>ML682041.1:9577993-9642919 GCA_007922195.1 Podocnemis expansa
AGTCCAGCAAAAAAGAAAAAAAAAAGAAAAAAAGAGTCGTGTGGCACTGGACTAGACTAACACGGCTATCCCTTTTAAAATTGAAAAAAATGGTCTCTGTGGCCCTTGAGCCAAAAAGGTTGGGAAGCACTGTAAAAGAGTATACATACTGCATGATCCCATTAAAATTCAACCTTAACCAGGTGACAATATTAAAGGATTGTGCTGATGAATGTTGAAACTTGGAGATAAACTGTTGTAGGAATAATATTTCATTTGTACTGGTGCTATTGGCAAGTCTTTTCTTCAAGCCCTCAATTTATTAGATTACATGTAGTTTGCCTGCCTGTTTTATAAATATTTTCATCTTGCAGGTAGTAGGATTCCTTTTGGCATTATCTTTGGTGGGACAGATATAAATGAAGACATCAAACATGAAGAGAAACACCGAGTGATGGGGACAGTTTTAGATGAAGCCAGGTAACAACCAATGTTAGGTTTGCAGCAGAAGATTATTGTTCATCATTATATAAATAAATATTGTGGTTAGTGTGCTCTAAAGGCCTGAACCTGTAACTGGGAGTTTGGCATAGACTTTAATGAGACCAGAGCAAACCAGACTAAAACCGAATGTGTCAGCATTCTGTTCTTACAGGGCAGTCATTGCTATGATACTTGGTCTCATAAATGACTTGCCCAAATCATCCAAGGAACTGGTGAAAGAGCCTTGGTTTCCTCCACTAGGATTTTGAAAAGCACTTTTATTTCCTAGGAGCTTAAGTCCAATTAAAAGTTAATGGAACCCATGGTCCTAATTAGCTAACCCTGTGCTTTGCTCGCTGAACCACAACTGTTCCTAAGAGTTATGACATGTCAGGAAGAAATCATATTTATGGAGCAAGTAAAAGATAGAATACCCTTATAATTAGAAGTACAGTAAGAATATTAACAATCCTGTTTAATTTATATGTGGTCAGATGTGTGTAGCAGAGGTGATTTTTTAGTAAATAATAGGTTAATGGGGTTTTTTTAAGGCACAGCCTCTGGCAGTTGATTGCTCTTTGTTGACTGATAGTGACTTTGTATTGGGCTGTTATGCCCCTTCCCATGCAAAAATGTGACTTGTATCTCTGTGTTTTGTAGTTGAATTCAGTGTGAATGCAAATCAACCTCACTTGCTCCAGCCTATTCCCATGTGTATTTTCAGTAGTTTAACAGGGCTGAAACACAGCTGTGAATGTCTGATGAGATCCAGAAAATTGTCATTCATACCTTATTTGACAGCTCGGTATTCAAATTCGAAACTGGTATGATTATTATTTATTTCAGTAATGTCTAGAAGCCTAAACCAGGTTGAATCCTCTTGTGCTAGGTGCTGTACAAATATATAGAAAATGATGATAATCATAGCCTCAAAACGATACTTTTGAAGATCTATGTGCATTTTTTATTAACCTCTGCTCTACACGTCAAGTAATGTGCATCTTGAAGACCCAGTTCCATCAGCATTTGCAATCCAAGTTCAGAGCTGTCCAACTGCTTAAGTTTAGTAATGCTACAATTTAATGAGTATTTTCCTGAGGATCAGTGCATTGCAGACTCAAACCTCATTTCTTGTGCCTCACAAAGGCTTTTTTTATGTCACTGTTGTGGTGCTTGCATCTGGCACATTGACAGTGCATTTGATTGAAAGACTCAGGTTCAAAGTGGCTTTGTTCTTTTGTTGTTGTTGTTGTTAATAAACAAAGCAGTGTAGACCAGGGAAGAAAAATCAGTTAGCAAATTCCTATATGTTCTCAGAAGGATTTAGTTTTGAGTGTTAATTTGGTATTTTACAGTCAAAAGAAAACTCCAATGACTAGTTGCAAAGCTATCCAAGACACTGGAAGAACTAATTCCTGAATCAGAATGCATTTTTAAAAATGAGCAGACTTTTTAATAGTTCTTCTCGCTCTTTTAAAATCTCCATTTGCCAAAACAGGGCTGTTTTAGGGCCGGATCCAAAGTCCAGTGAAGTCAACCAGAATCTTTCCATTTGGAGGCAGGCTCTTAGTGGGAACTTCTATGTTATGCATTGGAAGTTGGCATTTCAAAGCTTTATTGGTACTTGAAAATTAATTGGATAGCTGATTTGACGTCTATTAACAATTTATTTGGAGGTTGGTTCTGTGACCCTTACTTGTGTCAAATGGTGCTTTACTCTGGGACTCATCCCACTGATTTTCAAGTAACATGTGATTTCAGTGGGACCATTCATACAATATGGTCCTATTCTGCACAGGTAAGAGTGGGAAAATGGATCTTACAACCCTTGATCCTACAGTGAGCTTTGTGTGAATGCATGGCTTGGGCACCCTGAAAGACTGGGACTATAAACCCTGAAGCTGCAAGGTACCTGAGCACCTGCTGAAATTTAAGCACCCGAACGGTCCTATTGAAACCAAGGAGATAACTTACGTGCTTAAAGTTAGACACATTCTTAACTAACTGGATGAACTGAGGCTTTACACCCCAGTTCATGAAAGTTTCTCTACTCACATCAGCTCTTCATGAGCACAAATCCCAAAGGACTATTCGCTAAAGCATCATTTGTCACTAACTCTCTGATTCAGGACAGCATTTAACCATGTGCTTAAATCCTAGTGAAATTTATAATTAAGATGATGCTCAACTGCCATCCTGAACTGAGGCTTAGAAATTTACTCCTGTTTGTAATTAGATGGTTAGAATATTAGTGTATTACATAATAGTTTTCCTTTCAGAAACAATGGTGGTAGATAACTCTGGAAGAGGAGGAGAAAGGAGTATGGCAATTCAAATAAGAATATTAAATTTGAACATTAGACTGAAGCAAATTGAACCTTTTTGTACTATAAAAAATGGGATTTTTTTTTGAAGCCTCTCCACTGTGGCCTGTGTTTCTATACTTAGAGCAGGGGTGGACAAAACTGGCTCACAGCCAGGTACCTGCTATTTACTTTTGGTCACCAGAGGGTGCTCCTCCATTACATTTCTGCCATGGAGCTAGGTAACAGGCTATTAAAACTGGTCACCACAGCAATCCAGAAACATCGCTTTGTGGAATCCTGACAGAATATATGTAATCTTGCAGAAACATAGCTTTTTGCATACGTCATTGAGCTCTAGGGTAGTCAATGAAGTTTGATGATAATTAGCTTAGAAACTTTAAAAGTATTTTGTTAAGTTAGATTTGTTTCAGAAGCCTCAAAATGCACTACCATGTGCTTTGTAGAGTTCAGAATGTTTTTCCAGGCCTAGGAAAAGTATTTCAGTTTTCTAGAAGCTACCCTAGCAGTTTTATCACGGTATTATTCATTGCCTAGTTTTTAAAATAAAAATTTATTTTTTTATTATTGATTTCAAGATCCTAAGCAGAAAATTGCATGAATTGTAGATGTCCAGCACAATATACCACCAAATTCCATAAAACAAAATATTGAACTGTGTCTAGCTTTATAATGACTGTTTCCTTTTTACGCAAATTCCTCTAAATGGTGTTTGCACTCCTCCAGGGTATATTTTCAATTTGATAGTACTTTGTGGACTTGGGAGCAAGAGTTTTTCTGCTTGTTAGTGTGATGTATTGAAAGTATAATTGTGAATACTTGAAAGGGAGCATATGCAACTTGAGAAAACAAGCATTTGCAATGGCTCTGAGAATCTTTAAACTGTCAAATTGTATATGTGGAATGCATTGTAATGCGTAGAGCGGATGTCATGGAACAGATTTGTGACTGTGAAACTAAGCATGCTAATTCAGCATACGACTTCCAGTGAATTGTTGTGACTTTACATTGATAAATCACAGCATTAACAGCTCCTAGTGAAAAAACATTTTTGTGGCTGTGACTTTCCAGAGCCCCTCACCCACAAGTGCTCAGATACCACGGGGGTGCAGTAGAAGAACCTACAGAAAGTAAGATAGAATTGTTATATTACAAACCCAGAAACACACATTTAATGTGTATGAGTTCTAGAGGGGCAGTCATGTTAGTCTAGTTCAGCAAAGCAAACAAAGAGTCCTGTGGCACTTTTAAAAGACTAACAAATTTATTTATTGCATAAGCTATTATGGGAGAAATCTTACTCAGCCCATCTCCCAGTCCACCATACTTTTATCCCCAGTGTAGGGAAAGGGGGGGGAAAGAGAACGGAGGCCTTACACTGATTTCAGAAGGCACCTCTGTTCAGGGCGGCACTATGCATGTCATCAGGTCCCAGTGATCATTAAGCCCAAGTCTACATTCACTGCACTTTTCAGCAACAGTCAATGGGAAATACTCAAAGTATGTAGGTTACCTTGTGCATCTCACGTTGCCTTACTAACTGCCACTTACCTCCCCGTACATGCTGCACTAAGGCGACTAGAAATGCCGTCCAGTAGACTTAGTGCTACTCCAGTTAGGGAGCTGGAATTACAGAGTCAAATGGGAGTCTGGTTGAGCACGTCTTAACAGACCACTCAGTCGAACCCAGAAGAGCACACATGGTGACAAATTTGTCGCTGTCAGTATAGATGTACCCTAAGATAATATCACTAAGGACTCCAATGGATCAGACTCTAAAAGAAGCATTAGACTAAGGACCTGGTTAAAGACATTCAAACTTGAGTGTAAATCCCAGTGGACCACCCATCATTCTACTTTATTGAATGTATTATTCCTCCTATATACTAATGTTATGTATCCCTTTTTATCAAGAAAATATTCTATAATGTGAACTTTCTCATGCACAGATGTTACTTTCTCATCAACACATTCATATAAAGAAACAGCTTTGATACAGGAGCGTAAAAACCAAAAGGAGACAGTTAGGAGAAGGGAGGTGAGGTGTTCAACTTAATAGTAAAGAGGTGTAAATTACTGAGCTGGGCTGAGCTACCTACAGTAGTATGTAACTAAGGCTATGTCTATACTATAGCCTATTTTGGCAGAAGTTGTGTCAGTCAGGTGTGAATGCTAACATAGCACTCATGGGCATAGCACTGTGTCTCCCAGTCCCACTGACAGTTCCTGCCGTTTTCAGAGCTGATGACAGAGGTCTCTCCCATTGGATAGAGTGTCTTTACTAGCAAGACGCATTATAAGTGTAGATATGTCTTAATTTAGGCCTCTGCAAATGTGTTTTGTAGCCTGTCACCTAGCTCCACTGCAGAAATATAACAGAGGAGCACCCTCTAGCGACCAAAAGGAAAATTGCTGGTGCCTAACTGAGCCAATTTTGTCCATCCCTGCCCTAATTGTATTGAACTTTAGATTCCTTCTCTGGGAAGAAAGAAGTTTACCAGAATTTGAGAGTGCAAGTGGAAAGAGCAGACTATAGGCAGCTCTGTAAATCTGGATAAATTGCAGTGGGCATCCCCAGTGTCTAGGCTTTCAGTGAATGCAATAAATCCTCTCTTCAGCTCTCCTTGGCAAAACAAACAGAATGACTGCTTCCTGCATTTTTATCTTACTTTAATCATTTTTTGTCTGCTTCCAGGCTTTGTTCTTATATACTTTTGTTCTGAACTTCTCCTTTATTATTATGTTTAAAGACTTTAAGCGGATGAGCGTACCCATTTTTGTCCATTTAACTAGGTTTGCCGTGGCTTTCACAGAGAAAATGAAGGAACTGGCAGCAGCAGAGTGGGTATGTTTATATGATTATTATAGCATTATCAACTAGGCATTGCCGTAAAATTTAATTCTAAATAATGCTAGAGAAAATAATCTTCATACTGTGTATTTTTCATTTTTTGTTTTTTTTTCTGGAGGAGAAGGCATTTTATATTTGTGCACTTTGCTGGGTGAAATAGATTTGGCATTTAAAAGTCTTTCCTATTTGAGAAAAGTACACAATTGGTTTTAAAGTGCTACTTTCTAGTGTGTAAAAAGAGCCTGTGCCTTTCAGTTCTCTCCTGAAAGTATATTTATATTTTTTGCTTTTACATCATTTACTAAGCCCCCTGATGTTGCCACAATTTTACTAAACAGCTCTACTTACGATAAGCAGTTTTTAAAATTAATTTGTAAACATTTGCTTTTTCAACCCAGAAAATAATACAAGCTCCTTGGGGTGAACTGCAGAGCTAAAATGAATGTTGGGGTAAGCCCAGCAATATGAGATGTCCTATTGAATAGATGTGTAAGGGGTATGAAGCCCTTAACTTTTTAAAATGTGTATTAGTTTCTGAAAACAAAATGAAAATCTTTTCTATTCTAAATGTTATGGCTGGCCAACCACTGGATAAAATTATTTGTCATACTAGATTAAAAATACATTATTTGACAGATTATTTGAAGGCTATTATCTGGCTGAGTAATACAAAATAAAATTAATTGAATATATTATTTAACTAATAATTGTTCTGTTCTTCTGATCACTCTCAGCCCTGTTACTCACAACCTTATTTTTGTTTTCATGAATTCCGTTTTCCAATGAACTTTATATTTAATCTTTATTGTAAAGGCTATTTTAAAGAGTGTTTTCTAATAAAATGGTGTAATGTTCAAAGATAAATTTTGAACTGTTAGGATGTCAGCAGAATATTTTGTGGGGACAAACTTTTATGCTAAACAAACAAGGAGGCTGGTGGCACTTTTAAAGGCTAAGTTTTTCTATTGCATGAGCTTTCATGGGAGAAAATCCCACTTTGTCAGATGCTTGAAGATGGGAGAACTTACAGAATGGGAGCAAAATAAATGCAGCGAAGTATAAGTCATGGGATCTGGTCGGACTGTAACAAACTTTTATGCTGTTTCTCTATGTACTTCTATTGTGTGTATTGTATTTGTGATAGAATACACACACAATCCATAAGGTACAAACCTCTTTGTTCACATGTAGCCATGTTGACTAGTCAAGTTCCTGTATGGAACTTTTTGAAGAATTCTGTCCTGAATATGATAACATGCATCTAAACTGCAGTCTTACATCACTCAAATCAGTGATAGGTCTGTCATTGACTTCCTTGGGTAGTGGATTAGGCCCTTAATTGCTTGGCTTAGGTTTTTTTGGTTGGTTGGTTTTGTTTTGTTTTAAAAACAGATTTCAGTTAGGATTCCCAAGATCTTGGGCTAAGTGATTTACTTCCAGAAACTGATGTTTCAACCTTATTTAAGCAACATGTGAAATTAATGCAGTAGCCTTATCCAGTTTTTTAGTGAGGTAGACATCTCCACTTGATTACTTGAGCTGTGCAGATGGTCCAGAATTTGGTCCAAAATTAATTAAAGGCTTCACTGTCTCTAAAACAAAACAAAAACACTAAATTGAGAGGGTGAGGCAATGATCTTAAGTCTTGTTCCAAATTCATGTTGGGTACAAAAAATATGACTAGACTAAAGGAATGGGGAAGGTAAATGACAAGAGAAAAATGTAAACTCGCATTAAGCTTTTGGATAGAGGCACTGGCAAATTTTAGAGAGGCTAAATTAAAGTAGTTTAAGAAATAAGACTTGCAAATAAATCAGACAGTGAGGTTGAACAAAATCAGTTGTGCAAGAGATTCTCTTTGCTGACTTCTGTTAGAGCGTGCTTTCTAAAGTCATGGGTTTTGGTATAATTAAACTTTGGTTCTCTCCCTTTACAATAGCCTCAAATTTGCTTTAGTTTTAATAATCCTTATTAGTGAACAGGTTTGGTCCAGGGTGTAATTTAACTACTCCCACTAATTATCATCAGATAGAAAAACAATAGAGCAGTCACCTAAATATCAGTAATCCAGAACTGGAGGCATTCAAGTTTGGTCATATTTTTCCCTCATGTCATTTGTGTATATTGTCTCATAATTGTACTACATGTGTTGGAAAGTATTAAAAGGAAATAACATTTTTATTTGTTTTAAATGGTGATCGATTAGATCATGAAAAAAGGTATCCATTGTAATAATAATATAATTCTTTGCATGTGTTGAACACCTTTTGACGATTCTCTCCCACAAAAACTCACGTGATAAATAAATTTATTAGTCTTTAAAAGTGCCACCAGACTCCTTGTTTGTTTTGCTGGACTAGACCAACATGGCTATCCCTTTGGAATTTCCTTTTCGAAGACCTTGGCATGCTTTACAAACTCCAGGCCAGATCCTCGTCTGGTGTAAATCAGTATACCACCATTGATTTGAATGAGTTAGATCAGATTACACTGGTTGAGGATCTGGCTCCTAATGTACCAGATTAAGGGCTTGTCTTTGTTGTCCCAATTAGAGCCACCATTTTACTTGCATCATTACAACTCCTTACTTACAAGCTTGTCATGGTAGAGCTAACCTCTGCATGAAATGGGATAAGCTGCAGCAGCTTAGAGTTCTTTACCCTGTCTATAATAGACATTTGCTCTGGGGAACCTACACTTGTGGCTGGCCACCAAATGGCTGTGTTTGGGACAATGCTAAGTGTAGACAAGGCTTAAACCTGAGCGCTGCACAGAAGCGTAAGAACGGGGAAGGCACAAAGCAATGGGCACAGCTGCAGTCTTTGCCCTCACTTGAGCACAAAGATTGCTTCTAAAAAGGATGTGGAGGCCATGGCCCAACCCATTCTTCACATCATTTGGCAGAGCTTGCCAAGTTCAAAGGGGAGGGGACACAGCATGGCCTGAGAGGCTGGTGTAGCAGCTCTGCTCTCCAGTTGTGCCAGGTACTCCAGCCTCTCTGCTTGGGGAGTGGTTTTAGTCCAAATACAGGTGATTGCGACCACTGTTTTACGCTGCTGCACGCTTGTTTGGAAGTCCCTCATACAGTGTACCAGTACTTGGTCCTGTATATTCATAATTGAAACAGCAGTTTCTTTGGAAACTGATCTACAGATAACAAGAGGAATCCCATGCCTGCCACCTGGACTGTCACATGGCGAGTGAACTCAGAAAATCTGCACCATTTGCATGTGCTAGCCTGACTGAATGATCTGCAATATGACTGACTCCGGGCATTTTGTAAAAGGGTATTTGTCTCTAAAAAATCATTCCTTCTCCATGTACCCTCCGGTTCCTGATCCACTAATCTCTACTAGCAGTAGGAACTAACTGCATGTACCATCTCTTCAATTCTAATTTCCATATGCATGCAATCATTTTCTTAGGCATTTGCTTCTCTACGCCTCTGTCCCCCAACAGAAAACTGTCTGGAGGTATAGCCAACATGTCCAAACAGCTTAACGTTTCACACTAATGCTGTCTACAGTTTCTTCATCATTTATTGATTTAAATCCGCTTTCATCGAGTTCGTTAAAAGGACACTCAAAGAGATGTGTGGGTTAGTCATTTTGTCTAGTTTCTGTCAGTAGTGACCACAAGATGCCAGGCACTATACTAAAAGATAAAGACATGGTCTCTTCCCCAACAAGCTTACACTTGAAAAAGACAAAACAAAGACAAAGGATGGCTGGAAAGAGTAAGCTTAGACTCGGGAATTCCTAACCTTGGTTCTGGCATTAACTCTTTTGGTAGCCTCAGCCAAGTCTTTTTTTTTTCCCCTTCCCCTGGGCACAGATAATATTGGCTTATGGTAATTAACACGATATTAACAGTTAGACATCAAATTGCTTCTGTAAATCTGTCTATCATAGGTATATACGGTTACCATCACCATAGTGATTATAATTCTTACAATCTTTTATCTTCCCCCTACTCCCAACAGGCAAGGCAGTGCTATAATCCACATTTTACAGATGGAGAACTGAGGCACAGAGAAACTAAGTGACTTGCCCAAGAGCACACGGGAAGTCTGTGGCAGAGAAGGGTGTCCCAAGTCCTAGGCTAATGACCTGACTCTTAAGTGCTCTTATTTCAAGTACAACAGCTGATCCTCTAAGAAAAAGCTCAATACATGGACCTTTCAACTGCAAACATTGAAAAACAAAGGCATCTTTCCTTGCTATTCTCCAGAGCACACTGTGATTCTTTACCTGTTGTCTCATGCTAATGTGAACTGCATCAATCCCCCACTGAGTGCTTTGTTTTTTAGTCAGTAAGTTATGAATTTAAATTCCTAGCAAGTACTAGAAATTATGTGGTACTGAGGGGGTCATAGCCTCCAAGAAACTCCATTCCTTGTATTGGATAAATCATCTTTAATTATGAAGAACACAATACTACTTTTTAATAATGCATACTCTAAGTGTGTGAAATGTAGTAGAGGGCCCTGTGGTTATGACCAGTTTGTTATTCCAACAGTATAATGTCAGTGGAAAAAAAGCTTTCCAATGGCAGTTTTATCACCACTCAACTATTCTGCTCCCCAATGATATGTGTGCTTTTGTTTTCCTTAAGGAGAATCCAACAACAACATAATTTTCTGTGGCCAGTTTAACGCTGCCCCCTTTTCCCCCTCCCCATGTTCACTCTTTATAGGCAAAGTTCTCTCAGGAGTAAAATACACAGTTTATACAGCTACTAGAAAAACTTTGAACAACCCTAACTCAACAAACCATTTAACCAGCTCCTTAATTTTAAATGTGAGTCCCGTTGACTTCAGTGGATTTAATCACAGGCTTAAATGCTTTGCTGAATCTGGATCAAGGATAGGAATTCAAGAGTTGAAACTGTCTTGCCCCTGTTCTAACTCCTTCCAAAGCTGTACAAGTGCCATTTTGCAAGTCCTGATGGATTATGGCACATTCTGAAGCAAGTCAGAAGAGTCAGGCCATAAATTCAATGAATATGGGGGCACTACAGTTTCCCATCAGGCCCTATCTACCATTGTCTTGTGGAGATTGCTGTGTAATTTGCACAAGAGAGAGATAATTAAGGCTGAAGACAGCCAGAGGACAGGCTCATATTAGTGGTGCTCATTGTAATATTTGCATCTATTTAGCATACATTAAGCCAATGAAAAATGCAGAATTAGGATTTAGTCCTACTCCTAGAACACGAACCCTTCTGTCCAAAGCTTTCAGCAGGCACAGCAATTTTTTTATATGAGGATTTAAATATCACTTTTCTGTATTGCGTGTGACAGAGACATATGATTTGTCTTCTAATCTATAATATGCATGGAAATTTGAAATTCACATCCTATAATTGATAGCAAGCTAAGACTGAGTTCATCTCTGTTAGGTCTGAGACAAAGTCTGTCAACAGTAGTTCAATAAAGAAGTGATTTAAAATTCAGTATCAATACAATCACCTTTGTACAATAAATATCATACAGTACAGTGAAGTTGAATCCTACATTGGTGCTAAATAGAAGCACGGCCAATATGCCAAGTACATTCTGCACAGTGCTGAGCACCATATGCTCCTGCTGAATACAAGAGTATTGAAAGCTGGCATCTTTAAATTAACATGCAATGTCTTTCTAAACTATGTGTTACAAGCTTGATGCAGTTATTACTTAATGAATTTCATGGCCTATGTTCTGCAGGAGGTCAGACTAACTAATCTTAAATACCCCGTGTGATGTTAAAACTCTCTGTGAGTAGCCAGGTCCTCAAAGGAATAGACCAATGGTGAATTGTCACCTCCCATCAAAGGGTCAGTAAGGGGCTTGTCCTCACTGATGGTGGCGAATTCACTGCCATCAGATCGCTCTCCCTGGTTGAGTGATTGGGTCTGTGAAGAGCCGCTCAGCTGATCAGAAAGTGGACCCTACAAGACCACTTCATGGAAGAAATAGCAGTGAGTCAGAGGGAAGGGGTTTCCCCCTGGCTCAGGCTATGGAAGACAGCTCAGGAAGTAGAACATAGGCAGTCAGAGGGAGATATGCAAAGCCTTCACTCATACTATATTGTGAACAGTGTAATTTTTCTCAGTGTGCCCTCCCTCCTTTATTTATAGCTCTAGTGTTTTGTCTGAGGAGTGTTTGTGGAGTGACCGGTTCAGGGACTTCCCATGAATTTCCTATCCCCTGACTGGGCCATTTCATGCTAATGACACACCACTTCTTCATATCTCTTTTTTTGTGCACACAGCTACACTTTTGGAACTTGTTAATTTCCAGTAATTGAAACATAAGTCATGACTGAGCTGTAGAAAGAGGGCCAGCCACATAGGACAAAGCTGCGAAACAACATGTGCAGTTGTTTCAGATTTGTTCTTGAATTGGGACTCTCTCCTAAAGACCATGCTTCTCTCCCTGCTCTAAGGTCACTGTCTGGAGCCTGTGATTTCACAGGCTGCAGCCCAAGGACAAGCCCTTAGGCGTGGGTGATGTGCACGTCCACACAATCTGCTGATATTAGCTAGAGTTTGGCAACCCCAGAGATACTAGAGGGACCCTGCTCCAGTGGATGATACTCAGCATGAGCTATTGAGGCAGACACTAGCCAGTAATATAGTCCTGAGGCGGACTCTCCAAAAGAGGGAGGATAGGATGGTCTCCATGACACCTGATCCTCAGGCCTCATGCTGTAAAGGGAGACATCACAGACCTGTAGCCTACTTCACAGGAGCGCACTCTCCCCATCAAACCCCAACCAGTTGCTCCCCCTCTGTGGACAATGGAGCCTGCGGCATAGGAGGAAGATATATTTACTAAGATAGAAAATGGCTTCTTGTGCAGTTTCAAACCCTGAAGCTTTCAGGGCAATCTTGGGAAAATTCATAGACTGACTACATGAGACCTGAACTTAATGCCTCTTCAAAGGTGTTACAGTGGGTGCTCATAAAACATGTAGTCAGGTAGTTTTGTATGAGCACAAAGTTTTGTACAGATGTTCCTTCTTTGGATGTTTGCAGTGGCTTTTTACTATAAAGAATACCTGAGGATGCTTCATGACCAAAAGCCTGCTTTGTTGTTTTCATGGCACAATGCACATTATGCAGCCTGATTTGCTGCAGAATCAGTCACGGAGAGAGGGAATGCTGTGATAGGCTTTGTCTAGGTGGTGGCAACAGCCACATCTTCACAGCATAGCTATTCCAGAATACCTTTGGAAGTAGAGTAATTATTCTTGAATGAAATCCATAGAGGGCATGTATTCCAGAATAACTAGCAGAATATTATTCCAGAATAGCCATGCCAGTCAATTTACATGTGTAGATCAGACCAAATATTGGCCGCAGGCTTAGACAAAGATACTGTGAGAAATGAGTGACATTTTGTTTCAAGCCAGGTATGCTTAAGAGTGCCTTTTTAGATAAATGCACCTCCATGAAACTGAGTTTGTGCCTTTAAAACAGTTTTGTTTTGTTAGTCCTAGTGGTTTTTTGGAAAGTATAGCCTTCCTTCTGCAGAGAACCCTTTTCTGAGGAAATAGTTTGCTCTCTCTATCTGTGAAGTGAGCAGACTAATGATTGCTAGGAGTGTCATTAGCATTAGCTAAAAAAATAAGTTTTATATTAATGTGGTAATTGTGTCAAATTGTGAAATTGCTTGGTTGAGACTATCAAGATTGATTAAACCTAATTTAAATCACTGATCATCTTGTACATTTGACCTTGTAAAAGTGTTTCTAATGGTAAAAACCCATTAGAAATATAGCTAGGCTCTTTTTTCCTTTTCAGTGCTCAAAAGGCAACTGTGTAGTTAAGTGTATTATGTATTAGATTATTTTGAGTCTGAGCAGGTTTTTGGGGCCTGAGCAATACAATTTATCTTTTTGCTCTTCTGTCTTTAAAGCCAGATGCTAGAAGCAAAATATACATCCAAACTCAAGGTAAGTTTTGAAATATTTAGTAAGGTGTGTGCTTGTTTTGACACTTGCTATTTACTATACCTGTGATGCCTATTCAAGTGCATTTTTCTGATGATGCAAAAGTCTTGGTGAAGCAGACCTATAGGATGAAAGCCTGGCTTCGCTGGAGTCAGATTATTGCTGTTGACTTTAGCGGGGCCAGGATTTCATCCTTAGAACCTAGATTTTCAGGCAAACCCTTGATTTTGGGTGACAGCGCTTAGCTGCCCAACACAACACATTAACAGACCAGACTCAAAGCATGGTGACATCAGTGAGAGGCTTCCACTGACTTCTATAAGTTTTTTACATCAGGGACTTCAACCCTCAAAATCAGGCCCTTTTAAGGTATCTCAAGTTGGGTTCCCAAGAATGGAGACACCCAAAGTTAGTGTTTACTTTGAAAATCTTGGCCATCCAGTTAATATAGGGGATGTGACTTAACTCTGTTTGTAAAGTGCCATATACATCTATGGCACTATTTAAGTAATATTTAATAAAAGCTAAGATCTAGGTTAGCATTTTAAATGTGGCTGCTTCCGCTTCTGCTCTCACTTCCTGAACTAATCAACTGTGGAATGTGAAAGTTAAACTTTAGGTGTTTAACTTTGGCTTTCTTTTTAAAATCTGTATTATGGGGTTAGGATTTAAGATTTTTTAAGAGATTTGTCATGACATAAAGGATTTGGGCATGATGTTTTAGTCCATGATATTTTGGCATTTGTTTCCAAACAGACCCTGGTGACTTTCCTGTCAAGTAAAACCTACATAATGAGATATCCAGAGAACAACATAGCATTAAGAGGCGAAATGAGCTTTGGTGCAAGTGGGCAAGACTCGGTGGATTTCCATAGCATTGCACCCTCTGGCTATGTCTACCATACAGGTTTAAGTCAACTTAAGGGCTTCTTTAAGTTGACTTAATAACTCCTGCCCTTCAAGTTGACTTTAAGGGTTAAGTGAACTTTATTAAGTCAACTTTATACAATGTGGACATTAAAGTCAACTTAATAAAATCGACTTAGTTCAGTGAGGCCATTTAAGTCGACTTTATAAAGTCAACTTAATGCAGTGTGGACTCACTAGGTCGACTTAATAAAGCTGACTTGTCTTTTGTAGTATAGACATAGCCTCTGAATGCACTTGGTTGAAGGTATAAATATTGGAACCTAACTTCAAAAAATCAAATTAAATGCTACAGAAATTCCATGCAAGGAAATGAAGAGGGGAAAGAAAAAGCTTGATATGGGAGCAATGACAATTAGATTATTTGACAGAGATACTATTCACTCAGTGGAAGACTTCAACAGCTATATTTCTATCACTGTGGGTCTAAGTAAAAACGTTGCCTTTTTTTTTCTCTTGACTCTAGGAATTATGACAACACCCAGAGCAACTTTTAACTGGAACCAGTTTCTACATAATGCAGGTAAAATGTTAAATTGATTTATGCTTCTGAACAAGTGCATGAAGATCAGAGTTTATGCATGCTGTCTCCTCCCGTAATTAACAGTTTTCAGCATATATTCCTAATATATTTGAATGATTTTCTTTGTCTGTCTCCATTGTGGAATGCATTTTAGAATATGTACATTGATCTGTTGTAGTTTATATATTTGAATGCACTTAGAAGTGAGGGACTACCATTGCTCAATAGTCTCAGGCAGAGCGATAAGACACGAGTCGTGTTATTTACAGCAGTGAATTGTCCCTGCTGTTTCAAGTTCCAGCCTTGACCCTGCTTAAACTGACAAACATTATGAATTGCACTAAAACAATGAAGTGGATGAGTGTCCCCTGGAAACACAGTTGTCAGTAATACACCATTTCACGCATGACCAAAATACAGGTACCTGCACACGCTTGTGATCCAAGAAATATGATGAAGGCAGTATGACTTTTACAGACAAGAAGGTATGGCATCTGAAAAAAGCTCCAAGTTCCTCAATCTAACTCCTAGTTATTCAGACCCTGGACTTGGAAAGGTCAGATGTCACTCAGAATTTGTGCCTATACACCACATGGCCCCACAGTTAAGACTACCGGCAAGAATAGTAAACATGCTTGGACTTCTGGGCAGGCATTGTGTAGCTACTAGAGTGCCTTGGAAAGCCTTTAAGGTACCAACTTGTATCTGGCAGTCTGGGCTGCACTTTGGTTTCAAAGCAGAAGAAAATTTGGGAAAAGAACTTATTGTTTTATTAATAAATTAATATCTTTTAAATTAGGTAATTAGGGTATGAACACTCTTCTACTGAAATCAATTAGTTTTTCCTATTTATTTCAGTAAAAGGAGGATGAGACTCTAATGTCTAGAGGTCACAGAAGGTAAAAAATTCTCTGCAAGTTATCCAAGCTGGTTGAAAATATTCAGACAATTTTATTTTTTCTGGAATTAGCTGAGTTGTCAACATCTTTTACGTGAATTAGATTTCTGTGAACTTTGCATGGATCCCAGGCAGACAGCAAGAGTCTCGTCTGTTTCTCAGCTACTATTCAGTGACAGGCGGTTCTGAAGTGAACACATAAGTTAATTTACGTCAGCATCCACAGCTGGATGAGCAAATTTCCCAAATGCCAGAGAGCATATTTGTTTCCAGAACAAAACACTGCAAGATTTAAACTCTGCAAAAGCTTTTGAGTTTTCAGCTTTTTCTCCTGATTAGAGATAGAAAGTTCTCCTAGCATGGAAAACTGACTTTCTGGCCATCTAAAATTATTGTCATTAAATATTTAATCAATTCCCCATGGTGCTGAGCACCATACCAACATAGAAGTACAGTCCCTGGCTTGAAAGACTTAACAGTCAAACAGAGAAAGACCAAAGGATGGGAAAACAACATACAAAAAAACACGTGCACCAGACCCAGTATGATAAATTTTAAAGGAATTTTTGAATTGCCGATGAGTCTATTGGTTAAAATCCCCATTTCATTAATTAATTTAGAATTAATATGCCTCCCATACCCTTAAGCCCTGGAGTATGATGACTTCTTTGAGTACCTCATTTGAATAGTAAATATAAATACTTTAAAAATTTTAATTCTTGTAGTTTGAAAATTTTGAAATACATTTTTTTTCTCAAATTGAAACATTGGTTTTTTTGGACTGAGAATATGTTTTCAGCCAAGAACAAAAGAAATGTCACCAATTTACTGATTTGAATACAGAGAAATACATATATTGAGGCAGATTAGACTCAGCTCAGGGTTTGCTGAATGGAGGGGGGGCAGAGAAGGCAGTGGAGAAATTAAAAAATGACGTGATTTGTGGCAGCTAAGGGGGTAGTAGTTTTGCCATCTCTTCCCTTCCCTCCCCAGCAGCCTGGCAATCAGTAGGCATCCAATCCCATACTCTGGCAACTTCTTAAATTTTTTGAACTCAGATCAGATATATAGTAGCATTATATAATGTGTTCCTACCTTATAGCTATAGTTGGTAATAATCCTCTACCAAATGAGTTGTAATAAATAAAGCCATTTGCCTTTCTACCCAAATCTTTCTAAAAGCCTGCACAAAGAGATCGGTTTGGGAGTTTGTCCAGAAGACAAATAAGGGCCAGATCCTCTGCTAATGGTAAGCTAGAGTATCTCTGCTGAATTCAATGGATCCATGAGCTTTATAGCAGCCTAGTTCTGGCCTCTTTAACTTTCAGTTTAAGGGTTTCTATTCCTAAACGGCCATAGGTGAGGGGAACTAGAAAAGAGGCAACAGTGAAGTAGGATCTGAATTGTCTAGTGCACAGGGAAACTCAGAATGATAATAGCTTGGTTAACCGTACTAAGATGCATAGATTTCAAGGACCATTATAATCATCCGATCCAATATCATGCATAACACTCAGCATACAATTTTACATGGAGCCCAGTAACTTCTACAACATATATGGAACACATGTAATGATCTTAAGGAAAAAACAAGTATCTGGATCATTTCCTGCAATGTGTCTACCTTAGGCAGTACAAGGATGGAGAGGGCCAGTGAATTGAACCTGCACAGCAAACTTAAGAGCCCCAGAACTGTACAACTGAGTTCCTACCTCAAAACCATATGTAAAAGCAAGCTCTGCAATGCTTGCCCCCTGCAGTGACACATCAGGTGAAAGAGCTAGTTTCAAAACATGTAACACTCTGAATGTTAAAGCTGCTTTTCCCAGCAATAAAAATTTTCAGGCATTTTGCCCTGGAATTTTTTTTTTTTTTTCCTGCATCATATCATCAATCTAATCTCCAACAGTACAGCTTCTTTCTCTGTTACAAATGAGCCCATACTATTCAATTGCTTTATCACATCAGTAAGGGTATGTCATTATTCAGAACCCACGTCCAATTTCAAAGTGAGCATTATTAGGTTATTTGATTCTCGGTAAATCATAGCACACCAGCCTAGTGCCACTCTGATTAATAACTTTCAGAAGTGTAATGATTTGTCACTTGCTACTATAGTCCCATCATTGATTGGATCTTGTGTCTCACCATTTTGCAATTAAAGGAACAGACTGGGGAGAGGAGTGAAAGATTCCCCATAAGTGCAGTTTGGTTGATATAGTAAAGGCAATTGTAGCTCAACGTACTCTAGTACAAAAGAATTCACAGACAAAAGCAAACACAGTGACTGGGACTTCAGGTGCCTGCTAAGTAATAATCTGGAAAATGACAAAATTATTCAGAGTATTGGTTTTATGACCAAGCATCTCATCTTACTAGTCTTATCTTAGTCTTGTTCTTATTTCTTTCTCCTTAGACATGCTACACTTCTGGTCAACATTTTACTCCTTGCCCTGGCAACACTAAGGCTATGTCTACACACAAGGCTTTATTCCGAAACATGTTTTGAAGGAAGAGCCTTCCCCTCAGCACCCTGCCCAGGGTGCTGAGGGGGGGGCAAGCCGCAGGGCATGGGGGGCTGCCCCCAAGACCAGCGGGGAGCCCTGCGGAGGGGTGCAGATGCCCCGCTCTCCCCGCCGTTGGGGCTGCTCAGGAGCCCTGCGGCAGGGTGCCGGGGCTCCCCGCTCTGCCCGCTGCCGGGGCTGCTCCCAAACCCCACAGTGGTGTCCGGGGGCGCCCACCTCTCCCTGCCGCCAGGGCCGGTGGCAAAGCCCGGGGCAGGGTGCCGGGGCCGTGGCTTTTCCCGGCCGCGGGGGCTGCAGCCAGGGAGCCGGTCCCGACCCGGCTCTCCAGCGACTGAGCGGCCGCTGCCACAGGGAGCCGGGTCCCGCCGCCCCTCAGGCCCGGGGCTCAGCGGGGGCAGCGGCTGCGAGTCCCGCGGCTCCCCCGCTACCAGCTCGGGGGCCTGCAGCTGGGGCAGGGTGGCCGCAGCCCAGGTGGCTCACCCTGCGCCCTGCTGGGGGGCGCTGCGGCCACAGCCGGGGACAGGCGGGACTCGCAGCCGCTGCCCCCGCTGAGCCCCGGGCCTGAGGGGCGGCGGGACCCGGCTCCCTGTGGCAGCGGCCGCTCAGTCGCTGGAGAGCCGGGTCGGGACCGGCTCCCTGGCTGCAGCCCCCGCGGCCGGGAAAAGCCACGGCCCCGGCACCCTGCCCCGGGCTTTGCCACCGGCCCTGGCGGCAGGGAGAGGTGGGCGCCCCCGGACACCACTGTGGGGTTTGGGAGCAGCCCCGGCAGCGGGCAGAGCGGGGAGCCCCGGCACCCTGCCGCAGGGCTCCTGAGCAGCCCCAACGGCGGGGAGAGCGGGGCATCGGCACCCCTCCGCAGGGCTCCCCGCTGGTCTTGGGGGCAGCCCCCCATGCCCTGCGGCTTGTCCCCCCTCAGCACCCTGTCCAGGGTGCTGAGGGGAAGGCTCTTCCTCCCAGGGTGCTTTGCACCCTGGGAGGGATTTCAAATCCTGTTGTTTCGGAATCCATTTATTCCGAAACAACAGGTCCAAATGGCATTATTTCGAAATGACCATTTCGAAATAACAGCCATTTAGAAAAAATCCAGGTTTAACTGTTTCGAAAGGACGATTCTTGTTTCAAAAGGACGATTCTTATTTCGAAAGGACAAGATCTGTCCTTTCGAAATAAGAAAACGTCATGTAGACCTAATTTCTTTTATTTCGAAATAACGAGTGTTATTTCGAAATAAAAGTGCCATGTAGACATAGCCTAAGCATTTGGCATGTCTCTCATTGTAGCAAACCAGGTCTGGCTGCTTGACTCTAATTCAGTGCTTGCTAGAGAGTACCATAGGGAGCCGGAAGAGGTACTTTTCATAAAGTTTGCTATTTCTAGATTTAGTCTCATATGTTCAGAATTCTGTAAACTAAGAACAGTTAGTGGTACTCTATCTGAACCACATATAGTTCACTTTGGCCAGTGGCTCCCAACTCATAAACATAGATAATACAGCAGTGATGATACCTTCCTCAAAATCAGGGCCGTTTTGATTCAAGTAAAGCACTTGTTCAGTGCAATGCACTTAAACCAGATCATCTATTTATGTGATTTGGTGACAACCTAATCTAGCTCATCTTCTGAAATTTACCATCTTTTGACTTTCATCATGTATTTTTTACTACTTCTGTGTCACCTCTAAAAGTGATTAATAAGTTTTTTCTCCAAATAACTGATGCACATTTTTAGAAGTAAAAACAACAAAAGTCCCGTGGCACCTTAAACACTAACAAATTTCTTTGCGCATAAGATGTCATGGGCTGCAACCCACTTTGTCAGATGCAACTGGGTTTCAGCCCACGAGAGCTAATGTCTGTAGAAATTTTAGTTTTTAAGGTGCTATAAGACTTTTGTTGTTTTTGCTGTATACAAACTAACCTGGCTACCCCTCTGGAACTCATTTTTAGAAATATTCTCCATGTTATGTGCTTAACGCACATCAACCAGGACCTGGTCCAATGCCTATTTAAGTTGATGGAAGGACTTCTGTTCATTTCAGTGACATTGGATTAGGTTCCTAAGATCCAAATAAGGGCCCTGAAAAACATTAAGGGAACTATATGTGATTCAGCTAGATAGGGTAGATAGAAAAGTGCAGTACATTAATGAGCTGAAAAGGATTGGTTAAATTTCAACCCTATCAGGGCAGGAAAGTGAACCAATATTACAGACACTCCAAGAAGGTCCCATGATCTCATAAGGATCAGCTGCCACTGTAAAATCGAACAGCCAGCATCAGACACAGTCTCAGTATTTAATTTTCCTCTCCTAGAGGAATTTCTGAAGATGCCTTAATATGAAGCAAGACTGAAAATGTTACATGACCTTTTGTGGCATAGATGGGATTGCTCAGGTGCATAATGTTTTCCTAACATAGAGAAAGAGAAAAGGTTAATGCAGTATTAAGGAAGACCAGATGGTGAAAGTCTGTAGAAATCCAGGGGACTTCAGCGAGCAATAACCAAAACACACGTATTTTCCCCATAGTCACTCTCTAACCAGCGATCGCAGCACACTTCTTGGGTATATTCCTAGAAACGGGACATTTTGAAGGCTGTCGTGAACTCTTTAATTACACCAGCCACCAGACAATCACCCTAGTAGTCACATTGGCATGAACAGTACTATTTAGGGAGAGGTACAGCTTGCTGTGATGAGCTAATAAAATGGCCCTAAATTTGCTAGTAAGTTGGGAAGCCAGACCTGTGTGAAAAAAATTTCAATCCTATTCACACTAAAGTTGTAAAACATGATTTCTTGAAACTTTGCGGGGGAATATCTCCAATTATTAGTTTTGGTCACATACAGTGAAAACCATACTGCCATAGCTATTTCTGGTAACATGTAGAAATGTAGATGCCATCTGATGCTATATTTCCTGATGACCATCTGATCCTATGAGGTGTTAAGCAGTTCTGTAAAGTCAGTAGGAGTAGAGGGCTCAGCACCTAGTAATATTTGGCCATGAGAAATGGCTGCTGAGAACAAATACCCCATAGCGATAAATTCATCATTAAATACTTTTAGTTTCTTCAGTTACAGTGGAGCTTGTCTCCTACATCCTCCTCCTAACTTCATTTCTTGGGAATGGATTACATCATAGATTAAGGTTCCAGTTCAGACAAGCAAATAAGTGTTTGAAGTTATGCATATACTTTTTCTTAACCATGTTGCTGAATGGGGATCTAACTGAGCTAATGATGGACTTAATTCTCTTCTCAGTGAAGTCAATGGCTTCAGGATCAGCAAGAGATAAGGCAGAACTGTAAAGCCAGATTGCATTATGGGAACTGCCATGTAACGGTACTGTAGTACACAAAATGGAGGACTTGGCTGGAATGTGTAGCTAAAGATGCTTAAAATTCTGAAGGGCTGAGTTTTGAGAGTCAGAGACAAGGTTAAAAAAAAAGGCAGTGTTCAAGACCTAATGCAGCAAAACTCTTAGTGATGAGAACCAAAAGAAATTAGATGATTTCTTGTGACACTTCCAACATGTGAATGAGAGATGAATGAAGAGGGATAAAGCAGTTAGAGGACTTACAGAGCATATCAAAGGCATATTCTAGTGGTGGACAAAGTCATCCTACATTCAAACTCTGGAAGATAAAATAACCGTCTCATACAGAATCAGAAATCTCAGCAAGAAATCTGTAGATTTCCTTTTATAAGAGATCAGTTAGTACTTTGAAATGGGTAGGAGATAGAAAAATGAACCGTTTCTCCAGAGAGATAAAAGACTTGGTATGATTCAAAGTGAACAGAAAAGAGGATTAAGGAAGGGATTTAACCTCACCCTCTGGTCATAATTTAGACATAGTTTCTGAACAAAAGAGAAGTCGGGTGGATAAGCCTAAAAATAATGGGCACCTGGTGTGGTGTTCTAAAAGTCTCTAGAATACAAGTGAAAATCAAACTGAAGCCAGGGATTAAATACTTTGACTGCTCTTGATCTAGCATTCGTAAGAGCTGTCCTGTTTGTAGATAGTCCTGTGCTTATGTTAACCAGGTGTCCTAAGGTAAGTTATTTAAATGCAAAAACACAGTGAATATATTTGATATAAAATATGTATTTAACCTCCACTGTGTACTGTTCTCAAATCTTAAACTGCCAAAAGTAAAACAAAAGTAAAGGTTTGTGTTTGGGGGGATTTAAAAAAAAAAATACAGTCAGAAACAAGCACTTGGAATGCAAATCATTTGAAAGTGTGCTTCCCCCACTGGAAACATGTGAATACATTTTGCAAAAACAGCCATTAGAACCTCAAATAAGAAAAATGCCTGTATTCAAACAAACAGTGAGAAAGTGGGTCACCTGAGATAAGATGTTCTCAAACTCCATGCTTACTTCCAGCAAGTCAGAGTTTTATATCACCACGACACAGAGAAGCCGGCAGCTCTTCAGTAAGATTTGCATGAAGAATTATATGCTATTTATCTGAGATTGCTCTATCGGTTTCTTTCCTGATGGTTCATAGCAGGAGGGTGTTAAAGAAATTTGCTATTTGAAGTGATGGTGGTTGTATTTTACTTTTGCCTTTATCATAAAAATAATGAAATCAGGAATGCTTTAGAAATGATTCCTGAGGTGCTACTTAGTTTGTTCTTCTGTTATACTATCTTGTCACCCAAGACATTGACTATTCTCAAGGCCCCGTATATACAGCACCATGCTGTATCTCAGGTTTTGCACTGGTGATATTTCACTGTAGGAGTTGTCGGGGCAGGAGCTGGGTATGTGGATGGAGCAAATTAAGGAGCTCTGGGACTCTTACTGGAGAGGAGAGTTTGGCAGCTAGAATGAAGCAGGGCTTTTGCCACTTTAGCAGAGAGCATTTCTTCTCTACATCTTCCATCTCTTGCTTTTTTGTTATTTTTTAAAACTATGTATTATGTCAGGTTTTCCCCCCCAATTGACACCCAGCAACAGCTGTATGTCTTTCTTATCAGTGTTGATGGTATGCACGTTGTCATCAGTTCTTTCTCCTTGGCCACAGAGTGCCATATCCTCATGCAGCAGAACCACAGCAGTTTCACCTCACAGAGAGGAGGATGGTTTGGAGAGGCCATACAGAGAGGTGCACACTTTCTGAACTTCATAGAGCACAGCTTTGTACAGGCGTCTGTATGGAGTAAGGAAAGGGCGGAGTTGGGGGATCCACTGCTACATAAATCCTCCTGTCCTTTCTTCCCTGCATCAAGGCCATAGAAACTGGGGAAGATCTTACAAAAGCTTTTAGGTATGAAAATTAGATAAAGAATATTTATTAGGCGGCTTCTATATTAGCCTTAATTTCATACATATTTAACACCTAGATTTTAGTATCATGTAACTATTAACCGAATGTCATCTCCTTAAACAGAGTACTGTACACATAGCCTTTTCCCATTAAGTATCAGTCATCATCATTTACTAGCATCAAGCTAAACGTATTCCCAGGAGATTGCTTCTATTAGGCTGTTATCCTGATGGAGGCATTAGCTACCTAAAAACTTGCACCAGTTTTTTAAACCAGTTCAGCTAAACTGATGCAAACTCCTGTATGGACACTTTGAGTGCTTTATCTTAAATCTGTTGCTAGTCAACATAATCTAAATCGAAATCAGCTTAATTTAAAATGAAATCAGAGCATTTACGTCTGTTTACGTCAGTTTACAGACACACCTTAAATCAGGGGTCTCAAACACTCAGCTCTCGGGCTGTATGCAGCCCTAAAGCTATTTCCTGTGGCCCGCAATGACACGATCATTACCAATATTTGCAATATCATTGTATGGAAAGGTTTCAGTGGTGCGGCCCTCGGGCTACCATACTAATTCTTCTGCAACCCTCTACTAGTCCTCATGCGGCCTTCATGATAATTTGAGTTTGAGACCCCTGCCCTAAATTATACGTTTTAAGAAACTGATCCTGAAAAAGTGCCAGGGACCTACAACTCCTGTGTCCTGGCATCTCTTAATATAAGATACAAAGTTCCAAAGGGGGTAGCTGTGTTAGTCTAGTTCAACAAAACAAACAAGGAGTTTGGTGGACTTTTAAAGACAGACAAATTTATTTATCTCTTGAGCCTTAGCGAGAGCAAATCCCACTTCAGACACTTGAAGATGGAGAACTTCAAGCATCTGACAAAGTGGAATTTTTTTCCACAAAAGCTCATGCAATAAATAAATTGGTTAGTCTTTAAAAGTCCACCAGACTCCATGTTTGTTTTGATGAGATCCAGTAGAATATTCTGTAATTGCAGAGGGAGATAAAATGACACATTATAGGCAAGGAAACAAAATCCATTTTCTAGTTAAATCTAAAGTATTTGTATATCATTTGGTCATGAACCACCTTCTGTATAAATAACTGATTATCCTCCACTGGTAATTTCAGTATAAAAGCACTACAGATGATTTTGAACATGCACATTCTATTTCTGGCATCTAAATGAATATACATCTTAGTGGCAAATAAAGATAGACACCTGCAAGTTCCAGTGAAGGCACTACCACTTAATGCTGTTATTAACATGTGAATGTGTTTGGGGAAAAAAGCCTTTCTGACAAATTCAGCTTATTCTAGGATTTGAATTAAGAAAAGATGGGCAAGTTGATTGTGAATAATTTACTTTGATCTTGTTTTAATGTTAGTATCATTTCTAATGACTCAATTAAAACCCAGGCTAGGTACATTAACACACAAGACTTTGCAAAGGAAAGCGAATACTATATTTTTTGTTAGCCACCAGCACATGCAAAAAGTGTTGTGGAGCCAGATAATGGTTAATATAGTCTTCAGGGCTGCAGAAAGAAATCTTGATAATTACCTGTAAAATACTAAAATTTCATTTTATAAAAGCCTAAGCCCTAATAGACGAACTTGAATGTTCTGGAAACTAACAGAATTTCATCCTCCTCCTTCCTCCAAAACATTAATCCTCCAAAACCAATCCGTTTAATGCCCAAGAAAGGTTTGAATGCCTGAAGGCATTTCCCCACTAGCATATTTCAAGCCTAGAGCCACAGCTGCCAAGTATGAGGTCACCAAGTCCATGGTACTTCTGTAAAACTGCAGTGATGGGACTTGCAACACTGTCACTTGTCCACTAAGAACTGAACTGAGAACACAATATTTATAGTGCACTGAACTGCCACATGCATAATAGCACTATCAGCCTTGGCTTGGTTTGAATAAGGGACTTTAAACGACAAAGATTCAAAATCCCAAAGCATCAGGAACTGTCCCCAAACAAAATGGTTCAGGAAGTCACTTCTTCGTAGTTGATTCTTACTGTTTGCTTGTTTTAAATGACGGCTCTGGCCTTATGGAAAACTTCCTAAAACATTTTGGTTTAGGGACCTAGGAACAGGTTTTCCTATACAGCATAAATAAAGACCAAAGGAAGGAAAATATTAAGGACATCTACACAAACACAGTGGCAGAGATTCTAAGGCTTCACTTGTTTCTGCCGCCTTCTTCCCCACCTAAAGTCATAATTTTCTGTTAGTGACATTCCAGGTGCTTGCTGTGAAAATAACTGATGTGATAAACAGGCTTGTGATTTCAGATTAGGAAAAGATTCTAGGAGCTGAATCAACAAAGTGTTGTGTAATAAGGGCTATCTCTAACCAAAATATTTTCCACAAACTGCCACCTTGATGATGACTTTGTACTTTTATTGTGCCTTTCAGCTGAGGGGTTCAAAGCAATTTACCAGCTCTACTTTTTTAAGACTCATAGCATTCCTTCAAATATTATGCTAGTTTTACAGATGGATAAATATAAGCAGTTTACAATTATGTGATTTGCCCTAGATCAAGTTAGTCAAGAACGCAGCCAGAGGTAAATAAAGGAGTCCGATTTCCTAGTCCCTTGTTATAGCTACTAAACAACATCTTTTGGGCCAAATTCTTGGCTAGTATGACTCCTCTGAAATTAATGGAGTTATACGATAGAGAATATGGCCTACTTTCTTCATTATACTCTGCAGTGTCGCTGTAAAAGGGACAGCGTGGCAGCTATTTTAATTGTCTGTTAGTGGCTATCAGGCATCTTCAGTTTACAAGTTTGCATTGTAAAATCAAAACCTGATATGTACAGTACAGATTTTGCAGGTCAGATTTCTGCTCAGTTACATGGCAAAGTGGAATTTGGACAGTAATAGCTGAAGCTTATTTTTTTATTTTTGCACTAAAGCAAGAACAACATATCAAATGGCAGAGCTGTAGAAAGTACCTTTTTTGCATAACCCCTTTTCAGAGTATATCCACCCTGGATATTACCTAGTCTGTAATAAAATTTTTAAAGTTTCTTGAAAATACACTGGTCCAACAGAAGAAAGTGACACACTCATTTAAATTAAAGAAAAAAGCAGCAGCTTTCTTGGAGACATCCATTTCCCCACAGCTGTTACGGCTGTAGCACCTAATGTGCCCCCTATCTTAGGACTTTTGAGTATCTTGTGAGACCAGATCAAGAGTGCGACCATTGAAATGATTGCTATCAGTACAGATAGCTGTAGCTTGCTTTTCACAGCAGGGACTCCAAGAAGTCTTGAAAAAGCCCCCAGGAGGTGAAAATCTGATGGCAGCATTATCTTGATGTGAAAATTTAATCCTCTCCAGTGAATAAATAGAAAGCCAACTAGACACACAGGTGTTGCTTAAGTCTGGCTGTAAGCAGACCTGCCAGGGAATACACTACCAGCAGTGTGGATTGGCAGTGATGCTCCAGTAAAGCAATCTTCTCAGGAGTGTTTTTTGATATGTCCCTAAGAGGATTAAGTCGAGGAAAGTCTGGTTATAAAAATGAATTGGGCAATGACTAAGATCTACTGCATACAGTAAAATAAAATAGTACAAGTGATTCCTGCCTCGCTAAATTGAATTGTAGTGGCAGGTAATTCCTTCCCTGAATAGCTCCTTTCTGACCACATTTAGAAACATAGGAATTGCCATGCAAGATCAAACAGTAGTCCATCTAGTTCAGCATCGTCTCCAACAGTGAATATTAGTAAAACGAACAAGGAGTCCTGTGGCATTTAAAGGCTAGCAAATTTATTTATTGCATGAGCTTTCATGGGAGAAAATCCCTGCTCATGCAGTAAATAAATTTGTTAGTCTTTAAGTGCCACAGGACTCCTTGTTTGTTTTACTGAACTAGACTAACATGGCTGTCCCTTTGGAACTCGGTGAATATTAGGGGAGGCTTCAGAGAAGGCTGCAAAAAATCCCATAGTGGAGTATTTAGGTAGGATTTTCCTTCCTAAGGGAGTCAGGCACTCAGTTCCCATTAAACACCTAACTCCTTTAAGCCCACTGAAATAAATCAGAACCTTATGGAATAACCTACCCATAAGGAAAGCATTTTGTAGATATTTGTGCAAATACAGTCCATGAACTTCACATGTTTTCATTGATCTTTTCAACAACTCCAACAGGGTAAGTAGAAAGCGCACAAGTACATCAATGTCACTCTGGTGTAGATGTGGCTGTTTTGAAGGTTTAAATACTGGAAGGATGAAGAAAATCTGTTACAAAATAATGCTATTACTCCGTAGTGTTTTCCTGAGGACGGAGTAGTGTGGCCTAGTGGTAAAAACTCTGTGTGGTGGCTCAGGAGGCCAGGTTCTATTCCTGACCTTGCCTCTGGTCTGGTGGATGACACGGGGCTAGTCACTTCATCTCTGTGTTATCCCCGTTTTACCTGGGGACACTGAATCAAAGTACTTTGAGATCTACTGATGAAAAGTGTTGTTGTTTATCCCTTGGGTTGCCCAGAATCTGCCTGAGGAGTGCTCAGCACTTTCTAGGTTTGGTCCCACAGTGTTTTTCATCTTCAGACTGCTTTTCAAACATGACCTACACAAATAATAAAAATAAAAGAAGACAATGCAGAAAGAAAGATGCTAAAAGCTGGAAAGAAACAATTATAAGGGTAATAGATTTGATTAAGCCCAGCAGACATACTGAAAGATCTTCATAACGTTGGTGACGGACTCTACACTCACAATAACTGAGATCTGGTACTCATTGCTGTCTGAAGTTTAAGTTCCAGGGGGGCAGCCATGTTAGTCTAGTCCAGCATAACAAACAAGAGGTCTGGTGGCGCTTTTAAAGACTAACAGATTTATTGATTGCATGAGCTTTTGTGGGAAAAAAATCCCAAGCGTCTGATGAAGTGGGATTTTCTCCCATGAAATTTGCTCACTAAATTTGTTAGTCTTTAAAAGTGCCACCAGTCTCCTTGTTTGTTTATTTGAAGTTTAAGTGCCATCTTGATGTTCCAGTCCCCCAAAGACAAACAGCTAAAATGTATCAGGAAGTGGAACGAGCTTCATCTAATTCGAATCAAGTACCTTTGCCCTATATGTTATTTAAATTGAGGCAGAGTTTTGCTGTGCTTATCACCATCTGACCCTTTTACTAACACTTTGCTTTGTGAAAGTTTAGAGCATGAATCAAAGCCAGCATCAGTTCTCCTAAAGGCATAATGCCATAACAGGGCATCACACTAGACAAAAGAACCTTTTCAGCCCAAACGTGGATTAGTTTCAGTCTAATAAACAGCATTATAACCTACCTTGTCGGCCGCAGCCTCTCTGTGACAGCTAAACTATTCAAATTAGATCAAAATGACTCCATAGCATATTCTATGAAAATGAGCATATGAATCCCCAAGTTAGATTTTAATTTTAAATGCAGAGTCACTTGACTAGGTCGTGAATCACCGATTGTTTATGACATTTTCAAAATTAAAGTTCACTTCAGATCTTATACTAGTTTTACACCATTATAAGTCCATTGACTACAGGAATCATTATTCATGGTTTACTCCTTTTAAAGTCAAATTGGAATACACCTCTACGTTAAATTAGCAGTCAGTGGAAATGGTCCCCTTCCCCCAAGAATATGCGCTATATCCAAATAAGATTGCTTCTTTCCATTCTCTTCCTTCTTCCAAAATTACAGGATCTTTGGGAATGCAGAAAGTGAGGAAAGGAACCAATGTGACAATGAATAAAACAAGATTGTCCCTGTTTAAATAAACCATGATTCTTAACTACTAGTGATGGTTTATAGTCCAAGGGAGCAATTACATATATACAAGCTGTTCTAGTAAGAAAAGATGGCCTTGTGGCTCTGTACACCGGAGTGCGACTTGGGAGATTTGCATTCAAATCCTGACTTTCTTACAGACATGACTTGAGGCACGACACTTAAATATCTCCCCATCTGTAAGATGGGATAATAATACTTCACAGCCTCACAGGAGCATTGGGAGGATAAATTCCTTAATGTTTGTGTAGTGATGAGACAATATGTGAGCCAAATCAACGGACAGACAGAAAAAGCATATTAATGCCAAGCTAATTTTGCTGAGGCTTTTAGGCTCAGTTTAGCTATTCAGTAAAATTAGCTGGAGGCTTTGTTCTACCAAGAGAGTTATAGAAAGGAAACGAGCCTCTAAAAAGGTACGTGATGCTTCATAGAAGAGGTTATAAATAATTTAAACGCTTTTTTATTTATCATGTCTCCATTTTTGTTAACTTTCTTCCATTTTTGCGGTAATTTGACTTAAAATGAGATCTTTTTGTCTTTGAAAAGTCCATTTGCTGCAACTGTTTATGTCCCTCGCTTGAAGTGTGTGTGTGGATTTTTTCAGTCATCCATGGAAGATCAGCAGCTCCTTTATAAAAATTAAAGCACTCAGATATGAGCAGAGATGACCTTATAAGCAAAACACCTGATTAAATGTTTTACACCCATAAGATTTTGCAAGCATGATACATGTTAGCTGTTCTTACCACTAGCTCAATAAACATGTGCATGGAAGGAAAATGAATTGATCTGCTTTGTGCAGTGTTCAGGCAGAAAATGGAAACTGCCAACCTTCAAAAATTCATTAAGGGATGTTGCTGTTATGGACACGCAGCGAACAGTTTGTGGGTTATATTCAATTATGGTGAACACGTTTGGTCCAAGCTTATCACATGGCGACCCTTCCCCAGAATTACATTCCGAGCATAACTGCTGTTGGAGAAATAAGCAACTGCAATCTCGTGCATTAGAATGTCACTTTCTAACCTATATGCAAGCAAGAGTTGATGGAGTTTTATGTTTCATATCTGTGTTTCAGCACCATTTAAATGTGGGTGCCTTTTTTTCTTTTTCTTTTTTTTTTTTTTACATAGAGATTTTTCTGATTATTCTTGATTTACATTGCTTATCCACAACGTACCAACTGTTGGTTCAAGTGTGGCTCGAGAGAACTTGTCTTGACAGATTCATTTTAGCAGAAAGATATAAATAGTGAAAGGGATAGTTCATTATCTTCAAAAGGTTTTCTTGTCAGAGTGTTACAAAGGAACTTTAAGATTAAAATAAGTGCTTTGCAGTCAGTCATTTAAATTCCGGTTAAATATTCACTGACATCTTTTGAGTTTAAAGGATAGATATCATTTTGGAAACTGAAGCAATAAGACTTTGCTGTTATGAAATTTCTTTCATATGAAGAACTCACATATCTTTACCAACATGAAGCGCTTAACATCTCACACTCTTGAAATGAGTCCATCTTATTACCTAAATACATATGTCTATGTTACTGATGGGGAAACTGAGGCACAAAGGATTTGCCTGTTACAGAGTTGGCGGGAGCCTTGGTTATCAATTGCTTTCATTAAACACTGAACATTATTGCCTATCTACCAAAATGAGTTTTTAATATAGTTCATATTATACACTGTCAAGTTCTCCAGTCTGTCCCACTGGTAATATTAACCCTAACTGAATAGATCTTCATTTCTACGGACAGATGAATCATTAATTTCTTATAATGCTATTTTGAATGAGACCAATATGCTACATTTTTATGTGTGAAATAAAGTCTTGAAGGCATAGAAGGGTATTTAACTGCTATATCATTAAGGTATGTATGGAGACTGTAACAACACACTACGCCACAGAGAGAAACCCACAGTTAGACGCAGCCTATTCCGATCAAAGGGATTTTTCTGGTGGTGTAGGAACTCCACCTCCCCGAACAATAGTAGTTCCAGGAACAGAAATATTCTGTTCATGTAGCTACATCTGCACTGGGGTTTAAGTCAGGATAGCTATAGTGGTCAGGGGCAAGAATATTTCACATCCTTGACTGATGTAGCTATGTCAGCCTAACTTAGATCAGGCCTTAATATTCAAGACTGTAAATTATTGCTTGTTTCTCCACCGAAGCTATTTCTAGAGTATAAACACTTATTACTTGTAAGCTACAGACTGTTCATGTGAGACTGCCATGCTGAATGTGTCTGACTGTAAAAGTAACTAATTGGAGTACTCCGTTGTACTCAGTACCATGTGAAAAGTAGTGAAGTCTGCTTTGGCTAAGCGACTTTGGACAATTATTGATACTCACTTTTTTACAAATGCTGACCTGAAGTCTGGGAGGTTTAGAACATGAGATCACATAATGGCAAAGTCGTATCTTCCTCATCCATGACAGATTAAAAAGAACCAATAGAACAAAGCACCCTGGCATTGAATGAGTTACACTTAATTTGCAATATTCTGAGTATTTTCTTGGCTTTATCATTCAGAATGGATCATTACATTAATATAATTTGTGGTCCAGTTCATGGACCACTGACCTGGGAGTCAGAAATGCTAGGTACTAATTTCTGTTCTGGCACAGATTCCCATTAAGCAAGAAATTTAACCTTCAGTTTTTCCGTACATAAAAAGAATTTTTCATCAGGATGCTGGAAAGATTACCAGGGACCACAGTGGGCTTTGGATTAGCCCTTAATGCTAAGGGAATACATTGACACAGATTGTTCTTTGCATAAGGGAGAAGGTTTTCAAAAGCTCTCAGTATTGACCTACCTGCTCCCCCTGAAATGAACTCTCATATGCTTCACTGGAAGTCCAATCCTCAGTGCTCTTGATAATTGTCACCTTATTTGTATTCCTGTGTTGACTCCACAAGTTGCATGCTCACTCCTGAAGCAGTTGGTGTGAAGATACTTCACTGTTCTAACTGCATGTACCATTTTTTTAAAATACTGTGTTACAGGGATTCCTCAAGACACAGACAATTTACTTCTGTTTCTTCTGATATGTGGACTTCGAAGAGTCAAGGACCCACTTTATTTAGTGGATGTATTTTCAGGTACGTACCCTGCTGAGTAAATATCTCTTGAGTTTTCACTGGTTTGTTTTTTCCTCTAAACACCATTCAGATAAATTTCTTGGTGTTTATGACTTTATTATATGTTGTTTTTTTCTCTGCAGAATACTTCATAATATATTTATATTTTTAAAAAGTGTTGTGATAAACATTGATCTGTTGAACACATTATTTCTGAACTGTGTCTTTGTCTGCCTCCTGGGAATACCATAGCATTGCAATCAAAAAGAAATATTTGATGCGTCTGCTTGTTGAGGGAGTAATTATTTTGCTGCTAGCATGCAATATTCATAGCATACAAAAGAAAGAAGTGTTGGGCTATTTCAAAATAAGATTTTTGGCTTATTGTGTCATGGTTATTTATGCATGTTTGCAGGTGTACTAAGGAATACTTTCAATATTACAAGAAAAATTCTTCTTGCGTATTCTTTGGGCAAAGCACTCATCTTAAATTGAGGTTTCTTCACAGAGCATGTGATAAAATCTTATAATCCTAAAAGGGATTGCAAACAAACATATTTTGTTTACTTGGATTCCTGTATCAAGTTCAACTGCAACACAAAGTTTTCCATTCAGTTCAGAAATTAGGGCCCACATCAGTGACAATGAGCAGCAGTCATATCTTTCATCTCTCACAACCCTGCCTTTCCCTTTCATAAAGATATCTGCAGAACATAGTGAGAAAGAAAGTAAGGCAATTTGTCTGGGAGTTATGTTTTAAATGAGATATTCGTCAGTACTTCCTTTATTTTCTTCCTGTTTTTACAAGGCTTTTTCTGTAATGCAGTTTAGGAGTAGCATCATACCATCTAGAAGCCTGAGTTATGGAGCAGGACCCCATTGTGCAAACACGGTGTAAAAAGACAGAACCCCAAGGAACTTGCAATCCAAATATCAGTCGAGACAATAATTGGATATGGATGAACAGGAAAGTGAATGCAAGGAAACATTGATCAAGATCATAGTGGTATCACTGCACCAGCAGCCTGTTGTCAGATTTTTGTTGGAATCAGAGAAAAGGAGGGTAATGAGTTAGTTTTGCAGATGTTTATCAAGAGCTCCACTCAAGTGGAGAAAGAGAAGAGGAGGAGTCCAATAATAGAGCCCTGTGGAATGTGCACAAAAAGTCGGAAGGTGGAGTGGGAATGAGGGGGATCCTCTGAAGGACTGATTAGAGAGATAGGAGAAGAACCAGGTGAGGTCAGAGTTGTGGAAGCCAGGGAAGGACAAGAGTTCAAGAAGAGCATGATGAATGATGTCAGTGGCAGCTGACACATCCAGGAGGATGGGAATGGAGTACTGATTCCAAGCTCTGGCTAGTAAGATATTCTTCTTTGGTAAGAGCAGTTTGAGTGGAGTGCAGGAGGTGGAAGATTGCAGAGTGTCAAGATGGAGCTGGAGAGAGAAACTCCAGATAGTGATGGTGAAGTGTGTTCATTGAACTTAAAGAACAAGTGGACAGATAGCTGGAGAAGCAAGTGGCATTGAGTGTACTTTTTAAGATGGGAGAGATTAAAGCATGCTTGTGCTGTGAGGAGAAGGAGTCGGAGGAGAGTGAAAAGTTAAAGGAATATGAGCCCTGGTCTATACTGTGGGGCTAAAATGATGGGAGAGAGACAGTCTTGCGTGCTGCAGAATGCACATCTCCCGTTGACTTAGTTACTTTGACTTACTGTGCTGTCTTTGCTTGGCTGCACTGACCAACAATGCTATCTCATTGATGCAGTGTTACTCCGCTTGTAGGCGTGGAGTTACTGCATTGATGGGAGAGCACTTCTGGGATCGAATGAGCATGTCTATGCTGGACCCTCAGGCGATCTTGCTGCATGTATCCAGGGGACTGATGCAGATTTTTCGGTGTAGACATGGCCTTTGTGAGCATGAAGGGACTTGGAAGATAGAATGAGATAACCAGGGTAAATGGAGAGATTAGAGTAGGACAGCTGCATCTATGGTGGGGAGAAGGAGGAGGGAGTTGAAGAAGAAGGTGGGAACTGAAGGCGAAAGGCTACATTAGTCAGTTTTTTCATGAGAAGAAATTGGCAAGATCCTGGGCAGAGAGAGGTAGCATCAAGCAAGAGAGGTTTCGAGGAATAAGTCAAAGGTGATAAAAAAGCTGCTGGGATGGCAGGTGTGGGATTCAGTTAAAATATTTTAGCTAGGAATATGACAGAACTGAAGGAGAGAACCAATTTGTAGTGGAGGAATTCAGCCTGATCACTGGATTTCCACCAGAGATGCTCCACAGTGAAAGGGCAGGAACAAAAGGCAAGGGAGGCTGAGGTTAAGCCAGGCTGGTGACTTGGGCAGATATCTGCTTCCTTAACCTTTTGACTTCTCCATCACTTTTTCAAATTGGTGTTAATAGCATCACAGTCTTGTCTCTGTTCTACATGAGAGAATCAGGTAGTTAACTGTACTAAATGTTTATTTTTATGCTTTATAACTTCCTACTCCATTGTTGGGCTTTGTCGCTGAACTGAAGCCCTGATGCCCTTTCATAGGTTATATTCCTTTTTTGGAGTACTCTGTTTCTTAGATTACTGGGAGCTTCATAAATTCATTCACTGACTCAAGATAATGAGAAACGCTAGCTTAGATATCAGATTGACTGTTTTTCTATATGAGTTATCATATAACAGTAACTCAGCACCTCAAACTCTGTCTGAGAATACACTTGATTAAATATAAATCTGTCCAGTAGCCCCTGCAAAAAAACTTTTCTTGCTTCAAAGGTCTGGTCAGGAGTATGGGATGGGTGTCTAAGTCAGGATTTGACAAATGTGCAACATACCTACAGCCCAGCCCAAAACCTGAGGCGCCGAGGTGTATGGCACTCAAGAGGCCCTCTGCTGCCAAAAAACCCAGCACTGCTGCTATTTCTTTCAGCAGTAGGGTGTGGAGTGAAGAGAGCTCCTCACCACTCAAAAGTCACCACATTGGGCACTGTTACAGCACAAAAGGCTCCTACCGCTAAAAAAAATAAAAAGCTGCTGCCTAGGGCATTTCCAGCGATGGGGCAGAGGGAGATGAGGGTAAGGCAGCACTGAAACTGTCCATACAGCTGACTCTTATTTTAGGCATCTGATGTGTTCACCTCCCTGACTGCTGCTGCACAGCTAGGTGCCGGGAGCAAATTCCTCGGAGCCATGGTGACCTGGCCCTTGGGAATTGTCAGGCCATGGTCTGAAGAATGATACACAATTCATCCTTAAATGCCTGTAAAAGTAATTTCTCAATAGTTTTTCTCCCCAAAAAGAATTAGTAAAGCCACTGGATATTTATTTATTTAAATTATTTTGTGAAAGAGAGAGATTCCTCAGCTTTGTATCCCAGACAAGTGGGCTTAGTGGGGTTTCTTTAGGTCAGCACTTCATAGCTATACTTAATGCAGCCAGGCTCAGTACAGGGAGATGGACTCCCTCCAAGCCCTATGTTTCTGTGATTCTATCATTCCTCAACTTCAGAACAAGATTAAATTTTAAAATACAACTAAAAATATGAATGAGCAAGTTTAATTTTAAAGTTATATTGTACACTGGGAAAGTGTGCTTTTTAAACCAAGAACGAGAACCTTTTTAAAGTCCTCTCTAATTGGAAAATTGATTTACAATTATTCCACATTCAATTATGATTATTACAATGTCATAATTTGCACAGGGCTTATTGTGCATATAAGATAAAATTCCTGCCCTGAGAACAGGACTGGAGCCTAAAATAAATATCAGGTAAAAAGTAATGACATCAGATCAGCTTAGGAGGAAGGCAGTGAGAGGTGAGAAGAGCGGTAAAAGTTATTATCTGTATTATTTATACCCTGCATGCCTTTTTTGTTCTCCCTTTCTTCTTTTTGGTACGTTTCACATCAAGATGTATGAAGTCCACCCTAGTATGGAGGTTCATGTGAAGTACAACCAAAATAAGAAGCCAGGTCTGACATTTGGTAGACCAATTAATAAAAAACTTTATATTTGATCATCATACAGCAATCAGATCACATCCACCAATGAACTTCCCTAAGAAATTCTCAAAATTCTGCTTTGGCTTGGTCTAAATTAGGAAAACAGACCACATTTGAATAGGTCAGCTAAAACCTTTTTAAACATGGCTTGTTTAAAAGATAGTTGAAGTTTAACACCTTAAAACAGGATCGAACTTATGGCCTGCAGGCATGTCCAATCTGGTCCGCCAGCCACTTCTGCCCCTGGGTGGAGGGTGAGGGGGCGAGCAGGGCAGCTGCCGTGGGTCGCACAGTCCTGCAAGGTCCTTTGCTACCGGGCTGCCTTTGGCAGCAAGCTGAAGGCCAGGGGTGGAGTGGGAGCACAGAGCCTGACGTCTGGGCTGATTGACCCAGGGATGGCCCTATGTCTGCGAGCTGGGGCTGGCCAGAGCCTTTTCAAATCTCCCGCCCTGTGTGCACATGGCCCAGGGCAGGAATGGCCTGGCCAGAGAGCTCCAGGGGCTGCATTGAGCCCCTCTGAGCCAGGTAGCGGAGAGTCGGGGAGCTGGCCTGGTGGGGGGGCCGGTGTGGCAAAGAGGGTGGGAGTGGAGTGGATCCCTGCTCGTGGAAGGGGAAAGGAGAAGGGATGGGGAGAAAAGTGGAGCCCTGCAAGGGAAAAGGGGAGAGAGGAGGGGAAAGGGAAGGGAAGGGGGAGTGGGCTGCATGGGGAAAGGCAAGGGAGAGGGGAGAGCAGAGCCCTGCAAGGAGATAGGGAAAGGGAGTCTGTGGGGCTGGGGAAGGGGAGCCTGCAAGGGGTGAGGGAAAGCAGAAAGGAAGGTGGTCCAGGAGCTCCTCAGCAGGGGAAGAGGAGCCTGCAGGGCAGGGAAGAGGGAAGGTGTCGAAGACCTCATGAGGGAGGGGAAAAGGGAGCCCATGCCGCCTCCAAAGTGGCAGGGGAAGGGGTTGGGGAGCTCATCTGGTACTGTGCCAGGAAGGAGTCAGAGTCTGTGTAGGCACATGGCCCGCGTCAGTCGTCTTGTCCTCCAGTTGTAGCCTGCCACAATGAATGAGTTTGACGCCTCTGCCTTAAAAGAAAGTTGTTGGTAAATCTACCCAAGTGCCTAACATAATTAAAAAAAATAAAATAAACACTGTTAAAAATGACCTGTTTTCCTAGTTTAAACATACCAGATACGCTTTGGAATTGAATAGATCATCCATATCAAAGCAAGTCATACCTTTTATTAATTGTTCACTTTTGAAAGATCCAGATATACAGCAAGCTGCGTACTTCTCAATTTAATGTCATTGAAAGGGTGAATGGAAGAGTCCTTTCCACCAAGATTTGAACTGTGCGTGCAGGATCTTCAGGCACTCTAAATCATAGCCTTTAGCAGCTCTTAGATCACTATTCTGTTGATCCTACCAGACAAAACCTAACTATACTGGAGAGCTTAATGCCGTGAGTAGTCTGTTAAAGTCAAATAAGAGGTCACTTGAGTAGACCCTGTTACAAACCCTACATAACTGTAATGATGTACATGTTATTTCTTCTTTTCCTTCACCAGTAACAACAAAACATTACCTTTCCTCAACATTTCCTGGGGGCCACATGCAGGTGCTAGTGGTAAGAATAAGTCCTGGTCATTTAGGCAGAACAGGAATCCAGATCACCTTCATTTAGTAAACCACATTTCACCAGCATACTGTAAAACGCTTCACTGCTAATATTCAAAATTAACACCTGAGCTTAATCACAAAAAGAAAAAAGCCCACTTGAATCAAAACCGAGTGAGTGAAAGAAAAACACTAATTGCAATAACATTAATGAATCAAATATTGTGTGTGAATGTTGAAAATGAAAAATCTGATCTACTTTCCATATTTAATCCCTTTCAATTAACACTCCTTGTCCAAATTCTGTTGTCTTAGTCATCCAAGTGCTCCTATTGATTTCAAGGGAGAAGGACTTGGCCCAGTGTCTGTATGTGACTGGGACGTCATTTTTAAACATAATTTGTTAATATTAGAAAAAATCCTTTTTTTTTAGCGTGGCACAGACAAGACCCCCATATCCACCTTGTTATAATTGGACCTGCGGTAAGTTGCCTTTGTGGTGGTGGTTCTAGTTTGTTTTTAATTCTAAGTAATTATCTTTAATCACACAGATTTAGTTTAGTGGACAGATGAGATTTCTTTCACACTTTGCAAATTGAAACTGAGTTAAAGGTGTCTGAACTTTTACAAAGATTCCACATACAACACCAAATTATTGCAATAGCTGATTAAAGATCTTCTGAGTTGTGGAAATCAACTCGATTCTTAATTTCCAGATCTTTAAATAGTTCAATAGAGTCTGATGATTTACTGATAATCTGAAGTGTAGAGCTGCATTTAGAAGGGAGTCTACGGATCTGCTCCCTTTAAAGCTAGTGACAAAGCTTTGACTTCATTCAGTGGCAGATCCAAGTTATTTGTAATGTGGTAGCACTTAGCAGCCCAGTAAGTATGAGGGCCCCAGGGTGCTAACCATTACATAGCTATATAATTTGAGAATAATCCCTGCCTCTCTCTCTAACTAAGAAGGGATTTTCTGTATGTATGTTCACCAATTTAGACTCAGAGTGAGACTCAAATCCACTTCCTCCCTTGTAATTCACACCTTTTACTCCCTGCCTCATCACATCTGAGTTTGGTCACTAAGCATGAGGATTGTACGCTGGTTTAACTCACATGCCAAAAGGCAAGAACGGAGCAGTGTAGCAAGGAAAGCAACTAATCGGAGGGTTGTAAGATGTATGGAAGTAGCCCCAACCCATCTTTATCTTTCACCTTCATCCAGCTCCTTGGCATACAATTTCCATGAACTTATAGTCTGATCCACTGAGTTTAGTGGCATTGGATCAGGCTCTTAGATTTCTTTGCATTTCAGCAAGCAATTCTACATGAAACTTTGTGTCAGCTCTGACTTTGACCCTTGGACCAGTGAAGCAAACCCAGCTGACACACCCTATGACCTCTGCATAGTCTGATGACTTTTCATACAGTTCAGTGTCAGTTTTGTAGATGTAGAGTACGTTATTGTGATTGGAGCCAATATACTCTCTCCACTTAGGAATTTTAAATTCTGTTCATTTCACGTGACTTGTTGCTATTCATTGATTTCAATCGCAGAGCAAAGGAGTTAATTTTACATTTGTCTACTGGACCAACTTTTGGAGGGGAAACCCTCAGTTTAATATTTGAATGTTAGTATTGACTAGTTGTTTATGTCATTGCTTTGACACAGGGACTTTCTGCTGTCAACTCAGAAAGGCATTGAAAGGCCAAATCTTGTAAATGAAATATTAGAAATTCATAGTTCAGTGTGAATATTTTATGAGCAGAGGTTATTTAACATTTTAAAAGACAGCAGTTATCTCTGAAATTTTATTATGAGAGTCTTGTATTATGAGAATTTTTAATAATACAGAGGTGATATCCAACGTCCACTATTTCCTGTCATATTTCTAGGAGTTATGCTACAGCGTTTAGGCTGTACAGGATACTTCAGACAAAGAGAGATGGTAGTGGAATTCAGTGTAAAAGTTGCTAACATGATACAAAAGTCTTGTATGACTGATTTGCTCATAGTGACTTCTCCTCTAGATATTTTTTAAAGAGCTATAGGCCTTGATTCAGCAAGGCATTTAAACTTGTTCCTAATTTTAGGCACATGAATAGCGCCACTGATAGGGAGATTTAAAGTTAAGCACATGCTCAAGTATCTATTGCTTAGTTCCTTGCAGAAGTGAGCCCTTATTTCCTTCTAACACCTTTCTGAGCGGTTTGGTTTAGAATCACTTGTAACAAGAGTTGGTTAAAAAAATCCGGAAAGAAATTTGATTTCTTTTTGAATCAGTGTCCCTTTAGCTACCCAGCAATTCCCCACTGCTAGGAGATATTTGCTGGTGTGTGCACCTATCTGTCCTTAATGTGCCTCCTACCTATCCAGCGGCAAGCAGCATCTTTGATGGCTTTAATTCCACCAATTAACCCTTAATCCCCTCTGGGATAACAGAGTCCCAGAGAAAATAAGAGCACCATACCCTCAAAGTTGGAGGGTGAGGGGCCTTCAGTCAGTCTGTTGACCCCTGCAGATGCCAGTTCCAACCACCGAGTTTTCAAATATGACACGTGCCTTGCCACCTACACATGCATAGTGCTGCCAATCCAGAATTGTAGATGAAAATTTAGGTGCCAGGCTGCCAGCGCTCACACTTAACTTGGCACACCAGTAGTCCTCCTGTTAACTTCAGTGGGACTGTTAACCCATATAAAGTTCAGCAGATATGTCTAAGTAGTTGCAGGATGTATCTCAAAATTTAGCTACACGCTACATTTCATAACTCAGCCAACCAAGATAGTTTACTGTTAGTAACCAGAACAAGGTGCTTCACTGGCAAAACTAAAATGCAGAGTCACCCACTCCATTGTTAATAAGTATTTTAATAGCCTTCACTTGCAGTTATAAACTTGAGCGTCCTGCTGGACTGGGACTAGTGTTTGTCTGCAGTGATGAAGTCTTCCTTTCACCAGTTAGGTGTATTGCAGCTTCTGTTCCCACCCATTTTGCTGCTGCAGGAGCTCGTGCTTTTGAGTTTAGCTTATTTTAATGCCATTTGGATGAGCCTGAACTTGCATCTAATTAGCAAATATCAGCTGGTACAAAGGAGTGCTAGGCTTGTGTCTGACCGCGGAAAGCGAGCATAACGCTCAAACTGACAATAAAAATCATTCCAGTCCATTTCACTGTTAAAGTGCTGTAAAGTTGCATTTGGTAATATCAAAAAGGAATGTTTATAATATTAACAACCCCTGCCCTGGCCCAGCATTTATATTTGTGTTACATTTTACAGATGTGTGGCTTTTTACACAATCTGTTTTTCAAGCCAGTTGGCAGTATCTATGGAAACACCTCATATATTTTTTAATGAAAATGCTAGTTAATGATTGCAGGTTTTAGCATTGGAATTTTTCTCCCTTCTTTGGATTAGACTGGCATTGTTTTACCTCTTCTACAAAGAAGGTGAAAAAGATACGGATATCACAAGAATCAACACAACTATGTTTCTGGTCACCATAGCGACCAGTTTTAGTAACCTGCTGCCTAGCTCCACTGCAGAATTGTAATGGAGGAGGGCCCTCTGGTGACCAAAAGTAAAATTGTTGGTGCCTAGCTGTGACCCAGTTTTATCCACCCCTGAGATACCATTAATAACTGTGATTTTTTAGGTCTGTATAAAGGGTATGCTATGCTTTTGATTATTCTCTGAGTGAAAGTGGTGCTGCCAACTCTAAAGTTTTTATCATGTCTCAGAATATTTATAGTTTGTCCTAAAGTCCCAGCTCTTGCAATCATATGGTCATGATCTAAAATGGTCATTAAAAAAAAAAAAAGTTTCTAGCTGTGATAGGTGGAGCTCATTGGTAGCATCACTTAGAGCACTAAGTTTCATTGGCTATGTCTATACTACAAAATTAGTCTGGACTAAGCAAGCTTAGTCCGAGCTAATTTGAACCACGTCCTCACTAGGCTTTGCCTAATTTGAACTAAAATTTTTTTTAATTCAGAAGTTTCAAAATCTTTATCCTCCTTTAGGTTCCCCAAGGGGGATTCTGTATTTGAGGGGTTTAGAGCATCCATAGGTGGGGTGGGCTGAGTCACCTGGCCCAGGAGTTGCTCCTTAACCTTTTCAGTGGCTGTGTGAAGTTTATACACCCTGTCACACCAGCCCTTATGGCAGTGGAGAAAATCTTGTACATGTGAACATAAAGACTCAGAAGTCAAGGTGGAAATAAGGACAGCTTTTTTTTAAAAAAGATGATTTTTAAGACAATCTGCTGACTGTTTAGGGTTTGACTTATGGTTTTTGAATGCTGGGTGTTTGCTTAACTGCATCCTTGTGCATAAGGGCCCTGCACAAGTCCTATACACAATTTTGAAAAGTAATGTAAGAGTGAAGTGCTGCATAGCCTTCATGCTTGCTTTCTGTACAGGGATGAATTTTACCTGCTGTGAGGAAAGATAAAGCTTAAGATCACCTTAAGTTAAACTTTTGTGGCCACAATTATTTGCAGTTATCATCACTTAGAAGTCTGTTGAGATGATTTCACCTGTGACAATGAAGGCCAAATGGAGACCTGTTTAAAAATCAGAGCCTTATTGTTCAGTGTAGATGCAACTCTTGAATTCTATCAGGTGCAGTGCTGAGAGAGAGAGAGAGAGAGAGAGAGCTTCTAGCTGTTTGAGTAAAAGATCATAAACACTTTTAAAAAAAACTGAGAAACTGAGAGGTTTAAGAAATATTCATCTAACTCAAGGACTTTCACAAAACTTTGGCTCCCTGTGGGCCAGATGCTCTGTTGCACTGAGCTTACTACCACACATGAGAGGAGCAAGGTGAGGAAGGGTGACTCTACACTACTTTACTGCTCCCCCAGTCCTGGGCCAGCTGAGGGCCAACTAAAATAGAGCCTGCAAATTAAGGAACATCAATGACGACTGCACGGGTTATGGGGAGCACACATCTGTCTTGCCTTTCTGGCTCCCATATTTACCCTCTATAAAAAGAAATCCTGAGCTACTGAGACAGCTCAAAGTAGCTCTCAATGCATTAACATAGTCATTCTCAGTATTCTCTTTTGCAGAAGAAATCAATAGAAAAAAAGTCAAACCTGTGAAAGTTTATCTACAGTAATGAAAGTGTCACAACAGGGTAGCAAAGTTACAACACAGTTAAACTCACAGTATTTATTTTCTTGTGACCCTGAAACTTCCAGATAACATGAGAAATTGAGTAAAATCTGAATGGACAAATATGATTTTTTTTCTTCTTCTTACTCATTTTTGTTCTCCTTAAATTTCAGAACACACGTTCCTTTAAAAATATCACCATATTATCCCTCTTTTGTGTTTTCCTTTTTATCTTCATTTCTTTCCACTCTAATACACCAGAAGATTTGAAGGTGAACTGGTGTGGAAGATAAATTTGGAGTAGGTGCAATGCAGTTTGTGCTTGTGACTTGAAAGATACATTTGCTGCCTCAAATGAAAATATAAGGCATTTCAGCTGATTTTTAAATTTGCTTCATTTTTTCCTGAATAAACGTTATTATGATAAGTAACCAGAAGAATCTAACCATGACATATCCAGCATATGCAGAGACGTTGAGGGACTGACCACATTTTTAAAGCTCTTAAAACTTTTTAAAAATATATATTTCCTTAAAGACAACTTTCTCCAAATGCTGTTAAAATACATTTAATGTTAAAACATATGCATACACGAGGGGCAACTAGAAAGCAGCATCTCAAAATAAATCTTAGCTGCAATCTAGTATATAGTGTAATGCCATTACTTTACATTAACTCTTATACCAGAAGATCCTGTTGAAGTCAACGGAGGTGCTTGTACTGTTAGATAGTATTCATTGCTGGGATCACAATCCAGCCCTTAGAAGTTCTCATCACGTGCCAGGTTAATGCATTTTATTTTCTGTTTGTGTTCAGTTAAGGCTTGGCTCTTTCATCCCTTACTCACGAGTAGCCTAGGTCATTGGTTCTCAACTACAGTATCACCACACAGTGGTAAATGTGTCGCGGAAAGCCAGGCAGATGACTGGATTTGGCCTATGGGGGTGAGCTGGTGTGTCCTATAGGGTTGTGATATCCCACCAAGTGTGTCGTGACCTGCAAAAGGTTGAGAACCACTGGCCTGCATTACTTGAACAGGATTGCTCATATGTTTAATGGTTGCAGCAACAGGTCCTATCACACCATTCACACTCCTTTTCTTAGCCCCACCACAACTTTTCTCCTTTCCTCTGTTTCTAATCCTAAAGATGCTTGAAACAGAAGGTAATTTTCAGCAACTCTACTTTGCGAGAATAGGGGCTTACAGAATCTCTTTTTGAAAAAGACAAAATCCTCTTTCAGAGCTTTTGTTCATTTGAGCATTCCTTATTTCAGTTTAACCTCTTGCACTGCAATAAAACCCTCTTGAAATCCTCCTTGGCTATACCATGTAATTTTTAACCATACACATGGATAGTACAAAAAATTGCCATGTTGATAATGATGTTATTTTTCATTGACAGCTATTGTTTTCCATCTGACTTCTCCCCACGCCCATGAATACAGTTGTTGAGTTGAATACCATGGACCCTACAGATGGAAAAGACCTATCAGGTCATTTAGCCCATCTCCTTAATAATCAGGACTCTCCCAGACTGCATGTTTTGTAGTGCTTTTTGCAGTCTAGTTTTAAAAGAGCCTACCAATGATGTTTGAATCAATTTGTGTAGAAAATTATGCCGTTGGTTCCCAGACCTCATTTTTCAGGAAGAAGATTTCCCTGTATGAAGTCTATGTTTTTCTTTTCTTAATTTCATTCCATTTCTCCTGCATTCACCCCCACAATCTTCTGCTATAATAAGTAAATCCCTTCCCTTCTTGATGTTTCAACCTCAAATAACTGTAGATTGGTACACCCTCCTCTCTTACCAGCTTAGTCAGAAAGAAGCAGCCACTTCCTCACACCACCACCAGAAAACCCTATGAAGCATGTACAGTTGTGTAGGACTATTCATGGCTGTGGTTGGGGAGGGCAGGAATTCCATCCTCATCCTAACAGTGACTGGCATGTGCCCTGAATCGTGTAATTTGATTACCTTTCTCTTAACCGCTAATGCCCAAGGTATTCTAACGGCTCTTGCCCTAGGGAGTACAAACTGGAACTTTTAAACCAGGGGTCTCAAACTCAAATCACCACGAGGGCCGCATGAAGACTAGTATGCTAGCCCAGGTGGCACACCACTGAAATCTTTTCATGCAACAATATTGCAACTATCAGTAACGATAGTTGTTGTGGGCTGCAGGACATAGCTTTAGGCGGCTCGTGGGCTTCATGTTTGAGACTCCTGTTTTAAATGGATATATCTGATTCTTTAAATAAGTGTTTTGTAAAATATTTGGGATAAGTGTTGCATGCATTATGTGCTTATTCGAGAAAGACAGGTAACATATTAACATGGCAAAAATTAAACCATAGTGTGCCCACACTGCTTGGAAATGCTGTGCACTGCACAATCTCTCGGAAATGAAATGTATCTATCTCCTCTTTAATCTAAAATTTCCCAATTTCTGCTCTTCTTTCTCATCTAGTTGAGTCCCAAATGCCTATTCATAGTTTTTTTTAAAACTATTAAATGAAAACAACACTTTGTTATTCTTTGCAAATATGCCTGCCAGATTCCCCCGTTTCTGCAGAAGCGTTGTAATAAATCTAGAATGTTCTTCACATTATAGTTACATATTTAAGCTTTTTACATTAGTTTTCAAATAAATTCTTCCATTAATGTTTTAAATGTGCTTAATAGCACAGGGCTCAGTTGTGAGCCTGGCTTTTTGCTGTGGAGCACAGGGGAGGGGAGGTTCCTAGATGTCTCATTACTTTCCCTTGTGGGTAATCAAAATGATCAGATCCCACATACAGGGCCACTGCTGGGCTATTACTAACCTCCCGATTTGGTCTGTGTTCAGCCCCCAGGATAGCTTATGTGTGCCATGCACCTTACTCAGAGTGGGTTGCAAAGTGACAAACTAACCCCTAGTTATTAATACTTCATGGCAGTAACTCAAGCGGACCAACCAGAAGTTGAGTCCCCATAGACTTAGGCAATGTACAAACACATAAGAAGAGAACGTCCCTGCACCAAAGAGCTTCCAGTGTACATAGGTAAGAGAGACAAGGGTAGGATAAACAAATATTATTAATGTTCCCATTTTACAGATGAGAAATCGAGAGATTAATTGACATGCTCAAGGTTACAAAGAGCTCTATGTCCAAGATGGAAATAAAACCCAGATCTCCTGAATCATAAGACCCTCCTTCTTCCTGAGAACTCAACATGACTCAGCCAAATCTGGTTTTCTATAACACGGTTTTGAAATCTAGCTTCTACCTTAAAATATAACGTAATTTTTGCAAATATCAAACTGGAAATTTGAATTTTCGTTTCAGGTGTTTAATCTGAGTGTCGTATTGCTAAATAGAGACATGTAACTGTGTATATGTTTCTTTATAGGTTGATCCACTGTTTACAAAAGAGGTCAATGAAAAAGTTAACAGGTAAGCAGCTAGTTAACAGATAAGCAGTTATGCACCTTCTCAGTTTAAAAATAGCAGAGAGTTAATGCTAGCTTTTTATTGCATCTGTTGTGGTGTGCATGCACACAAATCCTTGTGCTATATGTGGACAGTTGTCTGCATGTCTAACAAACTAGCTCTGGTAGTTAGTTAATAAAAGCTCACACACAAAATATTGCATGTTTTTCTTTTCCAACGGTTAAAGAGAGCCTGCAAGTTGCTTTGTGTTAACACTGATTTAGAATTGGATTTCTTCCATTCATAATTCATGTGGATATTTTCTCATTCCACTCCCCCCTTTTGCTTCTGGTGGGTGGACAAGATAACTCACCCCGGCTCTTTTCTGTCTCTAGGTCAGGTGTTTTCTCATCTAATTGAAGGGTATAAACTTTAAAAAACTGAGTTTTCTTCTGCATTACATGAGACTCACCTGGCTGGACTAGAACAAGAGAGTCGTGTCCTCTCCCTGATAGGCAATGCCAGATGGATACTTTGGAGCATAGTTAAAAATCTGCACAGTGGATATGCTTGGTAATATCCAGCTGTGGGAGAAAATTTCTTCCCAGTCCTAACTGAGTAGCCAACCCAAAAGATCTCTTCTGGGTTTTCCACTGACGTTATCTTATGTGACAGTGGCCATTCTCCAGGAGTGGAGTCCATGCATCTTGTCTAGTCATTTACACTTGAGCAATTTGGGTGTGAAATGCTACAGAATTAGCATGATAGCATTTAGCAGTGTGATCGAGCAAGAAGGGGCTGGACTGGAATCCAAAACACCAGGGGCCTAGTCAGAGCTCCGTTATGGGCCTGCTACACAAATTGGAGCACGTTATTGCTCCTCTCTGTGTCTGTTTCCCCTCCCATTCTTTGTATTGTCTGTTTTGAGACTGGAAACTGTTCAAGGCAAGGACTGGGTTTTCTCTCTGTTCAGCACTAGCACAGCAGGGCCCCAACCTTGTCAGAGGTCTCTAGGCACTACTGTAATATTAATTAAGGCTCCTAATACCCCTCTCCTATTTTGCTCATGGGGAAGTCATTGGGTAGGCTGCAGTACAGTCTGAGATGTGATTGTGGCTAGTGTAGGCCTATCTAAGCTACCTTTCACCTAGTTTGTGCAGCTAAAATTAGGAGCGAAAATGCAGCAGCCTGGGCTTCCCTGCAGGCTGTACATTCCCACTCAGTCCTGAGGGTATGTATTTGCAATGCTAGACTGTGGAGTCCATGCCATTGCATTGTCTCTCTTTGAGGTACTCAGGCTAATTTAATTAAAGCTACTGCGGGAATGCCTCCATGAGCTGCAATTACCTTTGACTGCACGGTCAACATACTGAGTCTTAGAGCTGGGCTCAGAACTATAATTCCTGACTGCAAGGGGAGTTTTAACCACTCGGCTGTATCTAGCCACCCAGATTCTGGGAAAGTTCATAGTGCATGCTGCGGGACATGTCCTAATTATACACATTTTACTGCTAGGGCACCTGGGGTACATCTGTTACAGGAGATCCCTCAAGATGATCTTCATGCTGCTGTGAAAAAATGCTTTGCGGTGGTGAACAGCTCCATTTCTGAGGGGATGTCTGCTGCCATCCTGGAGGTAATTACATCAAAGCACTGAATGTGTGCAGTGCGTGCGTCTGAAATTGCTTTGTAGCTCTTGAAATTTATGTCAACATTCTTATCCATATTTCAAAGCCAGTGAAGGCAAAACTAAAATGTTTTCTTCACATGAATTAATAAGATTTTTTGTAAAAATTACCGTTTGTTTTAAAGACATGATGTAATTTCATCAAGCCTGTTAAATTAATATTACAGAACCTTAAGTTGGTTTATGATCATAAACTATCTGACTGGATTTCTTGCAACTGTCACATGTTCTTTGTTTAACATACATCTCCTTATCAAGTTGCTACAAAATGCTTTCTTATTACATCACGTTACAGAAGCGAGTCTCAGGCTGGATTTAGTTACTGAGTTCTGCAGAGATGTGTGAACAAGTGACATGCTCATTTTATTAATTTACCAGACTGGTGGCAAAAAACTATCAAGTTTATTACATACGAGTCAGAGCATGGCCCTGCTTGCTCTCACGTGGTTATGTCTATACTTAGGGCAGGAGATGGAGAATGGCATTACATGTGTAGCTACGTGCCACCATGGAAGGCAAGCTGTGTCCATACTTGTCATGGCTGTGCTGTGGGAGCCTTTCATGGCAGCCGGGAAGGCTTAGCATGTAGAGAACAGTATAGGGTATACCCAGGGGTTTCAGGTGTATAGGGCACTTTGCATTACTCACCTACGCCATGCTTTACCATCTGCACAGCTGTTCACGTGTGTGCTGGCTGCTGCAGAGTCTATACTCTGCATACTGCATAGGTGAACATGTATCCTAAGATTATATGCACTTTCTTCTCAGTTTGTGCAGTGCTTAGCACAGTGCGGGGTCATTGTCTGTGACTTGGATTTGCAGGTTCTACTATATTATTATTGTTACTGTGTTACTAATAGTGACGCCTATTATTGTTCTTAACAAATGATGACACTTTTTACTTTTGAAATGCTTTTTATCTGCACATTCTGAAGTTCTTCATCAATATTAACTACTTATGCTTCATAAGATCTCTGCAAGGTAGATAAACGTTAGACAGGGACAGGGCTGGCCCAAGGGTTTTAGGCCCTAAGCTAACTGAGTTTGGTAACCCCCACCCCCCCACACACACACATTCACTATAGAAAAAAATAATATATTTTTTAAATAGAGAAAAAAAATTCACTTCCATCTAATTTGGTGCCCCTTAAAACCTGGCGACCTAGGCGACCGCCTAGTTCACGTATATGGTCGGGCCGGCCCCAGATAGGGAGCGCGATACTCAGCCATGAACTGCAGCCAGCTCTGGGGTGGAGGGCAACCACTGTTTGACAGCACACAGCAACATGGCACAACATATTAAGACTAGAAGCAGTACTGCAGTTGGGCAAAGACTGAAGAAGGTCATGCCACTTTCAGTGGTTTCATTGCTGCCTTTTTCTTAAATGCTGAACAATTGTTGAGCAGAGCTGGAGCATATCAACAGCATCTTGTGTTTAATTCACAATCTAAGAAGAATCTAGGAATAATAGCACAACCAACTGACACGATATGAGTAAGTTAAATAGGTGGAATGTTATCATCTGAATCTGAATATGTCAGGGAACCCAACTTAACATGTAAACTGTCCTGAGATCTTGAATTGCTGAAGTGGTTAGGAACTCAGTTTTAGATCTGATCTAAAAAACAGCTCTTACATGCTCCTTTTGAGGTCTCTCATCCCAGAAATGACCAAAACTCAACCTGATTTGCCTGGTGAGGGAGGGGTGAACAGAACAATTGTGGGGATACCCGACCTCTGCGGGTCTCCCACAGAACCTGGTGACTTTGCTGGGGATAGAAGTAGCTTTTTCAAAGGGATGGTGACTGACAGGAGAATTTATGATAATCTCCACAATGATTTTCTGATTGAGATTTCCAGGTACAAAAGTCCCTCCCTCAGGTTTCAATGTGGGAGGGGACGATCTGGCCTAGTAAGCAGGTTAGTATCTTAACAAATGTTTGTGCAGTCAAAAATGTAAGTCAGTGTGAATTTACTCAAAAGAAACTATTGACCTCAGTTCAGGGATTATTGATTACAGCTCTGCTGTGTTGAAGCCACATATCTGACAGTTTTAGTTTCGATGCCTGGAAGGCCAAATCAGTTATCCGCAGGATACTGATGAAGGTTTGTGTGTCTCAGCTAGACTATCACTTCTGTACATGTAGCTTTCATAACTGCACTCCTAAAGAGTTGCGTATCAAAGCTGTCTTAGTCTCGGTTTCTATTACATAGCTACAGTGAGTACGTTTGAAGGCGTGGGGCTGCCACTAAGCCCCTCTTCTCATTGAAAACTAATATATAAATAGAACAGTAAATAGTTTTCCATTTATCAATGTCAGTATGCTAAACCACAAAAAACTACTAAGCCAAAAAGCACTCGATACACCAACGCATGTCCCCTTTACCACACATCTCATTCAGTCGCTCATAATGTTAATTCCTTTCTTTCTCTCCACCTGCCTCCCATTGAAAAGTTGTATTTTGGATAAATAAGCCCCCAGATGCTTTCATATACATTTCTTCATACTGCATTTAATTTTATCTCCAATCCATACAGTGGAGCCTTTGGTATTATTTTTCTATCGTCATTGGTGTGTGCAACATGGCCCGGTTTAGTATTGTTCATAGTTTAATCCACTTAGAGTTATTTTTCAGAGACTCACAACACTGAAAATGGAGCCTGATTTTTTTATTTTTGCAGTTGCTAAATACACTCTAATAACCTGCAAATTAATTGAAGTGAAAAACGAAATTCCCCTATTCTAGGTGCAAGGATTGACTGCTAGTAGTTTACTTGTTACTTTGCATATATATGTTATTTTAAAGAGGTTATCATTCCACTCGCTTTCCATCTTTGTATTGATGGGCTAATTTCAAAGCTTGCAGTCAAATCTGGATTGTGGTCAAGCATAATCATGCATTGAAAATTCATCTACTTCCAAATCTTTAAAACTAAGAAAGTTATGACATGGGATTGTTTTAACTTGTTCTCTCTCTTATGTATGTTGATGTAGTTTATTTTATTTTGCTCCCTATTTTGGAAATAATATAAGACAGCATCTGTTGCTTAATATTTCTGCCTCCATTGAATTTCTTTATATGTATAATTTTACCAGTATTTTCTTTGCATTGTTAAGACAATGCTACCTGGTCATTTACAGTTGGAATAAGCCCTATCTAAGAGTGGAGGCTTAAAGATGGCAGCACGTTCTCATAACAAGATGCATTGTCTAATGACCTGAGAACATTACTGGTGTCTGAGTTATAATCCCTGCTTTGACAATGACTCCCTCTTGGGCTCTGGACAAGTTACTTATGGCCTGAGAAATGCTGAGAACCCACAATTCACATTTGCTTTTAGTCTCTAGTTCTCCCCAGAGAAGTTGCTCAGCATTTCTGGAAGTCAGGCCATTAACCCCCTTTAGTTTCCCTATAGTGTTGCAATTAAAGTCAAGACCACTTATCATTGAATAATAGATAGCAACGATATCTTCATAGCTCTTTACAGAGGCCAAGTCTCCACTGATGGTGGCACTTTTAGGTGCCTAAACCCCTTGGTAAATCTGTTCCTTATTCATTTATCCACACTGGTGAGGCCGCTTTTCTTCTTCTCATCCATCTGTTGCTCCAAATTACCTCCAGTTAGCACACGCTTCTGTGATATAAAGAGTAGAATGAGAATGGAATTATTATTATTATTATTTTTAGCAGTAGATGCTTAAAAGCATATTATCAGCAGGAGGTCCACAGGGTTTGTATGGCTAGGGTAAATTTCCCTGCAGTGGTGAGTGTAAACTACACATACCTTGAATATTTTAAACTGTTAATGCATGTTGTTAAGAGGTCATTGCATTCCTTTACTCTTCAACTCACAACTGGTTTTGTACGTTAGTGGCTGAGGTGTTGTTTTAAGTCTTGTCCAGATTCAGAAACAAAAGAAGTGTTGTTCTTCCTCATTTCTTCCCCCCTTAGCTTTTTTTTCCCACGCTACTCCCGCTGAAGGAAAATTGCTCCCCATCAGAGACTGTAATGACAGTAATTAAAAATACATTTTCTCCAAAGTGACAGTGAATTGGTATGAAATGGATTGAACATTTTGGAAAGTGAATTTCTTCCCGTTGTTTGACACTGTGATAATTGTACAAGATGAGCCATTATACATTCAGGGTTTGCGGATTTCACAATTTCTAAATCCAGCAATGATAATTAAAATTTCACATCAGGGCTTGACAAATGCATGAGTAGGCGGTGGGTAGGGACTTTCCTTGGGTGACTGGGGTTTACGTACTGGTTTCTGTACACTTAGACTCTCGTTCAAAAGTTTCTAGCCCTTATCTTTATTACAGAAATGATTTACTGGAGGTGAACTAATGTTGCATCGATGCACCTGAATCTACGGAGAGCCTGAAATGATATGAGAACCCTCCTGAGACTGTGCGCCTTCATGCATGCTTATGTAGAAGGGGGTCTACAGCCATATAAAGCGAGGGCAGTTCAGCTTCTGCGAAATGCTCTCTGACTTCACAAAAAGCTGGCCTTGGGGGCTCTGTGGGTGTTGGTTGCAAGGTCTGCAGCCCTTCAGGGAATGGCCCAGATTCCACCCCACAAAAACTCCTGGATTTCAGTAACTATTTTAGTGACCAAAAGAGTTACTCTGAGGAAATGGAAATCTGCGCTTCTTCCTTGTTGCACAGACCAGCTTAGCGAGCTTACTCCTATAGCACCGAGGGAAAAAATAATGTCTAATATAAATGCTTAGAAAAAATATGAGGATGTCTGGTTATGCTTGCAAGTATAGCATAGTTTTGCAGTTTAGTACATGCTGGTCCCTGGTCCATAAGTTATGTTCTCACTTATTTATCTATTTAGTCACTTGAATAATTGATGCCCTGCATGACCTCTATGGGCTCAGGTTTTTAGTTGATGTTTTGTTTCTTTCCAGGTTTTGCAAACAATGCACATTGAATTTTTTTATTTATAGCTCTGTCCATCCTGTGCATAGTTATGTTTTGTCATGGTATTTTTATTTCATATAAAAACACTATGAATGAAATAAAATAAAATAAAGAAATCCTTGAGGAATCTGAGACAAATTACAGTTAGAGGTTGTATTAGTATCTGCCAGACACACTCCTCCAAGGTCTGGACCACCCCCCCACCCCCCCCCACCCCCAAAAAAAGCAAGATCTAAGAGAAGCCACAATCAGGAAGCAGAGCCACGCTCCAGTGGAAGAGTCGTGTTCAGCAAAGGCCAGTGGGAGCCAGGGCAGTAGAGCAGAGACCAAGGCATCCCCATGGATGTCTTTGCCTTCTAGGTGATCCCCTGAAGACAGAAAAGATATTGAAAGACGTGTGGATCACAGCTCTTCTTTTCTTCTATGGAGTGAGAGAACAAAGAGCCCTGCGCAGGGCAGAATTGGCGCCTTCAGGGTAGCAGTGAACTGTGTCTGTCCCACTCCCTCTGATGTCAGTTCTCGCAGTGGAAGTGACAGGCTTCACCTCAATCTTCATTTGAATTCCTCAGTTCCTACCATATGTTAAGAACTTACAGGAATTTTCTACCTCCCTGCTCCCCATGCCAACCAGCTCCATGTACTTTGAACACTGGCCATAAGACAGATGAACATCTATCCAGCAACACACCAGAGGGGCAGTAAAAGACTGTTTCAGATATTACTTTGAATATGATGAGTCCTGATTGCAGTATAGAGAGCTTTGTATTTTAACGACATTTCATAAAGTGGTTGATGTTAGTTGTTGGGGGTTAGAAGGGGGGAGGTGGAAGAGAGTTTTGGAGGCCAGTTTCTTACAGTGAATTTTTTTTTCCACTTTTCACCAAATGGTCCTCTTAAAATTGCTGACCCCCTAACTAATTAAATCTTTTTTCTCCACATTCTTTAGGCAATGGATTTAAATGTTCCAGTGCTGGCAAGGAATATTCCTGGGAACGAAGCAGTAATAAAGCATAAAGATACAGGGCTGTTATTTGCAGATCCCCAGGTAAGAACAACAGTAACAAAAATCAAAACAGAACACAACAAAACAACCTACCCTAAGGACATCTTCTTGCCTTTCCAAAACTTATTTTCCCTTTTCACTAACTGCTTGTGTCTTGGTGCGTTCTGCTCATGGTGACTTTCATCAGCTCTGTTCCCATTCTCTTTAAAACCCTATAAGCCTCGTGTGCTTTTAATGATGTTCTGTTAGTATCTCATACCCTTTGCATTTCACTGAATGCTAGGGAGTCAGCATCACTGAATGCATCTTTCTAGCTTAAGAACCTGCCACTGGCTTGAATAGTGTTAGCTGAGATCTTATCGGCAGCTTTAATTTAGTTGTGGGGTTTCTAAGGCAAATTCTAGAATCGATGTGGTGCAGATGTCATATTTCCTTTCAAGTGCTAGCCGAAATGTGAGCTTCTGTTGTAGAAGCAGTGGATCACAAAATCTAAAAGGGCTGTGAGCCTAAAACTTAGGATAATATGGTCATTGCTAGGATTACAGATAATGTTAATATAACGAATGCTTATGTCAGTGATGAAAGGAGGGTAGAAAGTAAAGAATACCTTTTGCACTGTGAGTATGTCTGAGAGAGAGAAATCTCTAAGACCCAGAGATTCTTTGATTTGTGTTAGTTTTTATCCATGGTAGTTTACTCTTCCATCTTTGTCTAGCTACATGCGGGACTCTGCTACAAATTCTTTCTAGTCTTGAGCAAATCACTTAATTTTTCTGCCTCACTTTCTCCATCATAAAAGCAGAGAAGGTAATACCATAGGAATATGGCAAAGGGTATTTAGTGCTTTGAAAATTAAAAGGGCAATACACAAGCTTAATTTATCTAAAGTCTTTACAAAAATCATGAAGTGTCTGTGAATTCAAAAAACACATAGGCTGCTTATTCACCAGATACTGATTAGTTTTGATAATGGAGAAGGAAGATTCAATTACTAGAAATGGATGCCAACATTTTTAACTCAGGATCTAAGAAAGATAGACTCGCTGTTTTTTTTCATTAGAGGGACAAACTTATTTTGTAGGACATTTATTTGATGTAGGATCCCTAGATAGTCACCAGGGTCCAATACAAGTCTCATTGGAGTTGGACTGGGCCAGTATTCTTTAGACTGCAAAATCTCGTCTCATCATGAATGCCACAGGGAGGTGTACTGTAATTTTGCTTTGTTTGGCATGTCAATGTATTGGATTATTTCTCTGTTGTTATATCCCCAATACTCAAGGAATGAAATTCTATTAGTGGCTGTGAGGAAAATCTATTACAACTTAATATATAGTTTTCAAAATGTCCATGTTCCTACTCTATGTGAAGAGCATTGTTTTTACAAATCAGACTGTATCCCAATCAAGCTAATTAGAGGGTTTGGGGACTCTTGTGGTTGGTGGGGTATAAATCTTTTATTACTAATTAGAGTTTACTAATACCAATCTACAGCTAAACATGGTAGTTTTTTATTCAACCTCAAATAAAACTTCCCTGAACAGCCTATTTTCTAGTTTTGCAAAGTGGAAAAGTATTCCATTTACCAGCTTTGCAGTGTGTGTGTGATTAATGCATGCCATTAAATGTAGTCTCGGGAAGGTGAATTCTTTTTATTTTCATTAGTTTTTTTAAGTGAAAAAAAATTATTTCAAGTTAACATTTGTCTCTGGAGAATTCACTTATTGTTCCCTGTGGTTTTCACAATCATATCTTTGTTAATTATGGTAATCTGTTTCCATTTTTTTTTTTAATTTACTCTCTGGTGGCAGAGGCAGAGCTGTCATAAATTGTTTTATGTACTTAAACCCTCATTCTGCAACTATGCCTGCATGGAGCCCCACTGCATTCAGCTGGGTTGCTCACAAGCCATGAGTCCCTCCACATAGATGTATTTACAGCACTGGGACCTAACAGAAACTCATATTGGTGTCCCTCCTGCTATTAAAAAATAGCAGGAACACATCCAGTGCCCCCTGACAATCCTTCAGTTAGGTGTTTGAGCTTAAACTCAAAACCCATGAAACAGGCTAAGTGCACCCCTAAATCTTTGCAGAATTAGGACCTATGAGCCCAAGTGTCAAGAACAAATTAACAGGTGGTACAACAGCAAACCTAAATACCAGCCCCCTCATTTAAGACCTTCAAGCTATAGCACAGCACTGAGCTTTAAACATGCAAGGAGTCCCATTGAATTCAACAAGGCTATTTATATACTTAAACGCTTCAATGGATCAGGAGTATAGAAAGAGACGGTAAATACGATGCTGTTATTTCCAGCATTTCTTAAGTTCCAAAGGGGTAGCCATGTTAGTCTGGTTCAGCAAAACAAACAAGAAGTCCTGCGGCTCTTTTGAAGACTGACAGATTTATTGATCACATGCGTTTTTGTGGGAAAAAATCCCACTTCAAAGTATTTGACTGATTTTCTCCCACGAAAGCTCATGCAATAAAGAAATTTATTAGTCTTTAAAAGTGCTACAGGCCTACTTATTTGTTTTTCTGTACATCTCAGTTTCTCTATCCCACTTCAGTCTGAGCTACTACTCTCCCCAAAATGCTGTCTTTAAGATCAGTGACTTTTTTTTGTTCTCCATCCCTGAGTGTCTTCTAAGGAAAGTTTTTAACGTGTATTACCATATTAACAAGCATCGTCCTAGGTAGTATTTGCACTGGGATAATTAATGTTTGTGTAGGTGCCCTCTCTTGGAAAGGAAGCATTCACTCTCCTTTCACTGTATGCTAGCAATTGTGTCACATTTAGATTTTGTTTCTCTCTCTCTCCTGCTTACTTCATGTCGTCTTAAGTATTAGGGAAATCATTTCCCTAGAAACCTCAGTTCTAGTAGGTGAGTTTGCTTCTAAATTAGCTGTCTATCTGAATCTTTTGGCAATTCCTTTGGAATTCATCTAAGAACCAAAATTTACATATAGCTCTATCCCTGTCTGAATCAGATTCAGCTTGTTCAGGAGGTCGGAGACATTATTTACTAGCTGTGAAATATATTATCGGAATTGTCCAAATTTTAATTAGCCCAGAAAGGTTTATTTCCCAGTATCAGTTAACTCCAGCCCTCAGTCACATTCCTGCTCGGGTTTGCATTGTTAAGCAGCATCCCAAATCATTCTTTCCTTGTCCACAGATTAGCAGACCTGTATCTAGTTTTGATTCTTATTTCTTTACAATTAAGCTTTTTCCCCTTTCCACAGTAAACACAATGGTGCAATCTGGAAGGCTTTATTGAAGCACTAGTTTGATAAACTGGATTTATTCTTTTGTTGCGCTGTCGTCTCCCAGTAAATGGCAGAGGTAGCATTTTCTGCATTTCAATTTTATTTCCTTACCACCAAAATCATAACTTGTATGTAACAGTATTTTGAAAAGTAACAATGTAGGGACTTGGTTATATGTGTTACGTGAAGCAGTCTCGTGATTATTTCATTCCTTCTTATGTTGGGAAGCTAAATGTAATGGGCTTGAATTAAGTTGGGAAACAGTAATTTTTAAGTACTAACTTCCCTTGTTAGTGAAAAAAGTGACCACTCCTGGCTTACAGAGGGATTAGACCACTTTTCTAGCTTAATTTACACTCATTATAATTAAGCATTGGTAGGTATGCTGAGCCCTCATGACCACATAGGTAGGTGGTTGTGCTAATCAACAAAGGAACCAGCCAGCTGGATGTGGCTGTTAACATAAAGTGAAAAGTTACAAAACATGGTGACCTTGCTACTTGAGTTATTACACACCCATCTTTTGAAGTCATGTTTTATTCCTGCCATTAGACAAATTTGCAAGTTTATGGAATATGTGACACTGAGTTAATGTGACCTGAAAGGAAAGCTGATAACTAAGAAATAAAGGAGTAGCGATCCGTGTTTGGGCCATAAATAATCACAGAAGCATGTTCAAATGGATGGCATTCAGTCATTCTGCAGCCAGGCAGGGTTTTAGGACGTCCAGCATCTGCTCAGGATCCCAAGGGGTAGCAGTTATATAAACCTCTCCAGCCCCCTGGCAAAATACCCTTGCTGAAATCAGCAGTGCTAATCTGTATAAGGGGTGCAGGGACAAAGTGGGGTCTCCTCCAGACCAGTTAACGAAGCTACAGACGGGAGCACACACATTGTTCAGTGCTTTCCTATGGCGGTGTGGAGCCATGCCATTCCTATTGTAAAGCATTACAGGCAGGTAGCCTTGAGTCTATGCATCTAGTCTCAAGGTCTTTCTCACGTCAGGACAGTATTGAGCAAACCAGCTTGCTGTTCTAGGTCAGTGGTTTTCAAACAAAGGGTCAGGACCCAGTACTGGGTCTCAAACTCTCAGGTAAGTGGGTCATGGCACCCCTTGTTGCCACCACACCAAAAGACTGGAATACATTGCTCAGAGATAAAATAAACAAACAAGGAGTCCCGTGGCACTTAAAGACTAACAAATTTATTTTTTGCATGAGCTTTTGTGGGTGAAAACATGAGAGGTCATGCAAAAAAATAAATTTGTTAGTCTTTAAGTGCCACAGGATTCCTTGTTTGTTTGTTTTACTGACCTAAACTAACATGGCTACCTTTTTGGAGCTTGCTCAAAGATGTAATTGTTGTGTCGCCAGCATGAATTTTTTTTTTTTTTTTTTTTTTGTAACTGGGTCCCGGGAAAAAAAAGTTTGAAAACTACTGCTGTAGGCATGCCAGTCATGATTGGTCAGGTTCTTGGGAAACACCGAGCTGTTGCCCTACAGCTGCTGTGATTTGCCATTACTACTAGGCACACTTCCAGTCTTAACTGCTAATTTAGTTGTACATCCAGAATTTGCCTTCTCTGGGGTAAAAACTGGGCTGTTTAGATTCCATGGTCCTTTTCTCACCTGAAGCTGTCCGTGAACAGGCTTAATTGCAGGTTTGCTTTATATTTTAGATAGATTTTCATTTCACAGTGTCCATGCTGTGAAATGGTGCTTGCCTGGTTCTTACAATGAGTCAGGGGACATTTTATTAGCACAATGCCTGCTCTGGTTCAGGGTTCATCTCTCCCAAAGACATGTGGGTGTGTAGGGCTGCTCATAAAATACCATCCTGACATTTTTGAATGTGCTGTTTGCAGAGGCTGTTTGCATTTTCTTTAAAGCTAATGGGGCACTCTGCCTGAGAGAGAGGTATTAGCGCCAGTACCTTGGACGTAACTGTGCCTAGGGAGATATCTATTGTCCAGAAACAGGGCATGTGTCACATTACCTGGCAACCTAAGCTTCCTAGCATTTGCCCCAACTTTTCTGCACTGTAAGTCACAACTGAGCTTTCACCCTTCACATCATGTATCCATTGCGAGGTAGGTAAATGTTATCGGACCCACATTTCCATGGATGAACTGACACAGAGAGAAATTTTCAGAAGAGCCATCTAATTTTGAGAGCCTTAATTTTTGGATGCTCTGATTCAGCAACTGGGGGCCTGATTTTCAGAGGTGCCAAACAACGGCAGCGCCAGCTGACATCAGTGAGTTGTGGGGACCACCTGAACATCAGGCCCTTCCAGGTTTATGCTGAGCATCCAAAACTGGAAGCACCATAAATTAGATGCTCCAGGGGCCTATTCTGAAACCCAGGCATGTTAATGCAGATCTTTACCATAGCTTTGGATCACAGCCTGAATGACTTTACATTCTGTCAGTAAACAGCTACAGACAGAGTCCTGGCTTTATCCATTAGCCCTCCTGTAGTTGTGTCACCTTTACTCTGTGGACTCATGTTTAACATTATATTGAAATTATCTCCAGCATAAGGGATTTTTATCAGTACAAAAGTCTCTCATCACTTTTACCATTTGCATACTTCCAAGGTTTTGTCCTCTACAGCCACTTATTTTTAAGAGAATATTAATAGAGCTACCCGTCAAGCCGTGGTACATTTCTGCTTCTGATATGTATAATTTACATAAATTATTTTTAAACAAAATAAAATCCTCCACAGGAGCATAAAATTAAAGTTGGAATGCAGTGGTGTGAAAATCATTTGTTGGTATGATAGTGAAGGCGATTAGATCTAACTAGGAGAAGGCATGTAAAAACTTCCCCATTTATCCTGCTCCAGTGTGTTCTTGGCAGTAAAGAAAAGAGCTCACAGATGGGAGGTGCAAGAAGCAAATGAAAGGCGCATCAAGCTTGTCATCATAGGCGGGACAGAAGAAATCATTTGGAATGCAGTAGGAAACAAGTGTTGAGAGGTTGCACAGAGCCTTGAAGGGGAAAATGTGAAGTTAGAAGGCTGTGTGGTATTTTAATGAGTGCCAGTAGATGAATGTGTGTTTTTGGTCAGGAGGGGTGTGATCTGACACGATCAGATCACTGAGCAAGGAAAATAATCTTTGTGGTCATGTTTTAGATGGACTGGCACAGGCAGGACGCGTATGTATAAAGCTGGAATGATGGGAGAGGCCGTGGGCATGGACAGGCATTCTGGGCCCGGTGGCGAGGAAGATGATCAGATTTGTGTGTGCGCGCGTGCTGAGGGTGGGGAAAAAAGGCAGATGTAATTAAACACAACAGGCTAAGAAACAAGGAGTCGTCAGAAATGGTTACAATCCTTTGTGATAGTCGAGGACACTGGTGGTATCAGCCATTACTTTTTTTTTGTGCTGGCACCTTTTTTGCTAGCCCAGCTAGGGGAGCAGCATCAGGGGGGAAGAGGTGTAATACCAGCACCTTAAAAAAAAAAAAAAAAGGGCGGGAGCTTTGAAAAGGCAAGTAATGCCCAATGAAGGGCACACATTTTCTGCTACATTTGTAGGGTCCAGTTCTGTACACTGCAAGCATAGCATTCTTCCTGTATGGCTCACTCTGCAAGATTAAAGCACTGCTAAAACTAAACCAATAATGTCAATATTGACATGTAAACATTCACCTTATTCTAGCATCCACCAGAAGGCTGATGCCTGGCTTTACTTACAGACTCTTCCAAAATGTACACCACTAATATATGCCTGTCTGACTATATAAAGTATATGTCTGAGTGACACATATATGGAAAACACTGGGATTGGACTGTGTATGGTATGATTTTAATGTCACGTACCAGCATTGGTTTCCAGTAATCATACTGTGGTTACATATTTTGCACACGGGTCATGCGAATACAGCTTTTTCCTTTGATCACCAGGATTTTTTTTTTTACTGGTGAGCTATGTGATTTAGTTTAGGTACTGAATGCTAATGAACAGATTGTTGACCAAATTTCAGTCTTATTTGTATTTTCAGCTCTCTGTCAGAGGGCCTCAGTGATCTTCCCCTAATTAAATGACAGCCTGTTGTCAAGAAATTACCATCCATGTCCAAATGCCCTTATGTTCCTCTTGTAGTCTAACACTGAGTTTCATCATCATTTGAGTAACAACCGATCTTCACTTTTCATTGCTCTAACAGCTGTTGACATTTCTAAGCTACTACACGTTGCTATCTTGAAGTTTTTGAGCTACTTCTGTACTCCAACTTGAAGGCTGAAAGTCATCCTTAATGGCAGAAAATGATAGAAGCCAAGCTGAAGTGGATGTGTTTACTTAGAGGCCTCCAACTGTGACGACAGCTCTCATGTTCATTAGTTTGATAGCTTTACTTCCAAAACCCAAAACAGTCTCATTCTAGCAAGTCTAGTAAATCACCCCCACAAGGTTAAAGGAATTTCACGTGCTGCATTTTGCAGCCCTTTTGATACAGCGTACAAGCTGCTGCCTCATTGCCAGGTCATGAGCCTTCAGCACCCCACAGCGCAACAGGGCCTTATTAGATTGGCCTAATCTTGCATCAGGCCCCAGCACAATATGGATTATTTGCTACTGAGTGTATGTTAAATTCCAAAGGAGCAGCCATGTTGGTCTAGTTGAGTAAACCAAACGAGGAGTCCTGTGGCACTTAAAGACTAACAACTTTATTTATTGCACGAGCTTTCATGGAAGAAGATCCCACTTTGTTAGCTGCTTCAGCTCAAGCAATAAATAAATTTGTTAGTCTTTAAGTGCCACAGTCTCCTTGTTTGAGTGTATGTTCTTTATCGTATAGACTTCTTTGTGAAGAGTGTATCTCAACCTCATTATAAGCATGCAATTAACTGAAGATGTCTCATTAGTAACTAGGGCTATGCCTAGTTGAGCCTAGGTCAAAACTGCCAGATACCAGCTTGCCTTCATCCAGGAAGCTGGTTGAATTTGTAACTTTTTCCTCAGCTGTGACATGTGCCATTGCTGTAAAGGGATAGTGTTTAAATACTTTTGTCTCAAATTGTTTGCCCATATTTTCATCTAGTTTAGTGCTCTAGGGATTTCGCTGTGATAGTCAGTTCCCTAGTTGATGGGCAGGCTAAAGATTAAAAATGTTTTTTATTGATCTCTGTGCATTTGTAAATGTGGCCCATGGCTCTGAAGAATGACTCTTTGGCTGTTTAGTGTGCGTTCACTCTAAGTTCAACTGCTTTCCTGTAGATTCACTACAGTTTCTGGCTTAGTAGAACCACAGGTAACATGTCTTATATTCTTTTAACTTTTTAGGAGTTTGTCCAGCTTTCCAAAAGTCTGATGAATGACCCTACGTTGAAAAGAGAAATTGTGGCAAAGGCGAAAGAGTATGTAAAGAAACACCATTCATGGGAATGTGAACGAAAGGCCTATCAAACTCTTGTCCAGAGACTCCAGTAAATCATTGGGTATCAAATGTGGACGCTGATCTTATTCTGTATTACTTTAATGATGGAATTATAACCAGATTATTTTTCAGGGGAGGGAAAGAAATCACATTGTGAACAATCTCTTTCATTCAGCTGCACCCCTTTTACAAATGTACTTCAACAAACTGGTGGTTAATTTAATTCACCCTCTTGTCTCAGTGGGCAGCACCTGTGAAATTAAGAATAGGTAGATTTATTAATATTGTGGAATCATATGGTCCTCAAAATAGGGTTAATCCTATTGCACAGGGTGGACTTCCTCTATAGTGAACTGATGTAAATTCAGTGAATGTGTTGTAGCCTCACAAAATTAATAAGAAGGAAGACATTTACTCCAATTTAATTAATTTGTTCAACTATACATCAGTGATAAACAACACTGTAAGAGTGGGTTTGTCTCTGTTTTGAATGAGGCAAGCATATAAATACATTAAGCATTTTAACCAGGCCTACATGGTCTAAAATTTTAAAGGGGAAGGTTCATGAGTGAGTCACATGGACTGGCACATTCATCAAGAGTGTGACAGTCTGGAGCTAATGAGCAATACAGCTATTGATGCTTTCTATGGTGAAGATGTGTAGCCACTCTTTGGTGTTTACATATTTTACTTTATTTATTAATTATTGGAAAACAGCAACTACCTCTTAAAAATTAACCAATTCTGGGTTGCAGATGTTCTTACAAAAGATAGATGGAGGCTGTTGTAAAGAGCAGAAATGTAACTTACATGCAGTGTTTTGGTCATGAGTGATTCCTGTGCATTATTGTAAACTTAATGTAGCAAGATAATGTTTGTTAAGAAGGCCAAACCAAATGATTACTGACTGACTGCTCAGTGATTCAGATAATAGCTTGGTTTTCTCTAATTTGGTGTTAAGAAAGGCTGCTATTTATAAAGCATGTGAACTGTTTACAAGTTTTAAACATTTGTTATTGGGAAACTATAACTACTACATATGAGCCTGATCCAACCCCTGTTAAAGCCAAGAACCAACTTTCCATTGACTGTCATGGAGTTTGGATTATATTGTGTTTGTGTTGATGAATTCATTAAACATGTTTTACCTCATGCCTGTATTACAAATGTTGAGTCAGAAACCCTGAAGAAACAAAACCCAATAATTTTAATATCCATCCTTCCCTTCAGAGGCTTTCCCTAATTTACTATTTTAGTATACCATACGGCAGCGGGTATAAGCAGAGATTTTTGTGCAACAAAACTGGTGGCAAAAGAGGCACTCAGCTTATACACAGGAGAATACGGTAGACAGCCCCACCCAAAGAGCTCCCCTCAGCACGGGGCGGCCATCTTGGGCTGGAGCAAGGAGGGGACCCCGGCGTCTCCAGCGACCAAGTAAGGGGGGGGGCAGCCCGAAAATGGAGGGGGGGACTCGGAGGGGCCTGGGGGTTTGGAGGTGGCAGGACGGCCCAGACCTCTCAGGGAGCCCAGGAAGGGGTGACAGGGCCTGGGGCTGTGGGGAACAGGGGCCTGGGGACAGGAGAGCAACAGCAGGAAACGGAGAAACGAGCGGGGCCAACAGGCACTGTAAGGGGGCAACAGGGAGGAAAAGGCACTGTAAGGGGGCAACAGGTAGGAACAGGGAAGAAAAGGCACTGTAAGAGGGCAACAGGGAGGAACAGGCACTGTAAGGGGGCAACAGGGAGGAACAGGCACTGTAAGGGCGCAACAGGGAGGAAAGGGCACGATAAGGGGGCAACACGGAGTAAAGGGAAGAGCAAGGGAGGAAAAGGCAGTGCTATGGGGCAGCAGGGAGGAAAGGGCAGTGCGAGGGAGAAACAGGGAGGAAA
>ML682041.1:9647919-9665364 GCA_007922195.1 Podocnemis expansa
AAGGTGGCAACAGGGAGGAACAGGCAGCATAAGGGAGGAACAGGCAGCATAAGGGAGGAACAGGGAGGAACAGGCACTCTAAGGGGGCAACAGGGAGGAACAGGCACTCTAAGGGGGCAACAGGGAGCAACAGGGAAGAAAAGGCAGTGTAAGGGGGCAACAGGGATGAAAGGGGAGAGCAAGGCAGGAACAGGGAGGAAAAGGCACTGTAAGGGGGTAACAGGGAGGAAAAGGCACTGTAAGGGAGGAACAGGGAGGAAAAGGCAGTGTAAGGGGGCAACAGGGAGGAAAGGGGAGAGCAAGGGGGCAACAGGGAGGAATAGCAGAGCAAGAGGAACAGGGAGGAAAAGGCAGTGTAAGGGGGCAAGATGGAGGAAAGGGGAGAGCAAGGGAGGAACGGGGAGCAAAAGACAGTTTAAGGGGGCAACAGGGAGGAAAAGGCAGTGTAAGGGAGCAACAGGAAGGGAAGGGGGCAAGAGGGAGGAAAGGTCACTATAAGGGGGCAACACGGAGTAAAGGGGAGAGCAAGGGAGGAAAAAGCAGTTCAAGGGAGGAACAGGGAAGAAAAGTCAGTGGAAGGGAGGAACAAGGAGGAAAAGGCAGTGCAAGGGGGCAAAATGGAGGAAAGGGGAGAGCAAGGGAGGAAAGGGGAGAGCTAGGGCGCAACAGGGAGGAAAGGGCACGATAAGGGGGCAACACGGAGTAAAGGGAAGAGCAAGGGAGGAAAAGGCAGTGCTATGGGGCAGCAGGGAGGAAAGGGCAGTGCGAGGGAGAAACAGGGAGGAAAAGGCAGTGGAAGGGAGGAACAGGGAGGAAAGGGCAGAGCAAGGGAGGAACAGGGAGGAAAGGGCAGAGCAAGGGAGCAGCAGGGATTAACGTGAAGGGCAAGGGGGCAGCAGGGAGGAAAGGGGAGAGCAAGGGGCAACAGAGAGGAAAGCTCTGAGTGGGGGGAGTGGGTCTACCGGTACCAAAGGGCAGAGCGAGGGGGCAACAGGGAGGAGAGGGCAGAGCAGAGGGTGTGAACAGGGAGGAAAGGGCAGTGCAGGGGGGAACTGGGAGAGCAAGGGGGCAACAGTGACGAAAAGGCAGAGTAGGGGGCAACAGTGAGGAAGGGGAGAAGAGGGGTGCAGTAGGGGTGATGGCAGGGAGGAACGGGTGGGACAGGAGTGAGGAATGGACAGCAGGCGGGGGGGCGGGTGCAGGGAAAAGCAGCAGCACAGCTTTTGTGGGTTAGGGAAGCTGTCGGGGACTCTAGAGGAGGCCAGCAGCACTGGCTGTGGGGGTTAGGGGACAAGACCAAAACGGGGCCTCGGCTTATACTCGGGTCACCAATTTTTGCCCCCTTTTTTCGGCTCAGAATTGGGGGGATCTGCTTGTGCCCGGATCGGCTTATATCCGAGCATATACAGTATGTCTACCTTGTGTGATGAGACCTTTTGTGACTTTCTATTGTGATGACTTATTACTGTCCTTAATAGCATACGATATTTCAAACCCTGATGGACAAAACTAAATTGTTTTCAGGGTGATAACCACTATGTTTCTTCTATACATGTTTTCTTGCTCTTACTTTTTGGTAACAATAACCTGGCTCAGAGGGGACAGAAAAACATTTATTGTAATACCAAGGGGGAAGAAGGCAAAGTTGATAGCAATGAATATAAATTAAAATCTAGGAATTATAGAAAACTGAGAAGGGAATCAAGAGGACACAAGGAGAAAAAAGGCAGTGAAGTCAACTCAAAAAAACCCTTTTTTTTTTTTTGAGGGAGAGAGAGAGAAAGTGTGTGTGTGTGTTTGTTTAAAAGGAATAAAATGGTATTTGTCCGTTACTATATGAATACTGTCAATATTGCACAAATAGCAAAAGTGTTAAGTATTTTTGTTCTGTAGTTGAGGAAAAAGAGATCATGTATTCATCTCATATGGTGATGATATATTTTCTGATGACAATTATTAAGGATAATGTTAACCAGTAACTATCTAAAGCCAAGCATTTTTAAATCAGCAGGTCCTGATAATTTACATCCAGGACTTTTTAAAGAGCTAGCAAAGGGAGCTGTGGACCAGTAATATAGATTTTTATTAAGTGTTTGGACACTGGGAAATCTCCAGGGGACTAAAAGAAATCTAATGTGTGCCCATATTTGACTATAGGCCAGTCAGCCTGGCATTGATTCCAGGCTAAATAAGGTGAGTAATATATTTAATGCCAGTCAGTATAGGTTTATGGAAAAATAAGTCTTTTCAGCTAACTTCATGGCACTTTTTCGTAAGCTTGGCTGATAAAATGGTGTTGATATAGTATACCTCTGTGAGGCATTTAATGTGGTATCACACAATATCTGTACTAATAAACTAGAATGAGACAAAATCACCATGGTATGTATTGATTGAAAAGTGGTTAAAATATTAGGTCTCAAAATCTAATTGAAACCTGGAAATCATTGCTGAGTAGCTATGTTTTTATTGAGGTCTACAAGTTTTGGGGGGTTTTTTTGGCCCTGTGTTATTGCTTTTAACAAGTGACTCAGAAACACACAATAATTACTGATAATCTTTGCTGATTACACAAAGGTTGGATTAGCGGTAAGTAATTCAGAGGACTGATCGCTGATACAATAACATGGATTTCTTTATAAAATAAGCACAGGCAAAGAAGTATGCATTTCAATACAAGTATAAGGTCACACATCTAAGAGTGAAGCATGTAAGCCATCCTAAGAGGACAAGAGACTTTATCCTGGGAAGCAGTGCTGCTGAAAAAAATTTGGGCATTGTGGTGGATAATTAGCTGAACATGAGATAATACAATCCATGGACGTGTGAACAGAGGAAATCTTGACTAGGCCTACCTTTCTGTTTGGCACTGGTGTAACTTCTGCCGGACTACTGAGTTCAGGTCTGCTGCTCACGCTTCTAGAAGGATCTGGATAAACTGTAGAGGATTCAGAGAAGAGCCATAAGAATTATTCAAGGACGGAGGGGTGGAAATCACATCTTGTAGTGAAAGACTTAAGCTAAATGGACAGAGATCCTTGTCAAAGTGAAAGCTGATGGGTGACTGGGTAACAGCCTACAAGCTGGGGGAACAGAAATTTGATGGAAGGGCTCTTCAGTCTGGCAGAAGAAGGTACCATAAAAATCCATGTGCTATAAGTCAGAGCTAGGCAAATCCAGACCGGAAATAAGGTACACATTGTTAGCAGTAAGAATAGGTCCTCATTGCAACAACTTTGGCAGATCCCTTATGGTGGAATCTCCATTCATGATAGTTTTTAAATTAAGACTGGATGGTTTGCTAAAAAAAAGATGCTGTAGTTTAACCAGTGCAACTTGAAGCAGGAAAGTCTTATAGCCTGGGGTTCTAAATGAACTCAGACTAGATGATCAAAGTGGTGCCATCTGACCTGAAAGCGTATAAAATCTATGGTATAAATCTAACTGGGGGGCCAGTTTGCCACCACCTGGCTGTTGAGAAATAATTATCAAGTGTTGAGTTTAATGGCCACTGGCCTCCACATAATGATTAACAGATTTTTATGCCTACAAATGAATCTTGACCCCTCAGTTACTCCTTTCCATTCTTATGTTGGAAGGTAGGCCCAACATTTCTGTGGGCTGCTTCACTGCCAATCATTGGAGAGGTAGCTCTCCAGGCCACAGGCCATAGTCTGTCTTTTAGCTGATCTTCCACTTCTTTTATAGGAAATAAACTCTTTAAAGGATGATGATCTCAATATATAAGGCAGAGGGGCATTTCTGACACATGGTGGCATAAATCACATTGGTGGATGAGCAGGTGACTGATGGACTAGCTGGTTTTGTTAGGTCCTGTAATGTGGTATAAAAGGTCTCTTAGCTCCATTGATTTCAGTGGAGATATGACCAGTTATATCAGCTACGAATTTGTTCCAGGAGGTTTTGATTCTGCCAGAACTAGTTCTCAAGGCCTTTCCTAGCTGTATTTTCCTACTCTGCCACCTACCCTATTCTGACCTATTATACACTGTTTTCCCCACCTTCTTACAACACAAGTTGTCTTTCAACAAATGTGCAGAAGCATGGTCATTTAAAAAACAAAAAAGGGGGATGGAATTCAGCTCCACAGTGAAGCACTGAGTTAATGTTTTGATTATTAGAAAACTAGTTTTAATTGCGGCACACTAATTGCCAAGTATCAAGCAACTTTATGCCTTGACAAATTGCACCTGACTTAGCAATTTGCAGTACCTCTAGCAAAAAAGTATTCAAATAAGAATTCCGTTACACCCACAAAACATAATTTACATGAAATTTTTCATGCAACATTTAATCTATAAATATGAAAAATGCATCTGGGAAACAGAGCAATACACTCATTTACATATGATAACCATGCAGAAAGAATGAAAAGCAAACAACTCACCTGAAACACACGTATTAAAAAGTAACTGAGTTGTAATGAGAACAGCACCTTGGGCTATTTTGTACAGTCATCCAGTGGTCGCGAGCATTACGTTTGAAAGTCATTCATCACATGTCTGTCTGCAGTTCTTGGGAGTAGTAAAACCAAGAAGCAGGGTCTACAGTATTTGCTAGGGGGTATTTTTCAGTCACACTGAATAGACCCAATTCCGTATGTTTTGCACTGTATTCAGCCTTTATCCAAGGATCACAAATGCACATTAAGCCTTTTTATCCCCCTGTGAGGTAAATATTTGATTCATTTGACAGATAGATAAACTAAGGCATGATGGACCTTTCATCCCTTTCATTTTAAAGCAGCTAAGATGATTTTCCATGCAACATTAATCTATTTTTGACCCAAGGCCTTCTTTCCTTCTCCTACCCCCCTCTTATAATAGACTTTTGGCTTTTCTGATGTCCTTCCTCTACCCTATGAGGTCCTGCAAATTAAGTGAACTTCAATTTAATAACATACTGCTCCAAAATGGTTTGCTCCAATTCCTTTCTCAGGGAAAAAGCTCACCTTGAGCATTATCCCTGTGGCTGATAATTAATTCAATTAGGTTCACCTCAGGAGGTATCATGGCTCAGACAATTCTTGCCCTGCTTCCTTGCTCCCACAGATTAGTAATTTACTTTTAGTCTAGATCAGTAATCAAATACTATTCCCCTCCATCCCACCATTGGCTCATACTCTGGTTAGCAAATGGCAGAAGTAGATCCAATACTTTACCTTCACTTCTGCTCTGGGGAAGGAGGCAACCAGATGTGAATTTCCAAAGGGATAGCCGTGTTAGTCTAGTCCAGTAAAAAAACAACAAGCAGTTGTGTGGCACTTTAAGACTAACAGATTTATTTTTTGCATGAGCTTTCATGGGAGAAGATCCCACTTCCTCAGATGCTTCGAAGATGGGTGAACTTACAGAAAGGAATGAAACTAAATGCAAGGGGGTGTAAAACATAGGATCAGGTCATAAAGTAACAGCAAATCAGAGCAGTTGCCACACTTAGCCTGAGTGGAAACTTCTAGTAGCCTGCAGATGGCTGCAAGGGATGTCTCATTTCCTAGCATGGGTACATTCGCTAGCCCTTCATGACTGGCTTCTAATTCTAGTTTTCACAATCTGAACGCCCAGAGTTCATAGTTAGATCTGAAGCTGTGCAGTCTTGGTACCATCTAATAGTTTCAGTTGCTTCAATTCCAGAATACGAAACTGTTCTTAAAACAAGACTATAGCCCTGCCACTCCGAGTGAAATTCTTTACCGCCAGCTCCTGAAGGGGTAAAAGAGCAAAACCCGAGCTTTCCTCTTCAGACCCGTTATGGCTCGTTACAGTTATGCACAAGGATTTAACAGTCAAGCAAAATAAAAGCAGCTTCTCCAGAGGAGCCAGAATATTAAAAGGGCTGCAAGGATATGCAGCCCTTTCTGTAACTGTTTTAATACACGAGGGCTCTTCGGTGAGACAGCCTTCAACTATAATTGATGTCTCATGGTGCTTAGAGAGTTAACATTTTAAATTTGGCCTTCCAATGCAGCAAAAGTTAACAATTCTACTGAGTGGTTGTCAGTTTATCAGGGATGCCAAATGTCTGTACATGCTAAATCCTGACATTTTGCAGTAGGTTGGCTGGCTCAGTGGATTAATCACAGCCCTTTGGGATGCCACTTTCAATCCAAAATTGACCAGAGTGATTTAAAACCTTAATGGGTGGCTCAGAGCTACCGAATTAGCCAGAGGTAGTTACTGTCTGATCTCAAAGAGACAAGCTCTTTTCTCTTGCTATTAAGCTTGTTCAAACAGCTTGAAAAAAGTCACAAGAAGAAGACGTTAAACTCTACTTTAAGCCTGGAAAGCTACTGGTGTTTCTTTTTTCAAATATAATTTGCTGTCGGTTTAACCTGAACTTCAAGTGAATGCAAAAATATTACAATTAGAACCTTTCTGCTTATTGAATGTGAAAATCTGATCATTTTTCCCCCCACCAATGTCTTAATCTCACCTGACTGGCTCTTTTCCTCTGTGTAATGGAGCTTTTCTCACTCTCTTGTTAATCTTTTGGTCGAGAGCAGTTCCTGAAGAAAATAAAGAAATAGTTTGTCAAAGGCTTGTCCAAAGAGATGGATGCTTCCATGTGGAAATCCATCATTTACTGGCTGAGCATTTTTTTTCATTAAATTGTCCAAAGTAATTTCATCACCCTGGAATTTGTTCCATTTCCATCTTTTGCTCTGTCTGGTTGGTCCAAGTCTAGTTGCTTTACTACTGAAAGCTTAGATCCTAAGCATGAGTGGCTCTCTGTGGCCCATTGCATGGGATTGCCTGGTGTATCAGCCTGAGAACATGTACCACGTATTCATGGTTACTAGAGATACAGGGGGTTCTTCCCGATATAGTCCAAGTAAGGCAGTGAGGCAACAAAAGTATAACTTCACATTAAAGTGGGATGCTAACAAATGTAAAGTTATGCTGGGGCGTAAGCATTTGCAAGATTGGGGCTGAAAACTGAAAGGAAGAAAATGAAGGTGAATATAAGACAGCAACATTTAAAGCAGGTTTTCTTATCATTGGAGTGGCCCAGGTGTTCAAAAGTGACTGGAAATTTTGTGTGTTCACCCTAACCCGCTTTAAAGAGGCCTGATTATGGAGGAACAGACCTCAGGGATCTGAGAATGAGGCCCCTTTACAACATTGCAACTTGCCATCCCTCCAAAAAAACCACAAACCAACCTCCCAAAGCATCCAAAAAATTAACAAATCATTTCAAAAGCCTTGGCCAGTCTCTCTTATTTTCCCTCCATAGGATTCCAGAGACATATTTTCCTCCAAAAGGTGCCATTATGTTAATTTAAAACATTTGCTAACAATTCAGCACTAATTCTACTACAGACAGAAGGGTGGGTCTGGCTCCCAGGACGTTGGAGCTGACAGCCCATGATCGAGTAGCATCTTTAAAGCACTCCTCTATCTGCCCCTTTTGTTGCTCCACCACTGAGCTCTAGCCCTCCTTCTGTGATATTACAGCCAGCATCTTACCCTGGAACTTCCATTTTCCTATACTTCAGCATGCATCTTTTTAGACATAACTCCAGCTATAATTATAGTCTCATTAGCTAGATGTCGCTTGTTTCATTTGTCCAATTCAAGCACGTTTCATCAAACCCTGGAACTAAATACCTTCATGTGACTTCAAAAATTAATCCCTGCCCTGAAAAAGTGGATAATAAAGCAAGCCTAGAGGAAGTGGCTTTAAAAGGACTGATGCTAGGAGCTCGACTTCCCTTCTCCGGGCTGTACAATGATACTGTATTTTTGCATGGCTGGACAAGCCTCCATAGCTCTGTTTCAGTGGAATTCTCCCAGGATCCCGCAGTGGGTGACCAGTACCAAAACAGCCACTACATCCTCGTCAATAGCCACAGCAGCAAAGAAGGCCCTGCATCCCGGAGTTAAGACCATCACCAACACCAGGATAAGCTCCACAGTAAGATATCCGAGTGAAGTTGTGTGGCCTCTGATGAGCAGACAGCCTGCTACTAATCATGGGACAGATGAAACTCGGCCATAAAAGTGGACTGAAGCTAGGGCCTGATTCTCCTCTCACACTGGTGTCACTGCATTGACTTCCCCTGAGTTATTTCAGATTTACACCAGCTTAACTAAGAACACAATGTACCCCACGAAGAAAAGGAATCGGAGACAAAATATCTGGGTCACGCACCAGGCTGATAGTATTGAGTGGGGAAGCTATCATGGATTTCTCAATCTTCTCTAGATTTTGTTCATTGTGCTCTGGTACCAAAACAAATACGTTGCTGTCCTCTAAATTTACACAGCCCTTTGATTAAAAAGCACCACCCCTGGGCTTCTGGCAGCTTCAGCAAACAAGTGTCAGGAAACTGTCATGCTCACGTAAGATGCCAGGTTGACCCTCCCATATGTCTCTATACATCTGTTACTCGTGTTTTCACACTAACTTGCATTGGCCCTGTCTTAGAAGGTTTGCCTCTCCATTAGAGAGGGTATTTGAAACTCCAGAGCCCCTCAGTCCTCGATTTTTCTGCTCACACCAGCATCAAAACTACCTAGTGGCAGGGTTCTCGCTGTACAATACAGGTGTTTGTCCTATCAGACCAGGATTGAGACTACCAAACCCTGTCCTCTAGGCCACAGGGTGGCTTGACAGATGGTTGGAAATTTGACCCCATCAACAGTTCCACAGGTCTATGGAGGCAACCATCTAAATGCACCAATCCACACTCCACCCCTACTTCATGTGCTGCCAACATTTTTGTAGCTAATCCCAGATTTAAACAGAAAGGCTGCCCGTTGGCCCCTTGGTGTCAACATGTCTCGAGAAGCAGCTGCTAATGGGAATGCATCTAATAGGAGATGAATCAGCCACTCTTGTTTGGAAAACATTGCAGGCTCAAGCACCAAAGAGTTAACTGAAATGGCAAGGCACATTGATTAAAAGCCATGCCATTCGAAAAGCCAAGCGAGGCACACGTAGGCTCTGCAGTGGGGTCAAAAGATCGTTATGCTAGAACAAACTGATTTGTGGAGGCACGGCCAAAGTGGCCAATCGCCAGAGACACGCCTCTGAGGCAGCAGTCTTGAGAAAGAGAGGGGATGAAGGGGCACACACTCGCCTGCACAGGTGGGCAGGAATGGATGCCTAGCACATTGAGGACATAGGGTGGTGAATACGCTTAATATTAGTGATGTGGAGAGAGAGTCAGTGAGGTTCTCTGGCCTGCATAGTGCAGGAGCTGATACTAGAGGATTATAGTGGTCCCTTCTATCAATGGATGCTATCACAGATCTCTGGGAGGAAGAAATCCTCCTGACCCATCATGGTACAAAGTTTAGACCAGGACTTAAGGAGCTGAAGTGAGGACTCGGCAGAGGGAAGACCATGCCATGAAGCTGTAGGTTTAGGGTCAGGAATGGATTTCTTGGAGCCCCAGCTGAACATAGCTCATTAACTGCAAGGAGGGAGGGATGGGAGGTGTCACACAATACAGCACCAGACAAGCAGCAGCTTGAGAAGCCACAGCCACTAAAGAAACAAACCTCTCTCTATTATGTTATGAACCACATGGGAAAGAGCAGTTTTCTCTTTGCATTATTTTGCATGCATGCATCCACCACAATGAAGCATCAAGGTCGTCTTTTCCAAAGAAAAGCAGCTGTAATTTTTACTGCTGTCCTGTGGTGATGGCAGCAAAGTTAATTTAATCAACCTACATAAAAAAAAAAAAAAAAAAAAAAAAAAAAGACAAAGCAGTGTTTATCCACCCCTGCAAACAGCTCCAAGCCTCTAACATTGACTGGGCAGCTGTGTAATCGAGGGGCGCTACCATTTTAAGGGGAAACAGGCTGTGATGCCATGCATCAAGGTACTGCCAGGAAATTAGTGCTACATACAGCTAAAGCCCCAGAGAATAGCCAGAGATTTCCACAGCTCTTTGTAGGTGCATTCTGGTGTTTTGTTTCTTTCATTTTTTTCACTTTTAAAAATACATTAAAGGGTGGTGGTGGGGAATCCAGTGCTTTCTGAGAGGAAAAATACAGATTACAGGGATTTCCTTTGTTCAGTTCAATGTATAAAATATTCAGCAGGAAACTGAAAGGATTCCCTTTAGTTGAAGAGAAATGGGGAAATCTGCTGTTGCCTGTATCTCTGAGCTTCCAGTTTTAAAGCACGTCACCAGCCTGACAAATTGGCTGTGTCTTGCTTCAATATTTAATATAGGTATGATTATCCAGAGATATTAAAGATATGGGTACTGAAACTGCAAAGACTTTGGCATGGCACTTAACTTTGTGTATCGTGGGCAGTGACATGAGGGCATTCACAGTGTGCAAAGTTCAGTTGGTGTGTAAATCTTTTCAGGATTAGGGCTTTGATTATATTTTTACATTGGTTTAAACGACTAGAAATTACTTCTAGTTCCCCAAATACCCTTCACATCAGTGAGTGGTGCATGTGTGGACTTGCACCCACACACATTTGTGTTAGAAATTCTGAGGCACCACAGGACTGATGAAAGATTTATATAGGAAAGAAGAAAATAAAGATGTAGACTAGGTGAAACAGATACTGGACACTTTCTCTCTCTCCTAACTTAAGTAGCATGGATGCTGTTTTCTATGTAGCATCTTCTGCAAATCTGTCTCTTCTTTTTCCTAACTATTTTTAGCACAGCCAAAAGTCCCCTAAAGGAACATAATTATCTCAGCCAGAGATGTCAAGACAGCTTAGAGCTGACATGGGGTGTGTGTATGCATGTGTGTTCTGTTGAACTAGCAAGAGAGATTTCTGTAATGTCTCTATTGTGGGACAAAATAAAACACATTAACTCACTAGACTTCAACGTTAAATCCTTAGGATTGAGCAAAATAAATCAGTTTTCAGCGAAGCCCTACTGTTTCGCTCCTTGGAGAGGAGGCCGCTAGATGTGCGCAACTGTGGTAATGCAATAACATTAAAAAACAAGCAGTTCAGCCTAGGCCACTGAAGAAGCCTATAATCTTCCCTACTGATTTGGAGCTACCACTTGGAAGACCACCCGTACGCACTCAACCTCTCTGATGTTACTCATGCAAACCATTAACAGGAGGCACTGATGCGCTGTCCAAGCCATTGATTCTGACATCACTTAAAAAGGGCAAGCAACAGCTGGATCACCCCAGGAGAAGTGAAAAAGGCAAGTGGGTCCATAACCCTGACCCCAAGCGTGTTGCTGCACTATTCCGTTAAGAACTGCATCTCCTGAAATTTGGACTGTACATGCTGCAGGAGAATGTTTACATTTGAAAAAAACCAAATCTATTTCACATTGTTTAATTTTTAAAAATGCCAGAAAACAATCATTATTAGATTTATATCTACACGCATATTACATCAAAATCTACACTTACAGCCTAAGTTATCTGAAAGTCTCTGAAGTATAATGCCAGTAGCCTTTGAAAGGTGACAGTTCTTAAATAAGTCCTGGGAGAGTCACCACTGACTCACCACAGGACATCTGGGCCACTGTGGCCCCACTTTTTTCTGTTTCTCATAGGTGGCAAGTAATGGAGGCTGTGGGGCAGGCTGTGGTGGGGCTCAGAGCTCTTTTGGCTGGTCTTTAAATTTGTCATGTTAGTTTGTCAGTTTCTCAAATAATGGTAAAGATGTACACTTCTCTGCAAAGACCTTTGGAGAGAAGAGCTAGAGTGATACATGCCTCTATTGTATTTGTATTTATTTCTAGTAACAACATTAGCTAGGTTACCCACTGAGATAACTCAAAGGGTCACTTTCCATTTCTGGATTCACACATTGCTTCTGGCTGGGTTGCAAGGTCTAACTGAGGATAAAATTAGGTCCAGTACAATGGCTGTAGGTACCCATTATTCTGTGAAACTCGTTATTGCCCTAGAGCAGCTAAGTGTTGTTCATTGTATTTCAAGAGGTGCATTAGTAAGAGAAAAACACCACGTTGCACTGGATAATATGCCCCATTATTTTGCTAACGCAGTAGAGGAACCCATAGTTCTCTTGGCACTAATGCTAAATGAATGGCAAATTCACATTAGCTGAAAGAAAAAGCAAAAATAAATGCTAACGATTTATTTTAATCGGACCACAGGATTACTTGAAAGTCATTGGAAAAAATGTTTTGACCGACTAACGTAGCTATAACCACAGGGAACTGCTTGGGATCTTAAGAATGAAGTTCTATGTTCTAGTGAGAAAAAAATATGCAATTATTTAAAACGTACAATTTCATTCCTATTGCTTGACTCAGATCAAAAGCTGAAGATGAGAGAGTTTTTGTCTTCCTTCCCCACATGTGCTACTTGCAACAAAATAAAACTAATGGAATATTCACAGGCAGACAAAAAAGCCACTTGGCAAGGAAATAACATTATTAGATAAAACCTGTGGCCAGACTATGATGTTGGTTATTCCACAATAACCTGTCTAGAGAGAGGATGGGACTCAGGAGAGCTGGGTTCAATTCCTTACTGAGACATAGACTTTCTCTGTGAGCTTGGACAAATCAGGTGATCTCTGTGCAGGTCTATACTGTCAGCAGCAGTCAAAAGGATTTATGCAAAGTACTTAACACACCTTGCATATCTCCCTTTGACTGCCTACTCCCTACTTAGCACAGAGTCTTCAGTACACTGAGTCAAAGAGAAAGGCTCTCCCTTCAACTCAGTGCTTCTACAGTTGTCAGAGTTGTTTTCAGTAATCAACTTCATGAATGGCTGAGCGGTTCTTCACAGCCTCGATCAGTTGATCGGGAAGATTATTTTGCTAGCAGCAAATCTGCTGTCATCAGTGAAGACTGGCCCCTGTGTCTATTTCACAGAGGCATTGTGAGGATAAATTAATCAACAAGTAAAGTGCTTGGATGCTATGGTTTGAAACCAAAGAAAAGCCTACAAAAATATATGCTTCCAATTTCCACTGGTATAAAAATGAGACCAGAATCTGTCTCTTCAATCTAGTTCCCTCTGAAGTAAAAGGGAGGCTTTCCATTTACTCCAACGAGGGCTGGACTGAACCTTAAATGGGAGATGAGTAGCCTCAGTAACTCTGCTCTCGTGGAGGCCCCGGCTGGAGCACTGTTTCCAGTTCTGGGCACCACACTTCAGGAACGATGTGGACAAACTGGAGAGTGTCCAGAGGAGAATAACAAAAATGATAAAAGGTTTACAGAACCTGACCTCAGAGGAAAGGTTAAAAACCTGGGCATGGTTAGTCTAGAACAACTGTTTTCAACCTTTTCCTTTATGCGAACCACTACATCACCATCATCAAAAGCTTCTGTGGAACACCATGTAAGCAAACCATTTTGAATATTGAATATGATACATAAGAGGTACCTGGGATTACATTATCTTTTTCTTCCACTGCTACACACCACTCTCACGAACCACCACTGGTCGGGAACCATTGGTCTAGAGAACTGAAAACTGAGGGGGAAACCTCATAAGAGTCTTCAAAGATGCTAAGGACTGTTACAAAAAGGATGGTAAGCAGTTGATCTCCATGTCCACTGAATGTAGGACAAGAAATAATGCGCTTAATCAGCAGCAAGGAAGCTCGATGTTAGGAGAAATTTCTTAACTATAAAAGTACTTAAATTCTGAAGTAGGCTTCCCAGGGAGTTATGAAATCCCCGTCACTGAAGGTTTTAAAGAACAGGTTGGACAAAAGCCAGTGAAGCATGAACAACATTTGATCCCGCCACAACACAAGGAGCTAGACTTGATGATGTCTCAAGGTCCCTTTCAGTCCTGCGTTTCTATGATTCTATGCACATTTTGAGCCAGATTCTGATCTGATACCAGTGTAAATCTTGAGCAAGCGACTAACGGCAAAGGAGTTTCACCAGTGTAACAGCAGTGGGAGATCAGGATTAGGCCCTCAGTCTGCCATTCACACAGGAAAGTCTCATTTACCCCTTTCAAGTGAAGGCTTCCTCTTACTTACTTTTATGCTTGTTATTGAAGCGTTCCTGAGCTCAATAATACAATCGTGGGTTTAAGACTAGAAGGGACCTTTGTGATCATCTATTCTGGCCTCCTGCATAATACAGATCATAGATCTTTCCTGTATTTATTTCTGTTTCAGTCCTGATAACTGTGGTTATACTACTGCACATCTTTTAGAAACACATTCTGTTCTGATTAAAAAACATCCGGTGATGGAGAATCTATCACAACCCTTGTGAATTGTTTAATCTAACATTATACCAAGATCCAATGCCTGTTAGTTGAAGAGCCCTCTGTTATGAAATTTCTGTTTCCCATGGAGGTACTTACATGCTGTGATCAAATCACCTCTTAACCTTCTCTTTAATAAGCTAAATAGATTGAGCTTCTTCTCTAAGGCATGTTTTCCAATCATTTAATGATCCTCATGGCTCTTCTCTGAGTCCTTTCCACTTTTTAGGAGTAATTCAGCAGTAACTCTGTTGACGTCAATCGCCTCCAAACAGCGAGATGAAGGTCAGGCCCTAAATCTGACAATTACGCAGTTGGACATCTGTTTTTTTCATAGATACATAATTGCATCCTCTGCTAGAGGAAGTTGTTTTATGGTGGCGAGGTGGTAGACTTTGGATCGGGGCGGCCAAACTTATGTATCTCAAGAGCCACACAAGTTGCTTATAAAACCTTTGAGAGCCGCACTGAGGCATATAGCCATATACTTTTACCTACTGCAAAATTACTAAGTTTAAAATTCATTGGATACTTTAATTTTATCATAAAAAGAAGACAAATATTGATGCTACTAATGTCAGATTCTAATAATTACTTCAGGTTACCAAGAAAACTAGGCCTATACAGTAAAAACTTAGATGCTGCTCAGTGTAGAAGACTGCAGGCTAATGGAGAGTTTTTTAAAATCCCGACCATGCTGCACTTCTCTCCACCATACCCGACCCCCTCCTGAACTCCTAGGCTGGAGCTGCTTTCCTAAACTGATTTGCTGACATTCTTCCAGGAGCCACGATTTTTCCTTCAAGAGCCACATATGGCTCTGGAGCCGCAGGTTGGCCATGCCTGCTTTGGATGATAAATGCTGTGGAAGCCACCCAACAGGTCACTGTAGGACAATGTTGGCCACCCAGAAATCCCTACATTTTGATAACATGAATTAAGATTGGCATCTTACTGTAAAACACTCTGCTCTTCATCTTTGACTGTACTTTAAGTTATCAAATACTATGTAGGGAAATGTCAAATATAACCATTTGAATCAGGTATCCTAGGAGGCCAGTTTGAGAGATTTCCAAAGGGATAGCCGTGTTAGTCTAGTCCAGCCAAAAAAAAAAAACCAAGGAGTCATGTGGCACTTAAAGACTAACATTTATTTTTCGCATGAGCTTTCATGGGAGAAAATCATCTTCAAAGCATCTGACGAAGTGGGATTTTCTCCCACAAAAGCTCATGCGAAAAATAAATCAGTTAGTCTTTAAGTGCCACACGACTCCTTGTTTTTTTTTCAGTTTGGGAGAGCAACATCATTTGAAGCTACGCATCACATCCATGTAATACATCACTCTCTTCCTCTGTGCTTTGGACTGCTAATTTAGGTTTCCCCTGTAGCAGTAGACTCAGACATTAGCTGACTCACACAAACATATAGACAACTCCAGATTTCCAAATGCTGCCCTTAGTTCCATTAGCTCAACCCCAGTGACTTCAGAGTTGCAACTATATAGCTGAGAGGAAAATATTGCATTTGCAGCTTTTCTGTAAGCAAACAGAATCTTGTCTACTGTGACAGACGTCCTCAGCTATGCCACACACAGAGAAACAGCAACAGTAGTGTACACCCCAGAGTTTTCCTTAAAAAGAAACCCTTTTAAGTCTGTTAGCCTAATAGCCTAAACCCTGTGCTAGAAATCACTGGATGCAAAACAGAGCAAAACCAACTCAGCACTGAAAGGGCTCAGTGATAAAAGATCATTCTGGGCACAGAGCTAAAGGACACCATTGCAAAGACAATGGCCGTGCCTTGTGGAGGAGAAAAAGCCATGAGTTTGGAAAGAACAAAGAAGGATAAAAGAATAGAATAGGTAGATAAAATGATTAGCACAAAGAAAATCAGTGTTGGGACCCTATTATCCTTTTCTGTAACATAAGAGAGAGAGGGTGCACCAAATTTAAAAAAAAAAAGGAGTCTGGTGATGCTTTTAAAGACTAATAAATTAAAAAGCAAAGAGCACTTGTAAAGAAACATATAATTTGGCTGCACACCTTGTGTGGGGCTGCACAGCTGATTAGTGCCGGTAACTTGAACAGATCCCCTTGAACTGGTGTGAAAGACCCACCCACCTTCGCAGGAAATTAACATCTTAGTTACCTTCACCTGAGTATTCTGAATCTTCACTCGAGTCCAGGCCTTCTGGGCTCTGCTCCAGCTTCTGCCTCTCAATCTGCAACTTCAGGGTAAGCCAGGAGCGTGGTCCTCACTGTGTTAATCTGCCCAACAGCCTTATCTACATCACAGAGGTGTTGTGAGATACGGTTAACTGCTCCTTGGAAAGGGTTTTTGAGCACCTTGCAGGAAAGATGTTATGAATACAAATTATTCCATTGACTGTGTAGAAAGAGATGACCATCTGCATTTCCACTGGTTGTGATGAGACCTGTAAGGGACAGTCACCAGCCAGGGTTTACACCTCCCTTTGACTCATCTGCCACAGGATACCAGGTTAGGCGGACTCTTGGCCTCTCCTTAGCCAGTCATATTACCCTATCCATTCAGTTCCTTTTACTTTATCTTTAGGGGTTTTTAGTTATTACAGCAGGGCCTGGCCACAATATTAGTAAGTCCCTGGATTTTCACCCATAGAGGCACTCTGGCATGCCAAATGCACATGCCTCAGAGCCAAGTTGAGCCTCTAGGGCCCCGTGTGCGAATGGTACTATATACATATCACATCCCTTCACACAGCACAACAGTAACAATCATTTAATTTACACAGGACCCTGTTGTGACGGTCTCCGAGGCAATTGACAGCTCAGTGGACTGAAGTTATACAGAAATAAAATAACTCTTGCTACAGAGAAAACTGCTGTGGAGCCCTGATCAGTCTGTGTCTTCAACATTGTCTATAAATATGAGGAATCAAGCTGAGCTGAACTTCATCTGGAGCATCTACTTCCTGGTAAGAGTCACAATTGCCTCCCCATGTGAAGGTTATGGTGGGGAGAATTACACTTGCCTTTATAGTGGAACCAACAGTTTGTTCTCTCTCCCCACTCATTCCTCACCATGTATTTAAGCAGCCAGCCCCAATCTAAGCAGGTATTTAGCAGGTTAAATGACCACCTGGACAGGAGTATGGGAATCCAAGTGGCATTCCTTCATAGGTCACCTTTATAGGTCAACTTTTTTCCTGAACCCACAAACTCTTACAATGGTAATGATTCACCCCTGTGCAAAAGATGAGTGCAAGTCCTCGATCTCACTTGA
>ML682041.1:9665374-9757569 GCA_007922195.1 Podocnemis expansa
ATAATCTCACTGAGTTTAATGAAAGTACAAATTAGTTGCATGAGTAACTGTGGCAAATAAGGCCATGCCATGATAATTCCCCAGTGTATGCCTCTGCAGCCACTTTAGTATATTAAACCAGCATTGCAGCCAGGCCAGATCATCACTCACTTTCATCCGACACTCTGAAAAGCTTTAAAATGACTCTCAAGATATGTCAAAGGCAAATGAGACAGTGATAGAAAGCAGTGGAAAGCAAGGCATGAAAATCATTGCTTTGTTGTGTGTCATCTTGGCACCAGATGCAAGAGCAGCCATGAGCTCACCAAAAAAACACAGCAAGGGAAAATGGGACATCACAGAGGAACAAAATGCCATCCCTGCAATAGCGATCAAACCTACGATGGCTTCATTTGGTGCTGGAATTCCAGTAGCACCCACACCCACAAATCCCAACTGGGTCAGGGCCTTGTTATGCTGGGAACTGTATAAACACACAGCAAGAGACAATGTCTGTCCCAAAGAACTCATAATCTAAACAGACAAGACAAAGAATGGGGAAACAGAAACAACTTGCCAAAGGTCATAAAGCAGATAGGGATGTTGGAACCCAGATCTCCTCAACCCCAGTTCAGTGTCCTCTCCACACTCCCTGTCAACAGGCAAGAATGTGCAATAACATGGCAGGACGGTGGAAAAACGGACCCCCAGGCATCTGGTCAGAATTTCATTCCCTGCTACTGTGTGCGGTATATATCTGATTAACAGCAAGCTCCATGGCAGACTGTAAAGGTTCTCAATTCCCAGCAGTTCCAGTGATTAGCCAAAAGGTAGTTTAACTTGATGAGACGCTGCAGCTTTTGATGGCTCAGGAGGGAATGAGAACAAACATTTTGAGGGTAATCAGTCCTCGAATAGTTTCCTTTGTCATTTCTCCTGTAAGCTTGGTCCACGCAGAGCTGTTCCTCAGCCCAAATGCAGAGCATCCAGCACCAGGGAAAACACCACAGTGCCATCTAGCTCAGTGAAAGTGCACCAGGCAGGCTTACAGAAAACCCAGCTCATCTCGCTGCCTGACAAATAAAAATCCCTGCCTGACCAAGAGGAAGAATAATTAACAACATGCTTTCAAAGTGAGGTTGCCGCTAATGACCACTTTCCAAAAAGTTGACCCAGCCTCTCGTCTAAACGCAATCAATGAATCAACGCTCAGGACTCAGAAATCAACCGTGCTCTGCACCGAGGGGCAAATGTAGCCTAAACAGGCAAATAATCGTGCTGCCCTTTCAATATACATAAAATTTATGGTCACTGCAATATTTCAGCAGAGGCACTTTTTGAAAGAGGAACGGTCCGCAGAGCAATTAGAATGAAAAAGAGTTTGGGCTGCCTTTTGCTCCGCAGCTCTCTTCTCTGTCAGAGGGAAATTTATGCTGCAGCAGAAAACCTGCATTAACAGGCTGAAAGGAGGGAGTTTGCCCTCCAGATCTCTGGATGTTGCAGTGGTCAGAAGTTTTGCTGTGGTGCCAGAAAAATAATGTATTAAAATGCCAAGCTGTTAACAACACCAGTAGGAATAATCACGAATAAAATAATAATAATAAAAATAAACGCCTTCCCTTTCCTCCTCCTGCTACAGTTGGTTCTTTACTCTCTCCTGCACACTTGTAGTTGTAGATCATTTTTGTCCACAGGGGAAGAGCCTGCAGCACTTTGCTTTAAGCCACTCGTCCTGACTTGCACTGTGTTTCTTCACCCTCGTTCCACTTTGCGAACAGGCCTCTCACTCCAATTCCAGTAGTTGAACTGATGTAAAGAATTAAGCATCTGAGCTCTCGTCTACACTTAGGGCATTTTTGGCAGCAGTCAACCGGCATTTATGCAAGGCACGTAAAATGCCTTGTGTAGCACCGGCGACTTCCTAAGCCACCAGGACACACTGGGGAAAGCCAACTGTAAATCCCTTGCAGTTGGCTTTCCTCTAAATCTCCTGGGGGCCAGGACTTCTGGCACTGACTTCCAGGAGCGCAGCAGCGAGTTCATACAGAACACCGGGCTGACGGCAGCGATTTTGCCACTGTCAGTGTAGACATAGCCTGAATAACCCAGCCTCCCCGCTTGAGCTTTCCAGTTCTGGAAGCAGGGATTCCACTTCCCTTCTAAGGGGGTTTGACAACTCCCCAGGCACGCAAATAGCGACTGTGATTTTCAAACTGTGGACTCAAGTTCTGGCTCACGGCACCCCTGCCAAAAGACTGGAATGAGTTGCTGAAAGATGTAATCATTGGGTCGTGGGCATAAATGGTTTTTTTCCAACAGAAAAGAATTTGAAAACCACTACTCAGGGGGACAGATGGCAGATTAAGATTAGCCAACTACATTTAAGACCAAATTTCAGTTTGGATCATATTACAGGAAGACAAGACAATTTAGGCTTCAATTCTTAACCCAGGCGTCTAGCCCTATTACTCCAGTGGGATTATTTATTTATTTAACATTAGGAACGTGCAAATATGTTTGCAAAATCTGGGCCTAATCTGAACACACAGATCTGTACTGAACATCCCCGCTAAGACTACCAATAAATACAATGGCGCATTTATTTTTTAATTCAGACAACTGGCCACTAACAATTAAGCCCGTCAGCCTTGATCCACTAGTACTGACTATTCATTGCTACTGACCTGGAATGGCTTTGAACAGTGACCTTAAAGCTCTACAGCCCATCACCAATTTCCTAAGATCCACGTTCTCTTGTCTATGACGGTCACCATTGCTTTCTTACCAGAATCAAGGCAAATAGCATATCACCCCTTTCTGGAGTGAACCTTGTCATTTTTTGTATGGCTGTGTTACAGGAAGATTGGCGGGGGGCAAGAACGAGGGCGTTGCACCAGCACCAGCACTCAGGAGGACAGCACGCTCAGCTCATGTCTGTTTTAACATAGCTGACTGCTTCATATCATACAGAATAGTTTTGCTTTCCCTTAATCACAGCTACAGTTCTTGCTAGTTTGCATGTAATGCCATCCCCAAAAACATGAGGGTTTTGCAATATCCAGTGTCCACATACAGCCCCGCACTATTAACAGCAATCCTGCAGAAATAGGACAATCAAGCAAGCGTGAACAAACTCTCTTTATATAGTTAAACCCAATATAATTTTGTCAGTACAAGAATTGTGTGAGGACCAGCCCTTGTTTGAGCAAGATGTTGCTTGCTATGATTGACTTTAGTGACACTTTCTATTAAGCAACGTCCCCAATTCACCCAGAAGTGTTGCCCCTTGGACATTTTATTGGCATTTCTTCACTGCCCTTGATCTCCATTTGGAATTCTGCATCTATAAAGGGCCCCCGGAGAGTTTCATGGGCGTTGCCTATTGGAAATAAGTGTTACAAGAGGTGAAAGTCGGTGACAGGCTGCAGGGATTGATGTGCAGCAACTTCTGTAGCAGATGGGGGAAGGAACACAGGTAATCTTGTAACTCATCCCAACATCCCAGCAGAGCACCAATGCCCTCTCACATCGCATAATTTTAAAAGAAGCTCAGAATGTTAGGAGGGAAGAGAGCGGGGAAAGAACAGCAGTGAAAATACCTAGAGGAGAAAAATTAAAAGAAAAGTGTTTACACTTTCCTGGCTCCATTAAGAAACAAAAGGATTCGAAAGTCAGCGCTGCCCATTGGAAAACGTAATTGTAGAATCAGAGGGCTGGCCCTTCCCTTCCGAGTGATTTGCAGAGCTCACCTGGACCAAAAGGACCTTGCCATTCCTGGGAGTAGTAACAAATTCAACAGCACCAAGAAACCAGTGGTCTCCAAATTAACAGACTGCATTACTTTAGGTCTCTCCAGCTCACAGCCTCATGCATCATGGGGTTTTTGTCCTCTTACCTCTATAAAAATATATATATAAAGGGCAGCAAGAGTGCATTTTTCTGCTCTGCTGGTACAAATCTGAGTCGATTCAACCTGTTCTCATCTAAACAGCCACATACTGTATGTATAGCCATAAACTGGTTCCTTGTCTAAGGCTTAATTGCCTGAGATATTTAGTATACACATCCATTGCTCACAAATGAGATGTTTCATGCTTCTTGCGCTCTTTCAGAGGAGGGGAAATATACCTGTGATCAATAAATCAAGTTAAACAATTCTCTGCCTCCTCCCTTTTACAGGAAAGCTGCCTATTTTGCCCTCTCTCCCCTCACCCCATTATTGTTATATTATCTGTGTGAGCCAGGCATTGGCAGAGACAGAGAAAAAAATGACAGGACATTCTAAAAGAATTTAATGAAGTGGCTCCAAATATTGCATCAAAATAAATGAAGTGAATAATGCAAGAGCTCATTCCAGGTCCCTTTTATAACAATAACTATTGTGTGAACAGCAGATTCGAGGCAATGGAGATGGATGGGTGAAGACAAAGGTGCCACTCTGGCACATTACAGAGTGGGGAACAATAGCAGCCTGAATTGCTATATTTAATTTCTGTAATTCTTTCAGTCCAGTAGCTCTGGAAGATGATGGCAGGCGGTAAAGGGGGTGGGAGGAGAATGACTATCGGCCTTTCTGATCACAATGAACTATTTTGCTTTCGATGATGTGAGATGCAAGAGGAAAAGGGCCCGTTCTATGTCTGCACGTTTTAACTCTGCTGTGAGCCTGTTACGCATTTTGAATAGTTCATTGAAGGCTGTCAGCAGGGAGAACTGGGCTTCAGCCAATGGGAAGACACTCAATTGATAAAGTCATCACTTCCATTTACTAGTTATCTGCCTTTCGTTGAAGAATACAAAGTGATATGCAACAGAGATGGCCTCAGACCAGAGCGCTGAGCCATTAAAAACCTTAGACTGGGAGCTCTGGCTGTGATACCATCGTGGAGGGTCTCTTGTGTACAAACAGACCAAGTAAATACACCCTGCAAATGTCACGACCGTTAGAAAGAGGAAAAATGGATGTGTATTTTTCCGTATAGCTAGAAAGAGAAATCTTACCTCCTAGTGGCTGAGAGGTTATCTCCAGTGACAGAGAGTGAAATAATCCCATCCAGATAGCACTAGTTGAAAGGCAGCTAACTAATTTCATATTTGAACAATTGGAAGAATTTTGCCCAGCTCCATGTCCAACCAAATGCCTCGATCTGTGTAGATCTGCCCCTGCCAGGGTCAGTAAGACTACAGGTAGCCAGAATGGGACTATTCAGCAGAGAAATTATCTGCTTCTTAGGCTGAGCCTGGGAATCGAGTTTGTTAACTAACTGTTGCAGAACCAGCAGGGCCAGTATTTGACCACAACCCTTTGGTTTCAGCTTGATTCAGTATCTCCCATGAGCATGTTCAAGGTCAGTTCTGAAGCTGTGGGTACTGGCAAGCTCCGTGCTCCCATTTCAGTTGGCAAGACATAGAAGAGTGCAGGATATTTCCTCCACTGCCAATCTCACTTTGGGGATCTGCTGACCATTGCCCCAATGTATTCTTGCTGATCCCACCCCAGGGGAATGGAATCTGTCATTTCATTCTTCCCTTGCCCTCCAGTTTTGCAGATGTCTATCTTGTTGTTTATGACTGCCTCCCAAAATCAACCACCCTTAAAGCTAAAAATACCCACCCTCTAGAGGTTTCCTTCTAAGCTCTTATTTATAGTCAGTGTGTGAGGAGAGAGGGAAACATACCAGTGAAAGGAAGCACAGACATCTAAAGCACAAAGAAATCATTCTCTCTTCTACTTCTCTTTGTGCACTCATGCCTTGCCTCTCTTCTCCTCCTCCTCCTATGTCCCTACTGATCTCTCCCAGGCCACTGATGAGTAGTTAAAGGAGTGCATCCCTATGCAAACCTGCACATGTCAGACGCCTGGTTGGTACAAAGGGGCATTGCTCCACTGAAGTCAGAAGGGTTGCATTCATCTACGCCAGGGCCCAAATAGCGGTCCCTGATATGGGACACACTGAGCACATTGATGCTTTGGCTGGCCATCATGGAGATCAGTGCCACAGGTCTGCACACCCTCTTCTGCTACTGCCTCTCCCGCTGTATCAGTATTCACTAAACCACATGCTGCATCTCTTTCTCTTCCCAGTTATGCTTCCCTCGGCCTCTTCGCCAGGTGCCCCCAGCACCTGCTTTGCCCTCTGCAAGGAACTGGCCCTTCTTCTTCTTACTAGAAGAGCAGTCTTTCTTCCTTCAGCTACTGCCCTGCGGCTCTATATATATGGGCCTGCAGAGCCCAGATTGGCCATTCGTTACAGCCTGTCTCCTATTGGCTCCTCTATTAACCCCTTACACACCAGAGTGGAGTGGATGCCCATCACAAGCCCCTTCTATCATGAAACAACCCTGAGGAGAACAGTCCCAGAGCACCAAGCAGTTTGCAATCGGGAACAGAATTTTTCTAGCAGTAACCAGCTGGGACATCGGATAGAGGATGCTGAGCCCTGGTGTGGAATCAGCAGCTCAAATTGATGCACTGTGATAGTTACTTTTGCTTGTACACTTTCATTCTCCTTCCCTGCTCCAATTTTCTTCACCTGAGCATCCACATCACACGCTTCAGAGCCTCTGATCTTTATAGCCAGAAAAACAAATTCTCATCACACCCTACATCAGTGTCACCCACAGACTGGCCACCAAGGCCTCCTTCCCCCTACCCCCAGGAAGCCAATTCCCTCCTTAGTCATAGTCTGTCAATCACGTATTCCCTAACCCAATTGCATTTTGCTGCCAGCTTTACTCACAAACTCCATCTCTGCACAGCTCGCGCTAAGAACCTTAATATTCAAGGAAATTCAGAAAGGGGATTTCCGACAAGCATTAGGAAAATTAAACTTCTCAAGAGCTGTCTCAATCTGACAAGCTATTTCTAGCTCTCCAAAGTACAATAAGTGAAAATATTTAAGGGGGAGGGGGAGAGTGTAATAAGCAGTGTGATGAACTAGGAGTAGGAACCAGGGCATCCCACATGTCGCTATTTCGTTGTAAGATTCCCTGCTTCCCCAGAATATGACATTGTGAACGCCCACCCTTCACCGGGCTGGATTTCCAATTAGGCACAGTAGGCACATGCCTAATTAGAGGTATCCAAACAGTGGTGCATCATCACACGGGTAATTGGGCCCCAGACAGTGCCCAGGGAGTCCAGCCAATTTGGGGGCCCCACATGAGTCCTGGAACGCTGGCCCCAGCCCCTGCTCTTCCTCCTCCTCCTCCTCCTCCTCCTCTCTCCTACTGTCCCTCAGCCCTGCTCCCTATGGCTCCAGAGCCTGGGGTGAGCATAGCCCCCCACCCAGAGCTGGTGGAGCCAGGCACTCCTGTCCCTCTCCCCCCATACTCTACATCAGTGTTTTCCAACCACTGTGCCATGGTACGCAGGTGTGCCATCAGGTCTAAGCAGGTGGGCCACAAAATGTTTTGAAAAACTACTCAAAAGAGCTCTGGATTGGCTCATGAATACTCATAAGTTCACTTGGAAACTATATGGTGGTGTGTGCCTCAAATTAATTAAAGGTAGCAAGGTGTGCCATGGCAAAGAAAATGTTGGGAACCACTGATCTACATGGAATTGGCCCAGCCGGTCATCCCCCAGAAAATACAAAGGTGAGCTGTAAACAGGGGAGGCACTGAAGCTGCTGTGCCTAGAGGCGTGCAAGTGGCAAATCTGGCCCTAAGCCTTCACTCCATCCAAAGCGGGCTGGTACCAACGCGTGCGACACGCGCCTCCGAGAACTCTGTGCTGCTACAGTATTAAACACGGCTGAGTGCTGACTCGCCCTGGTAACAGATAGGGAGGCTATGATTAGAACGGTGACTTTTCACAGAGAACATTTAATCCATAGCTATAAATCACCGGGAAAAGCCCATTGTCCTGCTCAGAAGTGAACTCAGTGGAACCAGGCAGAAGCATGTAATCAGCTAAATAGCACGGACCCTTCCCAAGCCAAGAAAGAAGACAGAGATTCAACTGAACTGTGGGCTGGGCTGGACCCTAGCTGAGACTGCAAACGGGATAAATTGATTTCTGCTCTGCATTTGTATTCTGGACAGGATTAGGAATAGAAATTTTGCAATACACAGGCCCATATACCCTTACATTACCTCAACAGGGACACCTATAAAATAACCTTATAACCCAAGCAGCAGCAAACACACAGTTTGTTTTCTTTACTCACATGAGGCTGGGCAGACACCAGCAGAGAAAAGATGCACCCATTAGCCAGTTGCTTGCATTTCTCTCTCCTTTCTTTTGGACCCTCTTTTTCCCCATTCCCCCCATGTTTTTAGAAGTCTTACCTACAGCAAAGCAGCACTGCTTCCTGCCTCCAGACCTTTCATCACTGAATTCAAAATGGAGGGTAGCCTATTTATAAAGTGGGTGGCTGGTGTAGGCAGGGGGTGGTACTGGAGGGTGGAGCTAAGCCCAATATAGGAAGCTAAGCCCCAGTGAGAGCTTAGTCTGAGGTTAGTTTTGGAAGAGGAAGGAGTAAGAAAGATTTAGCTTGGGGTCTGCTCTGGTTGCTGGAAGTTCCTCTCTATCCTTTGGTAATGGGTAGTCCTAGAGGCTTGAAATTTCACCAGTTTCAGGCCTTGTCATTAGTATTAAACAATTACTGTTTGCTAAGCTATCATACTGCCTCCTTTTCTTACCTTTGCCCTCCCAACAGGTTCTCCTTTCCCTCATTCTTTTTTTGAATCCTGTCATTAAATCTCCTGGATTACTGCATGAGTGAGCTTCTTCGTCCCCAGTTACTCAATGCTTGCCAACTTGCACTACATGGTCTTCTAAACAAGTACAACAATGACTCTATATGGTACATAGGAACACAAACATTTAGAGCAGCCAATTAAAAGCCCATTAATTACATTATCTCACAGCCCCACTGTGATAAATCTATCTGACTGTGGATCTGCAGCCTTCAGAAAATGCCTCTTCAGCTGCATGAACTGGTCTTGCAGATGACGTTTTATTGAGTGCGGCTCTAAAACCCTATTGCAGATTGTGTAGACAGCCAAGTACGGTGCTAAATCTAATCAATGCTCGGGATCTTTCAATAACACAAAATATTTTGAGTCAAGTCATGGCAGCTTAATAATATTTGTTTAAGAAAAGGGCAGAAAAGGGGCTGGTTTGACCTTGGGAGCCCGACTGACAGAACAGAAAGAAAGCCAAACGCTAAGAGGAAAGCTATTGATTAGGTCTGAGTGGGATGACTGATGAAAGAAAGCTCTAAGATGTTATAAATGGCAGAGAAGAATAGGGTGATTTGGGTTTCTGGCAGGAAGATAAAAGGACAGAAAGCGGGGCCCACTGTCAGCTGGACAGAAGGATCCAAAAAGAAACATGGGCAGGAAGGAAGAGTCACAAGCAGGAAAAAATTTTTCTTCCCTTCCCTGCCTTTAATTTCCACAATACAAACCACAAAAGCTATACAATCCCTCCTCTCCTCTGCACTAGCCCAACAGCTGCTGTTAAGCATCATCAGCTTATTCAGGCAAATGGTTAAAATAGTGACCCCTGAAAAACACAGGCCTTCAATCTCTCTCTTTTTAAAGTCAGAGGAATTAGTCAGGGCTTGATTCTCCTCACACACACCCTGATGCCAACCCCATGGAAATCAACAAGGACCATGGGCTGGAGAGAAGGAGAATCATATCCTTCAGTTACAGATCACCCACACTTCAAATACCGTTTGAGGAGTGAAGGCTTCTATTATTGTTTATCAGTAGAAATCTCCATTACCCAGCTCAGATCAGGGCTCTATTGTGCTAGGTGCTGGACAAACATAGCAAGAGATTGGCTCTGCTTTGAAAAGCCCACAATGTAAATAGCAAATGTAGTAGGGGAAACAGAAGCACAGAAGTGACAATCACTGAAAGCTATATTTTTCAGACCTTGCTATGGACGTATGAAGCACTAGCTCACACTAGGGAAGCTCTGGGTACAGAAAAACTAATATTCACACTTTGTCATTCTGTAGGTAGAAAGATAATTTGCTTATTTCAATCAAAGCAAGAGGAGCAGCCTTGGTTGCTTCAAAGGATGCACTGAGTGAGAGTGAGCAAAAGAAAGGCTGAGGGGAAGGCAGACAAGTTCTGCTATATGGTGCAATGAAAGATTCCCCTCCGGACTTGCAGGGCAATTTTAAGGGGCCTGTCATATGTAATCTAGCAACCGTCTTTAAAATGCAAAGGGAATTTCTTAGTGAGAGCTGGCAGTACACACAAACAGAGCTGCAGCTTTGGTTCCCCAACCATTAATATTACATACCTGGACTGCTTAGTTTGCTCTGCCACACAGACTGCTATGTAGGCAACCTGTATGACTTGTTGACAAAGTTCCCAGCTCAAATATGCAAGAAGATAAAAACGGCCCAGGCTCCAGGATGTTTCCTTTCACTCTTGGCAGACTCAGTCCATTTAATTCCATATTTATGTGCACTGAAAATTTTTTCTATTTCTATTCTATATCCACATCAATCCTCATAAGAGTACTTCTTAAATTTCCATATTTTAAACCCTTCAGCCAGAAGCCAAATGAGAAATCATTCCTCATCAAATTCTCATGCAGAGGCACTGTTTAGTATTTCCCTATTTTACATATGCGGAAACTGAGGCACATAGCAGCTAAGACAGTAATTCAGCAATGAGCTTAAGTGCATGCCCAATTTTAAGTACTTGAGTTGTCCTACTGTAATTGGAGTCACTACAACATGCAAAAGTGCAAACAGTGACTCAGTGATTGAGCCAAAACAGAACACAAGGCCTGACTCCCATTTTCCTCCTCTAGCTGTGCTTGCTTCTTGCTTACAAAGAATCTCCTGATATTTTACACCTTCCCTGGAACTGAATCTCTTTACCAAACACTAATGTTCACAGTATGACAGATGCTTGAAAGACATGGACACAGTGCATGCTCTACACAAAGTGAAAAAATTACTCTTCTCCACTGAAATTGCATGAGGGAATTTAGGAAAAGAGAATCTCATCACCCAGGATTGCATTATATTCTCATAATAAGCACCAAAATTTAACTCTGAACCTATGGGTGTGAACTGGGTACAATACGTAGCATAACCAATTTGATCCTCAGTCCCTAAATCAGAGTGTTACGAAGCATCTATGTCTAGACTAGGAAGAATTCGACTTTTATCAGTAAATGTCAGTAAACAGCGATTTCATCACACACACACACACACAAACCAATGAAAAAATGTTTCCATTGATAATAACTGAAATTTACAGATAGGCAAAGTAAGAAAAATATTGCTCGAGAACTTATTAATTTACCCTGCATATTATCATGTGATGGTGACAATTTGTGATTTAAGTTACAAAGCTTGAACTTCTTCAATCTCAGTGTCAACTGTCACTACTTATTATTGTGACTAACTGATTATTGTCTTAGCCTATCCATAATTTCCTGCAGTTGTGAAAACATAAATGGAGAAAAATACAAAACAGCTTAAAACTTATTTTGTAAAACTGTGAAAACTTAAATCAATAACATGCTTCTGAGGAAATATCTATATTACCTGTTGAAATTATGTAAAATATAAAAAATGAATTCATGAAGTGTGTCCATTTGTATATTTAAACAAAGAAGGAGTCTGGTGGCACTTTTAAAGACTAACACATTTATTTATCACATGAGCTTTTGTGGCAGAAGATCCCACTTCTTTAGACTCTTTTTCCCACAAAAACACGTGATAAAGAAATGTGTTAGTCTTTAAAAGTGCCACCAGACTCCTCCTTTGTTTTGCTGAACCTGCCTAACACGGCTGCCCCTTTAGTAAATAGTTGACAGATGATGTATCAGTAGGTGGTGCTCAAGAATATCTTGCATTGCTCCTGTGTTTAGAAAGCCCAATAAATCTTTTGCACACTGCTTATGGACTCGTCTGTCAGCTCTTTACATCAGCCAGAGGCCTTTTTTAGGCACCATGTTCAGAGGAACGATCCTTCTGTTTGACCTCCAATTTCTGAGCAACACTATCAGCCTTTCATAGATCCCAAGACCAGAGGTGACCTTTGTGATCATCTAGTCTGACCTCCTGAATAACATGGGCCACAGAACTTTCCCAAAATAACTCCTTTAAAAGAATCCTTTAAGAAATATAATCTTGATTTTAAAACTGCCAGTGATGCACCATGACCCTTGGTAAATATTTCCAGTGGTTAATTACCTTCACTGATAGAAATTTGTACTTTGTTTCCTCCCTGCAGCATCACTGGGCTTTGCCAGGCCAGTAAATGAGTAATTCAAACAACTGGTCCATCCTGAGACACATACAAAGGACTCAGCTTTGAGTTCTGGTGTTAGGATGCACATTGTTTCCATACGCACTTGCTGAAAGACTTTAGCCACAAGAGTTTCTTACAGCTGTGTGAGAAGCACTGCAGAAGGTCTTGGAGAAGTTGGCCACACGCAGGGCTGAACTGAAGTACCTCCAGCATTTAATTTGCATCTCACCTATTACTTAAACAAGGTGTGAAAGCCATTTCTATAGTTACTCAGTCCAGGGCAGCAGATGGAGTTAACTCCTTTTCGAAAAGCCTGTCACCCCCATAGAACCCTTGTTTCTGAACTAATTCTTTACCATCATCCTCTTAGGCCTGCAAATTCACTGAGAGGCTAACCCAGCTTATTCCTACCCAGGAAGTATTTAGGATCAGCTGAAGAGGAAACCTTAGAAAAGAGGGAAAGAGGCACAAAACAGCAGCTTACCTGATTTATAGCACAATTGAACTGTTAATCTTTCTTGTGTTAATGCGGAAAGCCTCCAAAGCCGGGCCAAACCGAACAGCTTCAGACACGTTTCCTTTTGTCTCAAAAAATAACACTGAAAATAATCAAATGCTATAACAAAGGAGGAAAACCCTTACCGGCTAGAGTGGGAAATGCCTGCATACATTAATGAGCAATTAATTGTGATCAAGCAATTGTGAGAAAGATTACGGTTGGTGCCACCTAGCCCTAGACACACAGACTGTAAACAGTTACTGCTTTGATGGAAGGGAATAATACAAATCCTGTTCATTTCCAAGCATGTATTCACCTTGACTGACTGAAGGGCTGCTCTCCATTCTGGAGACCACTCCACCCTCTCATTATCTCAATTTTCCTACTTTTAAAGGCTCCTCTACCCAAAATGCAGCATGAGGGCATAACACAGCTCCCAGGTCCTAAACTCTGACTTCTTCCCACCTCTCTGATTATTAATTTGTGTCAAAATCATCCCTGAAAGCCCCAACTGAAGTCAGCGCCCCAGTGTGCTTGGTGCTGGATATGGAATGATAAAAATTTTGTCAATGGAGAAAACTTTGAAGTGAGCATTTTCACCAAAACTTGCAAATGATGGGGTTTTTTGGGTCAAAAAATAAACCTGCCAAAATGGTTTTATTTCTTGGGTTGAAAACAAAAATTGTCTGCCCAAAGAGAGCTGGAAATCTAAAAATGTAGGTTGTGAACCGAAGAACACCATTTTGTCCCTTGACCTCCCCCAGCCTTTGCCCAAAACTTTTCAGGTTTCCTGTCTTCCAGCAAGAACAAAAAATTGAGAAAAGTGGAAGCTTCCCAAAAAAGACCTTCTTTTGTCAAAAAATGCAATTTTCTGACCAAAAAACAAACAAACAAAAAAAAAAACGTATTGAGGGGAAATTGTTGACCAACATTCATACATACAAAGTAAGAGACGGTGCCTGTCCCAAACATGTTACAATCATAATAGGAAAGTCTGACAAAGAGGGGAAGAAAAGGGACTGTTGCCATCACCAGATGACAGTTGGAGAACTAAAATATAGAAGACTTACCTGTGGTACAGCTGGGGACTAAATCTACACCTTCTGAGACTTGTGCATTATTCACAAAATCACCCTTCCTCTCCCAGCAACTGCAGGTCGGATAAGACTGGTTCTTCTTCCTGTGTGTAATTCTGTTGAAACAAAACCTCGAGGAATTTTTTACCCATTGATCAAACAAGACATGAGCACAAGCAAATATTATGGGTGTCAGCATCTAATATACTTTAAATAAGCTATTAAATATGATCTTCTTGGTCTCCTGGAAAGTTGACGGCAAGGCCGTTGACTTGCAAAGTGCAGGGGAAATTGTTCCCTGTTCCTTACTGGGGCATGCATTCCTTGGCAAGAAGCCCTTAATGGAAACTCTGATAAATGCTGTTGCAGGCATTGGTCACTAGGGGTACTGCGCTGGTGAGTCCCTTTTACCTACCCTTGAAAAAACGCATAGCTCAGCTCAGTGATGTAGCTTGAGTGTCACTGTCTTGTGGGTATCCTGTCATGAGCTCCTGAACGAGCTGCTGTTTCTGAACATGACCCCTGATGCAAGGAGGATGCTGAAACCAGCCACCCAGCCGGCCTTTTCCAAATGCTTGTCAGAGAACAGAGCTATGTGTTACTCTCCTGAGCTACTTCAAAAGAGATGTTCTCTGGATAAGCTCCATTTCAGCAGATGTTCCTGCCAAGGTGGCATGCTGTTGCCACTGGGGTAAAGAGTGTTGCTGGGAGGATGTGAGGAGATAACAGTATAGAGTGAGGTGCCAAAAAGCATAATTAATTAACGGTTATTATCATCTGGAAAGCAAAAATGATAAATAACCCCCCTCCTTCTTCCTCCCTCAGGCTCTTGCTGCATCTTTGTTTGGAAATGCCAGGTGTGGAGCCAAGTGAGTTTACAACAAACGGCTCCCTTGTTCATTCTGCAAACAGGAGAGAGAGGAACAAAGTGTGTGAGAAGTCAGTACAACCAACCACTTTATGGCCGTGACAAAGTGTCTCAAGCGCTGTGTACTCAGCATTCACCTACTGTAAAGAGGCTGTTGCGGCTTTGGTCCTAGCTATGTTGTTGTTATTATATCTGGCGTTCCAGGCATAGACCAGCACGCCATTCTGCTAGGCGCTGTACAAACACAGAACAAAAATATGGCCCTGGTCTATGCTTAAAAATTAGATTGACCTAGCTATGTTGCTCAGGACTGTGGAAGAGTATATGCCCTGAGCACCACAGTCAGAATGATCTAAACCTGGGAGAGGTGAGTTAATGACATTGACAGAAAATCTCCTTCTGACAATGTACGCAGTGTCTACATTACGGCACCAAAGCGACATAGCTACGGGGGTAGCGTAGAAATACCCATCATCTCAGCCCCTCTACTCTGCTCTGGCAGTGTAAAAAAGCCTTAAAATGAGTGTAAGTCGCAGTTGCACTATCTTCAGGCCTGCTTTGCACTGCCAGAGTCGTGTAAAGGACCCTTAGGGTAAAGGAGACCCTGGGTGTTGAACCTTTACCTCCCACTTTCCAGGCAGATATGGGTGTGAGTCTCTTTCTGGTTTGGACAATAATTCCATCCTGGATCTGAGAAAGCTTTCCAGTAAGACCATATCTCTCACTCTAATTGAGCCACAGAACTAGCACCACCTAGGGCACTTTGTGACATTTTTCGCTGTCCCTTTACTACTGTTTCTGCTCCACCAGTGTGAGCAGCATTGACAGTACTTGAACAGAGAGGCACCAAACATGTTTATGGCCTCCCAGATCAGTTCTGAGCAGAGTTCAATGGTACAGAGCTAAAAGTGATCAGCAGCAACTCTACCTGACTGCTCCATTGTTTTAGTGCTAGGCTGGTGGAGACATTGATGGGCAGCGGACCATAAAATGATCTTTGTGTGGATGGAGCCAGTGCATGTAAGGATACCTCGCAAACCGCTTCCAACTCAACTTGGCTGATGACCAGAAGGAGATCTGCTCTGCGTCACAGAAGCTTGTTACCAGTGTGGATAGCCGTCTTTCTTTGTGTCAATTCTTATTCCAATGATTTGCTTTGCACAGTCCCCAGCTCAGAAGATGGTTCCACATGAATGTGTGTTCAGAGCTCAGCAGAGGAGTAATACATCCCACCTGTGAACTACCTTTCTTGCCAGAGGCTCCTCTGGTCCAATAATAATGGGATTCCTTCGCTCCCCTCTCCATACAGACAAATAAATTACTCTGCGGCTAGAGTTTTGACTGCAATACAGCCCCACAAAAGAGCATATCTCAAGCACTCCAGGTCTCTCTGTCTTTGCTATAGCAATGGGACTTGTAGCTACATGCAAGTAAGTGAAAATTGAGCCACTCTGCGTCAAGATGTGAAGTTCCAGCACAGGGACCATTGTGTAATTTATTTGTAAGACACATTACTCTTTGCTCAAGTCCTTCCACATCTGGGCCTAATGGACTCCTTGTAGAACTATGGTTGGCCTATGATGACCAATATAATTGACTCATTTTGCCCTGATCCCGTGCTGTTCATGAGCAAGGAATTTTCTGTAGAACTTTAGAAAAAATGTGGATTGAGCACATGGTAAATCTTAGGGTACTGCTCAGTCTCTGGGAGCTGAACCATCTCTAGCATACTGAACCCTGAATTCTCAGTAGGTGTCCGTCTGTGTGCTTCAATAATACAGGTTTTGATCTATTATGCCAATTCACAGCAAAAGACCTCATTGATCTGACTTGCTTAGAGTCACTCACCATGCCATTATAGGCTTGCACTATATACAATAACAATTCTCCACATTCTCTTGGCATGTGTGCCCCTTCTATGGATATTCCAAGTTACTCTTCCAGAGTGATCCTCAAAAGAGTGTTCACAAACACAAAAAAGGGCCAATATCCATAGCCATCTTTCTGGCCACATCAAAACTGTACACCATCTCATGTAGCAGATTTTCCGGGTAGAAATATAAATGAGAGTTATTTGCAAATAGTTTCATATGATGAAAGAGTGATTTGATGCAAAATACACAATCATAACGTGTCAGCGTTGTTGTTTATTTTTCTCCAACATAAAGCACCACACTACATGAGGTAAAAGTCTGTAACTGGATTGTGCTGAGATCCTTAAATCTGCATGTTTATTTAATCCAAGGACAGTTGTGTACATTGTGGACAGTCTCTTTTAGCTAAACGTTCAGACAGTGCATGGAGGGCTCAGGGTAGGGAAAAAAATGAAGCCATTGAAATACCAAGTTTATTTGCAGTTGGTATATTTATAAATATAAATTACATTCTTACAATCTACAATACATTCTAAATACAGATGGATTCAATCAAGGCATTTGTGGGTGGGGTTAGGTGGGGTATTAAGTTGGACAACCTAGCTTCGGTGGCTGTGAAAGACTTTTAATCAACTGAAGGCATGGGCGCTGTCTGGAAAATAAAGGAAGTTGGAGGGGGAGAGAGAGGAAATACCCACAAAAGCTTAGTTCCTTGGCACTTTGCCACTGGAGATTAGTTCTGGACCAGACAGATGACTCCTCTGTTTTAGGGCAGGAAGGTGCTTCAGATTCACAGAGAAATTATTGAAATTCTACCAGACGTACACATTAGAGGAATGAGAAAAGACAAACATCACCACTGGATGAAACAAATGTTATTTACCAAGCTTGGGCATTCAGCTACCAACGTATATAATGCTCCTCCATGGCCTGCATACTCTGCTATAAATATGCTCAGAGGTGGATTTGAAGAAGCATGATCAAAATGGAAATGAGAAACCTAGCCTCAAAAGGGGAAGGGAACAAAGAACGATCACTGTTTGTTTCTGAGTTCAGCATAAGTTACATTTACCCGAGAGAGAGGCCAACTTTGGTAAATTATAACATGTAAAGCAAGTACCTATTTAGTTCCAATGGCTCTTGTGCTTCGCAGGTAATATTGTGGGTAAATAAACGTGTATCCGAGAGAAGGGAAAAGCCACCAAACTTCCAGAGTAGATCAATACTAATAAGTGCCACCAAGATATCAAATGAGAGTGCTACAGGAAAATGCTTGGGGAATACAAATTTAAACAGGAAAACCAGATAAACTGGGCTTCTTAAAAAGACCTTGGGTTTCTCAAACCTTTTGAAAGCAAACATTCCTTTATATGAGCAGTAGGTTGATTATACATACTGTCTCCTATTTTACAAATTATGAAATACTGAAAATTGGCCAGCAAGGTTTATCATCTCAGCATCTACTTAAAAAGAGAGTTTCAGTTATAACTGAACATGTATATCCATTCTCAGTGCTCAGGAGGAGATCATGCTGGTCTGTAAACAACTCAGTCACATTCCCGCCCCCCTTGATTCTTTGGAAACTCATAACCCTGCAACAGTGTTTGCTGTGCCACTCATGGTGCAGTAGTTTGTCAGCTTTAAATTAACATTCTCAGTTGGATGTCCTTCACTTGTGTCTTGAATGACAAGCTTCCTTCAGTTGATCCATTTATTCCAAGCCTGATTTTCACTTTTAACCACAGCCTGATTTTGAACATTAGAACTGTGTGAGCTTTGTAATATCCAAACTGTGTTGGAGTTTGTTATCTTTATTGATTTCCTGAGCAAGCTCAGAGAATGAGATTTTATTATTTTGCTAAGTTTTTCTTTTCCCACATTGCCATGCATCAGAAATCTCACACGCATTTCACTCCACTCTCCAGACTTATAGAAGACTTGAATTGCATGAGCTGTCCAGGATCTCCGCTTTCTTAGCTGGTTTTGGGTGGCTTTCTGGGGCTCCACTGAGGTATTACCCATCACTTGATTTGCCAAAGCATTTTTTGCCCCAATACCCAAAATTAAAGGCAGAAAGGTGAGAGAAAAACAAAAACCAAAAAAGTCCTTTAGAGTCTTGTTACGCATTTTCATGTAATCTCTCCATATAGTTTCTGAGCTCTTTGCACTCCCCAAGATCCATATCCTGGCACACCCATTTAATATCATCCTCACTACTCATTAGGATGGAGTTGACGGTGGGGCACCCATCATCAGAGGAGATGGTGGTAAAAGTGGTGAATTTGACTCGTTTCCGCTTGGAGGTAGGAGAGGCAGTCGGTTCACTTTTCTGTTCTTTCCCTTCGATGAAGGTGGCCTCTGATGACCTGAAGGCCTGGCCATTAACATTCTTTTGGGCATTTGTGTTGAGGAGATATTTGCTCTCCTCGAAGTCCACCCCTCTGTCAATGGCAGTGATGCACTCATCTTGTTGGGATGAGAAGTTAATGTGGTTTTCCAGAAGCTCTGTCCTGTTGCTCAACCCAACCCAGTCGTGAGAGTGGCTCATGCCTTCCTGCTCTTCGAAAGGGACCTGCTTGTGCCTGTACTTCAAAGCAAAGGTGACACAGTTGATAAGAAAGACTAAGATTGCCAGGCAGAAGACTCCCAACAAAGCATACATTCCTATCTCCAGGTCACTGAGCCCTCTGGGCGTCTGCACAAGGTCATTCTCTTCCAAGTCCCCATTGCTTCTTGGCAGATCCACCTGTGCAGGGAAACTGGTGAAGTCTATTGGAATGTTTTGCAGGTGGCTGTCATCATCCAGAAGGCTTTCTCTGTCCTCTTTTTTACTTAAAATAGACCTCTCAGTGGTAGTTCCTTTGCCTTCCATTCGGCCCACTGAGGAGCTGCTGTAATACTGCCCATCTGGCCTAACTCTGTCCTGAAACGTGGTTTTCTGTCGCCGGTCACTTGCATGGTTTTCCAGGTGGACACCAGACCCACTCTGCTTGCTGTCACTGACATTGGAGTTGGCATCACTCTGTCCGAATTTGACTTTAATGCTCCCACTCCCAACAGCCAGGACACTCTTCCTTTTGGATTTCTGGCATGGTTCGCTGATCACCATCTCCACTTTCACCAGTGCCCCCTGACCTTCTGTCTCAGCGGTGATCACAGGCCATCTGAATTTGGGATCATGATGAATGGAGACCACCTTTTCGTCTAGAGAGGTAGCCATCAAGGAGAAGTCTTTGACATTGTAAATATCCAAGGGCATGACGGATCCATCACTGAACTGGACCCAACAGCTGATGGCCGCTTCCTGTAATATATAAAACAAAAACATAGAATAATCAGCACAGGAAACCAGCCATCTCCCCACCTTCCTCTTCTCTCCCAAACCATTTAGAACCAAGACAGAAATAATTCCTCACTGAGGCATATGAAAAAAAATACTAGTTTTAAATACCCATTGGTAATAAGACTTATTTTCCCCGGAAGTGGTAAAAGGGAGTTGTGTCCCCTGAGATCTGTATAGTCTACTTCAGCACAATAATAAATTGCATGTCACAAGACATTACCGGCTACTGAGATCATTTACGGCTGTTATATATTTAAATGAAAAATAGTTATCGCATTATTTCTAAACTGCATAGGATACAAAGTCTCCTCTTATTACACATAACACATGTTAAAAGCACCTAACCTAGCAAATAATGCCACAGTGGCTCTGGGTCTTGGAGCTTTATTTTTGCCTTTCAGCTTAAAAAGGATTTTGTACAAGCTGGCTCTGTGGAGGATATTGTTGTTTAAGTGAAATGCTCAAGGTAAATTTCATGGCTTGCTGACAATTAAAAGCAAGCCAACATCCACTAAAGTCAAAAGAAACATTCCTACTGAATTCAGCAGGGGCAGGGTTAAGCGTGAACTCTGCATATTCCATTACCAGGGCTAGTGATTTTGGTAGTCTTGAGTGCCAATTGAAGACACATTTAAGGAGGTCTCATCTTCATAGGGCAGGTGCTCAATGGTTTCTAAAAATCAAGCCCTTTAAGGTATCTCAAGTTGGCAACTAAAAGTAGCTATACAAAATTAGTAGCATCTAAGAAGTTTTGCCTGCACGTGTGCACAGTGACAGCTACATCAGCTTCTCGGTTGGTGTCAGTCAGCACCACACCACTAGAGTCCATTTACATCATCTATATCTACCTGTTATGTTTGGCTTGAAAGAATAGATGACAAACGTGAATAATAGAACCACCAAGCAACCTACCAACGAACCAACCAACCAACCAACCAACCAACCAACCAACCAAACAAACAAACAAAAAAAGGCTGTTTTTACTTTCTAACTCAGTGCACATGCAGAATGGAAACCTTTTTCTTTGTTTTTTAAATCATGTTTACCATAACCAGTGGTTCTCCTGTACAGGTGCCAGGAGATAACAGCCTGCTATGTAAGAGGATTCTCTGAAGTTTTAACAAAGGGTCTGACTCTGAAATCCTTACTCAAGTAAAACTTCCAGCATCCTATACTTATTTTAAGGAAGCTATACTTATTTTAAGACCAGGTCCTAAGACTTTGCTGGCATTGTCATAAATCCTGGCTTTGTGTTTATTAATCTTTGAATGTTTCTTGAAGGCCACACGGAATTTATGGCATCAGTTCTCATCCTCACTCTGTGTTGCTTATACCAACATAATCATTTAATAATTTCACATTGCTTTCCTTACTGGAAACGTGTGTTGAAATAGAATGTGCTAAGCAATGCAAGTAATTGGGTGCGGATCAAATCTCATACAACCCTGTGAGGGTGAACATTTTCCCTTCAGGGTTATTAGATTTTAACCAGCATTCTGAGTGTGCCACTGCACCCAGAAAAGTGATTCAAATAGACTTGATTTCTTGGAGCTGAAATGTCAGTGCGGTATGCCATGCTATGGCTAAATGCCATCAAAACCAGCTTTTGAGCTGATTTCAAGGTACTGTGTTCAGCTCTCCATGTCAGCAATGGATTAGCTCCTTGGATCTACTTCTAAGTGTGTGGCATCGTCATCTTAGCTTTTGGAAGACTATGGGAACCTGATTTTTCTCATGCTATAAAGACAGCAGCCCTGTATTACTTAATTCACTAGCACAAGGATAAGGATCTATGATGAATTAAGAGTCTCCCACCAGTTGGCTAGAATTCAAATGTATTTATCCCGATCATTTACGCTTAAAGCACAAAATGTGCTAAACATAAAGGGCCCAATTCATTCCATGTGTCACTCTGGGGTCTTCCCTGGTGTGTATCCAATGATACCTTTGGTATAAAAAATAAGTAATTTCAAATGCAAACAGTGGCATAAGAAAGACCAACCAATCACTGATGGAGAATTTGTTAAGTGATCCAGTGTTTTTGGACTCAGTGAACTGCGAATGTTGTGAACACAGGAGTGCCAAGCATCAGTTATTCAAGTTCTCTGGTCCCAGATACAGGGATTTAAAGGTAGGGGTGTTGAGTAGTGCACTGACTGAGCATCACACGGGATCGGACCAGCGAGAGTGCAGAGGTCAGAGAGGAGAAAATGCCTGGTGTTACTCATAAGGGAACACTTAGGCAGATGCCATAACAAAGTGGGTGGACCCGCTAGGAGCACAAACCGACTGTCTTAGTCAGACACAGGGACTGTCACAATGTGCGGCTTTTGAAGGGGTGGAGATGGGCAGAAGGGAATCAGCCCTCCCTTAACAACCTCCATAAGATGGGACAGCAAGAATGGGAACTTTTTGGGATCATTTAAAGTACTTATTGTACATAACTAAAGCCAGAGGAGCCTGGCATTACAGCAAGTCCAGCCCCATCTGTCAGCAATTTACAGAACAAGAGACCCAGCTGTGTTCTCATTTGCACCAGTGGCAATCTGGAATAATTTCACCAACATCAGCAGTGACTCCAGTATGAATGAAAGAATTTGGACCACAACAGTGGATTGTGAGGAAACCCAGTAGACAGGTGCATATACTGATGTCCTGGCAGGAGCTTGAGGGGTGGCGTGTTAATTCAGATGGAATAAATGGGGCCAAAGATCCCAACAGTAGGATGCGGGGAGCGTGGTATGTTGTTTATTTATGACATGTGATTGGCTCATCTGGCGCTTTGCATTAGTTATGAGCTGTGAACCAAAGAGATGGAGAAGGTTTCTTTATTGGCTCCTGGATTTTTGTTTTACAGACATACTGCCCTTTTTTATGGGGACTTTGTTTTTTCTGTTCAGGCGCCTGGTGACCTTCAGATGCAGCTGCCTAAAAATTACAATGTTTGGTTAGAATAACATAAATAAAAGGCCACCCGATCCCATCAGCTTAGCTAGCTGGAAATGCTGAGTAGATTGGGGCTCAGAAATGGATCCTGGCAGTGCACAGAACACATGCCAGGTCCTCGTACCTGCTTCGGTGACTGAAGAAGCTCTTGTGCTACTGCTGTGGCAAAAATGGCCTTATTGCTTCCTGGGCTGAGCTGCAGGGAAAGCGACAGTCCAGTTACCAGCTGGACTCCAAGGTCTGTTATCGTCACCTTCTCGTCCAGAACTGTCACAGTCTTCTCGGCCAAAATGGCATCCGAAAGAGGGGACAGTATCTGAATAAGGAAATCGGTGTTAGCTCCGGATGCTTTTGTACAGCACCTAGCACAATGGCATCCCAATGGGCCCTGTGGTGTTACTGTAATGCAAATAAATAATCAATTATACAACTAATTAGAGAACTAATTATGAAGGATACCTTGATACTTTAATAATAAATGGTAAATTAAATAAATGGTTAATCAGCTTTACAAATTGATACAGAGTCCAACAAGGAAAGGCTGTTCATGAACATATAGAACACATTTTCCTAATGTGCTTATAGCGGCTACACACACTTGTAACATGCTAAGAACATCCATTACTAATTTATTCGTAGAGCACGGTGACATTTTTTTCAGCAAGTAGTAAATTCCCTGAGAAGTCCATATTTTGACACTCAGAAATTATTTGAGAGTTCAGGTCAAACTCAGGGAATACTGAATTTTTTCCCCTAAAAATGACAAAACCTTAACATCTTCAAAATGAATCCCTTTGACATTGCATCTCAAAATGACACTTGCAGTGTTGCCATCAATGAACACATTTGGGTGGGAGAAGGTGGGTTGTTTCAGCAAGTAAAAACAGTTTTGGTTAGAACACAATCGATTTTTTCCCCACCTTTTCAATTTAGCCACACACTGAAAAAAATCAATGGATCACTCAGCTCTGTTAACCCTTTATTAGAATAAATTATTAAATAATTACAGTTAATTATAAATGTAACCTTAAATTAAGTGCAATTTAATTGGAAATAATTTTTTAAAGTATACTGTTCAGGGTGGGCAGGTTGCCATAAAAAAATCCCTTGTAATACACGTCTAAATATCATAACACAATTCGCAGATGATCCATAGAACAAGTTTCACTCAAAATTCTTGCCCTTGGGAAATACAGGATAATAGCATACCACAGAAAACTGTGTGATGATAGGAGGGAAATGGACAAAAGAGACTTTTTATGACTAAAAGGGAGCTGGATACACTGAGCAGGAGCGGTTGCCTGACTGAGACAGTATTAACCACGGACTTGTATTTAGAAGCGGGGTTAGTTTAACGAGCTTTGTGTGGTGCACTACACTTTACTAAACGTGTTCTTTAAACATACCTTGCTATCAATTTCTTTCGCTGTGATTTACCCCTTCAGAGTCACTCAGGATATTTATTTATGGACACTTGCAGTGAGTTCTGCAAGGGTCGGAGGGAAAAAAAATTCCCAGAGCCTTGGAGGCTTATAAAAAAGATCTTTATGGAGGCTCCCAGTCATAGCGGCCCTAGAAGTCCACTTCCCCAGGACTGACAATCAGTATGGTTAACGTGTGCAGATGCCAATACCTAATGGTTTGTCCTGAAAGTCTGAGGTCATGTCATGATCATACCAGAGGATGGGGAGAAGATTATCAAACTAACTGTTCCAGTGCCACCTGAGATGTTGTCTATTTGGAAGATGTATAGGGGGTTTTACCCTTCCAGTTCTGGGACCTGTTCCCTGATAGGAAAGGTGACCAGAATAGGTGTTAGTTGAAATAGCCGCTGGGGTTTTTTTTTTTTTTTTTTTTGCTCTGCTACTGACTCACTGTATGGCCTTGAATAAGTCACTTAACTTCCCTTGGCCTCAGTCTCACCACCTGTAAAAATGTCCAGATTCCCTGCTAGCGTTAATTGGCATAGTTCCACTGGAGCCACAGTAATCAACACCAACAGTGAGTACACAATGATATTTATCCTCACCCGTTCTAAAGCACCTAGAGACGCCTGGCTAGAAAGCGCTATATGAGTGATGAGTGTTGTTATTGCTTTGTGGGTGTCCCTGTAATGTTTATATTCTGTAACACAAGACTTGAACTTGCATATTTGCAATCCCAGGAGTTGCATATTTCCATCGTGATTCTTCAACCTACCCTAGTTAATATCAGTTTTACTGCTGTGCTTTGTCAATTTACGTCCTGACGTTATTTCACCAGCTGCCTCCCTTATGGGATCTCCAGTTGTGGAGCTGATATAAAAAAAGTATTCATCAAATAAAGCCAGAAACAGGGTCTGAAGTTACATGTACTGGGATAAAGTTTCTGTAGCCTGCAATCCATATGCTTCAGAGCACAGGCTGATCAATAGCTGGAAGAGAAGGTGACCTGTATCCCCCATCAAATACAGTGTTGCCCCACTGAGTGTATTATGTAGGTTTTTACACTTTCCACAGAAACACGCGGCCTTTGTTCTGCTGGAGAAGGGACACGGTGCTAGATGCATGATCAGTGGTGAAGGTCTGCATTCCTGTGTGCTAACAACATTAACTGCTGTGTGAATGCGGAGCTGGTGAATTTCCTGGACATTGAAAGCCATTCATTTTCTGTAGAACCGACATAGCTTGGACACTGTCCATGCAACCTTCCTTACCCTACCTCACCCATGTGCTGCAACTCAGATCCAAAAGGTTCACCATCTCATGGAGCCTTCAAGCCCACTCTGGCCCTGCTGTCTCTGCTGAGACTGACAAAAAGAGGCTAGATTTGTGGAGTCTTTTTGTGATGTAGGTACTGCCCAGAGGGCTGACCACTACTCGCTTTTGATATAGGCCTCCAGCTAGGCACTGGATGTCAAAACATTTCAGACACTACCAACCAAGGTTAGACTCAAACTCATGATACAGCATTAACAATGAAAAACTTTGTTTTCTCTTCCCAATTCCAATTCCTGCCTTCTTATTAAAGAGAGTTCCTTGAAGTCATGGCACCTAGAAGCATTCGGGGGCTTGGTGCATCCAGTTGTAAAGATAAGAGCAGCTTGTAAAATTCAGATCTGGACCCAGCTCTAGATTTCAACCTCCCTTCTGCCCAAGGGTACAGACTGTTGGATCTGAGGGAGTTTCGTTGGACCCCATTTCTACAGTCCTATTCCTACTGTGGAGACTCCCCTGCTGATGAACATCCAGTGCTGTTCTCACTGGAGCTGGGTAAAGCCTGATAACCCAAAGTGAAGGATGAGAGGAGCCCAACAGCCAGTTTTCCCTACCTGAATTGTCGTCATTCCAAGTTCCTGTCCGATCAAAACTTGTCCACCTTGCAGCTTAGCAATTCTTGGTTCCTCCACCTGCATGAAGTCACTCACCAGCTCCGTGATATCGAACTGCCAGTCAGAGCCCAGCAAATAGCTCTGCTGGCCACCTGGGTCAGAGGGCTCGGCTACAAACTGCGTAAGGACTCGAACCATGGCATGTTGGTACTGCAAGGTGCAGCCTCTGCCCTTCCGCTCATCATCTTCTTCATCATCACTGTCGCGGGCTGGCCTTTGGGGAAAAAAAAAAAAAGTCAAAGCAACCCACCAAAAAGATTCAAATGTCTCCCAAGGAATGAGTATGGGCCCATATAAGGCTGTAACAGCACGTTAACGTGTAAAGCCCTAACAGCATGCTATATAACATAGGACGGAAGACTCCCATGTACTACTACAAACTAGAGACTGACTGGCTAGGCACCAGCTCAGCAGAAAAGGACCTGTGGGTTTCAGTGGACAAGAAATTGGATATGATTCAACTGTGTGCCCTTGTTGCCAAGGAGGCTAACGGCATATGGGGCTGCATTAGTAGGAACATTGCCAGCAATCGAGGGAAGTGATTATTTCCCTCTACTCAGCACTGTTGAGGCCACATTTGGAATACTGCATCCAGTTTTGGCCTCCCACTTCAGGAAGGATGCGGACACACTGGAGAGAGTACCATGGAGGGCAACTGAAATTAATAGGGAGAGGAGAGGCTAAGGGAATAGGACTTGTTTAGTCTGCAGAAGAGAAGAGTGATGGGGGAATTGATAGCATCCTTCATCTACCTGAACAGGGCTCCAGGGAGGATGGAACTAGGCTGTTCTCAATGTGACAGATGAAAGAACAAGGAGCAGTGGACTCAAGTTGGAGGTCTAGGTTAGATATTAGGAACAACCTTTTCATTAAGGTGGCGGTGAAGCACAGGAATGGGTTACATAGAGGGATGGTGGAATCTCCCTCCTTGAAGGTTTTTAAGGTCCAGCTTGAACGAATCCTGGCTGAGGTGGTTTGGTTGGGGTTGGTCTTGCTTTGATCAGGCGGTTGGACCTGATGACTCCTGAGGTCCCATCCAAGCCTAATCTTCTATGATTCTTATCTATGATCTCCCCACAGATTACGGTAGCCTCCTGGTCTCACTAGCCCACCTGGTGCCCCGAATACCCACCCTCGCGGTTCACACAAAAAGCAGCTGTTAAAGTCTCCTTCCTCGTCTCTGATACCACAATCCATCACCCATTGTCTTGAAATCCCTACAGGGATTTCCCAAACCAAGTCCAAGCTTTTCATCTGCACCTCACACCTCTTTATGCCAGGACTCAGCCCACTCTGTCTACGGTGCCAGACTTGTCTGTGATTTTGTCAGCTGTAGAGACAAACAGCTCCTCTACACTCTCATCAGACACTGAAACCAACATCTCCATGCAGCCTGTTAATGCACGGAAACTCTTCTGTGAATGGATCTGCAAGACTGTGCTCTCAAATCTCTCCACCAGAACCTCTCTACTGTGAGGCTTCAGTGATGCCAGCCAGTAAATGAAGGGCAGATGGGAGTAGTTGGTGCCTACTTTATCAATTTGCTATAATAAGAACTAATAAAATTGTCAATGTATATAAAACCATATCTCTCTGAAGTCAGCCTTCATGTACCATTTTTTCTTTTGCAGACTGCCCAGTGGGACAGGAACATATCTACACAGTACCGAGCTTTGATCCTGATTTGGGCCTATTGCAATATTACTACAAAATAGTAAGTGACACAAACAAAATTAGTATTTACCATGCTTAATAGTTATTAATAATAAATTAACCAATGGCATCCCATGTACCATGCCTCAGACTAGAGAGACCTAATCTTTGTAAATGTCTTATAGTGTGCCCCAAGTGAAAACACTGACCTTATCTGACCCAGCCAATCAGCTATTTCCATTTAAGCCACTAGTACTATAAAAGGAAATTGATTTTCAGTGTGGATCCATGCAATCTGTGGCTCCGTTGCTCTAATAAGTACAATGCGACAGCTGATTGAATAAATGTCTGGTGACCTTCAGGTTTACACCAGAATTGCATTAAGGCCAAATGAGTATGTTCAGAGCTGCTGGCCCTGTCAGCTGTTTGGAATGTGTACAACGAAGATTGAACGTTCACTAATGAAACCTACCTCTTATTAGAGATGATGGGGACCCGCCACCCCTTGATCTGGTTTAGTTCCGTGTCAGAGACCTCTATCTGCAGTGGAAGGCGAGGAACCCAGACTGTCATTTCCAGTGGAGCACTCATATGCTGGTAAGTAAAATTAATGATGACATTCACTTTGCCTTTCATTTCCTTCCCATTGACAAAGACGTAGTCACATCTGTCAGAAACCTGTAAAAGGGAAAGGGGGGAAAAATAATGAGTCTCTGCACAAAATTATAAAGCTCACCCTGTGTCGAGTGAGTAGGAGGGAGGGAGCGATACGATTTGGGTTTGAACTGGTTCCAAACTCTCCGGGCAACTAGCAACAAGAAAGATGTCTAGTTTGCCATTAGCAGCCTGCATAATTTAGGAACACTTGTGAACAAACATTTAAATATTTCCATTTAAATATTTGTCATAAAGGGACAGCTCCATGCTGTTCTCAGTTTCCTGTCCCATCATTAGAGTCTTTGGCTCTGAACTTGTTCTGGCTCTGATGGAGGTCCACTGAATCATATTCCTGCCCCCCAATAACCCAGACAGATGGTGTTAAGTATTTCCTCTCCTCTAGTTGGGCATGAGTCTAGGGCAAGGGTCTCAAACACACAGCCCCTAAAGCTATTTCCTTCAGTCCACAATGACACTATTGTTACCAATATGTGCAATATCATTGTATGAAAAGGTTTCAGTGGTGTGGCCCTCAGGCTAATGTACTAGTCCTCATGCTGCCCTCGTGGTGATGTGAGTTTGAGACCCCTGGTCTAGGGAAATGTACTGTATAGATTGAAAGAAGCAGATGGCTGAGTGCCTACACAGGATATTCAATAGGAGGGATATTTCACTAGTTAATTCTGAAATGATGCCCCCGAGGGGTGATAGAGAATGCTGTACTGCAAGAGGCAACATTAACGATTCACTAGGTAGTCGAGTCAGTTCTGGACCAACATGGTATTAGGGGTGCTGTGCTTCTGGAGATGCAGCCCCTCAGAGAAAACCCAAAGCCAAGATCCTCATGATTCAAAGCAGAGCATTCTGTACATTTCTGTGGAGTGGTATGGACAGCTTCAGGACCTTTCATGCTTCCTCCCATCTCTGACCTGAACTGATCCTCTTCTCATTATCTCTGCAACTTCTTAACCAGCCCCGGTTCCTGGATCCCACAACACTTCCCTCTTCTTGGATCATGTTTCTCCCTTCTTCAATAGCTTCCCAACCTTCCATTCTTTGGATGAACTTTGGGCTCTCTTCAAGTGATACTGATCTAATATTGCTTTCCCTATTGCCCTACTCCATACAGAATCCAAGTGATCCATGAGTTACTGTGGTATGGTCTAGCCCTGCAATCTTTGACTTCATGGGGAATTTTGCCTGAGTAAGGACTGCAAGAAAATAGTCCCTAATGAGGGGTAATAGTGAAATGGGCTGAGGAACTCACAATCAAAACAAACCCAACATGCTGGTGACGGTGGAGCTGTGGTTAAAGTCAGGCTATGTTTGGGGGCCTGGACACATTTCTTTCAGCTTCAAAAAGAAAACATACTTTTTTAAGGCAGTGTCACAGAAAGCAAACAGAAACATGGTGTTCTGTTGTTCAACAGAGACAGGGAGATTTCTAATCCATCCATATTCAGAGGCATCTATTCATAGCCTCAACAGGACTCCATTTATCAGTTTTTGGTCTTAAATCTCTCTTGATACAAAAAGCATGCAAATCAGATTGAAAAGTTTTATTGAAACAAGTCCATAGAGGTTTATAATATTTACTGCCTGGGCAGTTCTCTGAAAGACTACACATGTTTAGAATTACTTTATATTACTATTTCCCCTCCACATCTCCTGAAATAGAGAGCACTTGATTTTTGCATTTTAAAAAGCTGAAAAATAATGCCTTCATTAATGTACAGACTGAAAGGTACAATGTGTATGTGATGTATGATAAAAGTTATTAGTTTCATTGAGAGTGGGGGAGAAGCAGGCTTCTTTCTGAACCACTTCTGAAGTCTGGTTGTTCAAATGAAATCAAACTCCTATGTTAACACACATCTGGTTTTGTAAACCCCAAACCCAACGCCCTAATTTGAGGCAAAGACAGAATCGGGCAATGACTCCCCAGTCAATTTCTGTTAACTACCTCTCACCAGCCCACCCAGCTCAGTAACCCCACTGGATCCTCTATTTTATATCATTTCTTCCTCTGGAAGAAGAAAGTGTTTGCTCAGTTATCTGCAGAAGATGACTTCACTTGCTCAAATTTGACCAAGAAGCCATTGGCTGCAGTAGTGCTGCAAAAGAGGTGGGGTGGGTAATAGTAGGAAGGATTTTGTGAGGCCAAAGCTTTGTTCCAGCCAACTGAGCAGAATCAGAGACCTCCTGTCCCTTTGGAGGATGAACCAGATGGGTAGAAACTCTAACTGGAGAACAAGAGTTTGGGACTGGCCAACTGATGAGCGTTCAAGATAGTCCCAGTACTCTTGAGAAGTAATAACTAGTCCTAGCCAATCACCTACTTAGCTTATCCCTTAGGCTGTCCCGGACGTGGGCTGATGCTAGAAGGCTCCACATGAATGGAGTTCAACTCTAGAGGGAAAAGGATGGTCATGTGACAACACAGCTGACCTCAGATGACGACACATCTGGCATCCAAAAGCTCAGGGTGGGAGTGCAACACATGTCTACTTCACTATTGTGAGTCTGACAGGTCTTATGCAACGTCATTTCCAAGCCACTTCTGACAACATTTTATTCATAACCTGTAGCCATGACCATCAATACAGCTGAGAGTTACTAAATCTCACTCAAGAGCTTTGGCAGCTATTGCAGGCATCTAGGTGAGCTGACAAGACCTGTTCATTACAGCTAGTTAAAATATATGAGTAAATGTACATGTCAAATAATTTATTAACTACCACTTTACAGCACTGATGATCTGAAGGAATGATCTATTAAAACCCTGAACTCTTTTCACAATCCATTACCAGCCAGACCTTCTTTTCCATTATGTGGATATATTTAATATTTCTGACTCTTGAACGCATAATCTTGCACTTCTCTGAATTTAATGCCGTTTTCTCCTTTCCTGTTTAAATGCTAAGAGAATTTAAATCTTATTTAAATATCATCAGCTTTTGTGGCACAATTTACATCCTTGGTATTTTTTTTCCCCTATACAAAAGACCAATATGAAGGGCTGAATAGCAAAACCATTTCCACATTTTTCTGTCTGTGATAAAGCAACAAAACCCCTGAAAGTCCATTGTTAATTACTAATTGCTCAGGGATGTCTAATTTGTAGGCAAGATCAGAAGACAAACTCTTTTAGGCCGAATTTTGTCCTCCAATACAACCTCCATGGGACACTAGCAATAGACAGAATTTATACTGTGAAGAGTATTACAGACGTGCCTAAAGGCCTGGTCAAGGATCAGACTCTCCAGTGTGTTAGGTGCTGTACAGACAAATGAAAACAAAGAGACAGTCCCTGCTGCAGGCGGTTCACAGTCCGGGCTGATATAGCACGTTGGAAGGGGACCTTCAGTGGATAACTGAAAACAAAGAGAGCCCTGATTCCAATTGGGGCCTTTGGCACTCATGAAAAAAGCATTTAATGATAGTGGCAAAACATGGCCAAAGAGTGTGCTATGTGAACAGGCCTGAGCTGAGGGTGGTGAAAATCAGTAAAGCTCTGAGCAAGACTGTGTTGCACGTTGCACGGATGGGTCTAGGAGTGTGTCCAGTGAAGCATCACTTCAGATGCTGCAGGTCATTCCTCTGCCTTTGGCCGCATGGATGGATCCTTGGGTGTGGAGGGCACAAAAAGAGAGCAGTCCTTGCGTCCCTCTCTGTGCAAGGGGCACGACTAGAGGTTTGTACTCACATCCTTCTCACCTGTATTCTGCAATGTCCTATCTGCCAGACAAGAGGGCATGGGACCCGCACCTACTCATGCTCTCTCTCTCACCTCACAGTACCTTGTCTCTGCAAAAGAGGATCGTCTGTTCCTCACGAGCACTCTCCTAATTTTTCTGAGCATAAAAATGATGCTTTAGCACAGAAAATCTCTAGTGGGCTAATAAGTTTCACCTGCTGCTTGCTGGCTCTCTCTTTTCCTTGGGATGCTGGTAATGAGGAAAATTGGAAGAAGGCTCAAAGCACCTGAGCTGCTGCAGATCTGAGTTCAAGCCAAGGTGGCCCTGAGGAAAGTATTCAGCATGGGTGTGAATGCCTCAGATACTTGCTTGCTCTGCACACTGCAGGCCAGATACCGACTGCAAACGGACGGCTTGTAGATGGGGATTTTCCTTCCTCACGCTTGAGGACGGTGTATCTGTTTACAGCTCCTCCCTTAGGGATACCTATGCGAAGCAATTACGCAGCTTTAGCTAATTAACTCAACACCTTGGGAGCAGCTAGTCAAATATCTTCATTTCCCAGAGGGGGAAGCTGAGGCAGAGAAGCCTTTTAAGGGTCTCCCAAGGCCACAGGGCTGGGATTAGCTACCCAGGAGGCTCCTGGATATAAGTAACAAAGTCTGACGCCGATCTGAGAGACACAGTGACGGTTTATGCTGGATTTGTCAGAGCTGTAGCTCACAACTTGCAGCTTTGGGGGCTTAACTAATCTGTGGCCGCCCCCAGCTGTCCTCTATGTGGCAGCTGTCCCCAGAATCCCTGCAGCACTGAGTGCCTTGGCGTGCCTCTCTCACCTCCAGCCCTGCCCATCACTCTACGGCTTTAGCAGATCCCCTGGAGCCACCGCAGACCAACTGCACCAGGGAAATCCATCCCCCATCTGGCTATATGGGTTTTAGAGCATCTTTAGGCCCCTGTGGCCCTTCTATGAGGCACAAAGGAACCAGCATGGGAGTGAGTCTTCTTTCAATGGAGTTATTCCTGATTGACAACAGAATCAGACCCTCAGATTTCAACTGTCATTGATGCTTATGTAATGGAGAGAAAAATAAAGGTGGTGGGCAAACAGCCTTCAGTTTAGCTTCCCAAAGGTTATAAAGAAAGTAAACCAAAACCCTGATACTGCTGTAAAAATGACTAAAAGATACCTGGATCTTGTGCTTTTAAGACTGTAATTTATAGAACCAAACAGATGCAGGCAGGGAGGGAATGACTGGTTCACATACCCAATTTCTCCCGTTTGCCATTCTGTAAATGAAGAGAGTGATAATTAGGTGATCATTCAATTCCCAGCCAGCCCTTTGGTGTTTAGATGAATAAGCACAACGGCTCAGTTGCTGTTTGTTCACAATGCCAACAGAGCAGCACCCAGACATGGTGAAATATATACTAAGTTTTCATAAATCAGGCCAGGGCATTCAGAAACAGGTCATCATTAAAAAAGCAGATTATCCTTGCCCTGTGTTACTTCAGACATGTCCAAACCATTAATCTTAAAAGAGAAAGAGAAAATTCAGAAAGAGAGGCAAGAAAAGACAAATGATTTCCCCCCAAAAATCAGGCATTTTCTCTATTAGTCAGTTTCAGTCTTCCAAATAGTTCTCTTGGCTGCCTATATGAAATGAGTTTGATGGGTCTCACTTGAGCACCCTTGGGACAAACGTACACATAAGCAAGCAACAAAAAGCAGCAGAACAACTGACAGCCTTTGGATAGTTGTAGCAGAGGTCAAAGGCAGAGCTGACTAGGGATTTTTTTGCTGACTTTTTTTTTGTTTTTTGTTAAATGCCAATTTGTTGAAACCAAAATTTTTGCAGAAATGTGGCTGTTCCAACAACCGTTTTGTCAAAGAGGTTTCAGAGTCAAAACCAGAAAGGAAGCCCTCCAGAATAGTCAGTAGCTCAGGTTTTATAATCCTTAGCTGAAAGGTAGAGAAAGTTTTAAGGCCAGATTTAAGACTCTTCTGCCAGATTCTGAGCAAGAATGTGTACTTGGCGTCTTCTACAAACCCAGGTGAGTGCTTCAGTTACCAGGCTATTGAATCTTTTTCTCTATGCCAATGAATATTAAATTCTTTATATAACATGAAACGGCTGCCAAGGAGAGACCGACTCCATTGATGGGTGGTTAGTGTACTCTGCTAATATGTGAATCAGAGAGAGTAGGAATTGAACCCACACCCCAGATGAGTGCCACAGCCGATGTCTTGGGTTTTGTTTCACACTGGAATGGAAACACATTCTGAAACATTAACATTTTTCACAAAATGAAATTCTTCTTTTCTAGCCAGTCCTATTGAACCAATTATGGAGACTAAACTACCCCAGGTATTCCTACAGCTGCCCTGCCCAGGTCGAGGTACATATGTACATATAGGCATGCATAAATTCACCCTAAAATGCACATCAAATCACAAGTTGCAGGGAGACATCTTGCCCTCCAACCTTTGAGTTCAGAACATGGACGGTAATGGTAGGGGAGTGATAGGATTTCCCCAAATAAATTTCATGGTTTCCACACAAAAGTGTCATGATTTATTTTCCTTCAGTTCAACTTCTGGTTTTTGAGCTCTCAAGGCTGGTCTTGTTCCATCCGAAGAAAATGAAACAAGCTAAGAGGGGAAACGGGAGGCTGAAGGTGGAATCCCTTTTCTTTTGCTGCTCATGTACTGTTGTCCTTGTCTGATCTGGGCTCTCACCACTGCTAATTGGATAACACAATGATGCCATTAAATCTTTACAGTGCTGATCTCTTGCTAGTGTTTTATGGACCATTGTATCACAACAGGTTTCCACGGCCCTCCATTTCATTTACAGAGGATGCAGTTAGCTCACACAAGATACTTGAGGTAATCTCTCAACATGGGGAAGCTCTTATCTCCTGAGCGGATTGTCTCTTAAATCACACTTGTAACAGCAAACTTGGAAGTACAGAGAAGTGCCTGGTATTTGATTTGGCTCCTGCAGCTCCCCTCTTTCTCTTATGCTGGTGAACAGCTACAAAAGCTTCAGCAAGCTTCCACAGAGCTACATACCTACATCTAATCTCAGTGATCCAGGGCAGCAGAGGTTAGAGCCTGCTTGTCATCAGCGCAACACAGAGAGATACAGCAGAATTATGAAGTAGGTATGTGGCTGTGTCATGAATGCACTAAACAAAGAAACAAGGAAAATTGGGCATGGATATCTATCATCACTGTTACAAAATTTACAGAGTGAGATTTTCAAATTGGCCTAACTCTAAACTCTGAAGTTAATGGTCAAACTTCAGAGGGAATAGAAGCACTGAGTCCTTTCAAATATTCCTTCCAATAACGGCACATTCTTCTTGAGAGAAAGACCAACCCAGGCAAAACAGGTCAAAATGTGCATTATGTCACCCAAGACTATGCACTCAAGTGCCCTAGTGCTACCACAAACTGGAAAATGTTGCTGCTATTGCAAATTGAGGCGCTTTTCCCTAGAAAGCAAATATGACCTTAAAAGGGTGAATTCTTTGCTGTGCCGAGACACTGTAATTTTCTTTGTTAAAAACGTCTGATTGTGCAGTGAAGAAATCCAACTTTCACCCCAAAATAACATGTGGGTTTTTCCAGCTTGTCAGTTTTGATCACAAGGAAAATCGTTACAAAGCTTCATTGTCTTTTTTTTAACAAGACAGGAACACAGAAATGGTAATTTATTTCTACCTCTTGGTGAGGGTCTTGGATTTTGGAGAGTTCACCATACCGTCTGAGCAACAGAACACTAAGCTCTTGGCATTATATTGGGGCTTTGTTCTACCAGCAGAAGTCATCAACCGAAGCCAGAAACTCCTGCAACCAGGCAGTGATTCTTACTCCTGATTGCACATTGCTTTGCTCCTGGGTCATCAGGTACACCCATGCAGAGGGCATGTGAAGAAGGCATAAAATGCCATCACTGTCATAAGAGAGGAATTCTGACTTGGTAGCATTTTACACCAACTTTCCGCAGATGAGAGGTGCCAGGTAGTGAAGCACTGTGATGTCTGGCCTGTCATAACACCACCCCTTGTGTTCCCTTCCTTAGAAGCTGTCTGGGATAAATGTTACCTCAGATGATTAACTCAACACCTAGTCCGATTTGCATTGTGTTAGTTTGCTGCATGGTGCTGAGTGGACTAACTCGGGTCTGGTAAGAAGGCAGGAATGCCAGCTCATTTTGTACTTTACAACGGAAGGGTGCGGACCATAGCAACACCCGACTCAGGCACTTCCTCACCTCAGTAGCATCATTTAGCCTGCATGTGGTCTTGATTAAAACCCTTTCAGGAAACAGGTTTTTTTTGTCCCTGCAGTAATACTGTTGGCACTTTTACAGAGAGACACCTAATAAATCCATGAAAATGAAAAGCACATTGGTCAGTTATGAAGCTTAGAGCATCTTTAGGAACTGCTGATTGGGAAAGGTAGTTTCCACCATTCCCACTTGACAGCCTATATTTCAGGAAAGCAGTGCGCGCTGGGCTTCTAATCTTAATATATGGTTATGAAGGACAGTAATCCTTCTCTGAAGCAAGCAACTCTCTCTTTATAACATAGATTTCAAATACAGATCTGCCACTTTGGCAGGCTTACGAGACACTTGCTGATTTAGCATTACACACACTGCAGAGTCCACAAGTATAAATGGCAGTAGTTAGCAAGAGAAATTCTATTAATGAGTCTGGCCTGAATCAGTTCTGTCACTTATAAGAGTTTTTCAGCTCTTTTATAACCAGGAAAAAGTGATTGACAAGGAAAACAAATAAAAGACATTCATTGAAGCTTTGAAAGATTCTAGGAGGCATCAAGGCTGCGTGTCAAGATGCAAAAGGAGGAAGCCCTTATTATCCCTATCCTGCAAAACATTGGTAAGCATTTCAGGGAAAATGGAATCACCTTTAACCACTGATGCTGAGCAAAGAACAAACAAGATACACTACTGTGAAATCTGGGCAACTCACTCCAGCCTGAAACGATGCAAGAAGGGAAAACTGACGTACTATAAAAGGGTGACAAGCAGGAGGTAAAGTGTGCTGAAGAATACTGCTTAGCTAGAAAATATGCCCTTCCTGGTTTTGAATTCCATCAGAACCAAAACCATAGGAGATCAGCATCTTAATATTAATAATTTATTGGTGGTAGCAGATTGCATGATCACACCAAAGGTTGCTGGAATCAGGAATAATTACTGGATTAGCTGCTAGAGCAATAGTGTTTCTCTGCGTTGTAAAGGCGAGGATATTTTCACGCTAGAGAGAAATGGATGGGAAAGAAAAGTTGCATCGCTTTTGGTTACCCTCACACATTCTTGAGTAGAGTTTTCTCCCATGAGTAATGACACTGACTCCCATGCTATTTGCAGAGGAAGGCGCTACTCAACTCACAGTATCTACTCGACCACCTAGAATATGTTTAGTGGCATTAAAATCCCGAGCTGAGCTGCTCCACAGCTGGAGTAAAAAATATACAACTTGGCTTGGCGTCCTGTGACTCTTTTAAAGACTAAGAAATGTTAATCTTTAAAGGTGCCAAAGGACTCCTTGTTTGTTTTGCTGATCTAGACTAACATGGCTACCCCTCTACAACTTGACTTTATGCTCAGACACTTAACTCCAGCCAAATCCTAATTCGGATGTTGCCTCAAAATCTGTCAACATTTACTTACTCCAGTGTGGGCAAAATGTGAATGTCTACATTTTGTACAGGCTGCTTTGCCTCGTCTTGAGCAACTGTTCACGTAGGTCTTTCTGTGTTTTCTTTCCCTAAAGTAGTGTCCTGAAATAAGAAAGAAACAGAAAGGGCTCCTGTCACATTGGCTTTTGTGACCTAATCAACCTTTGCTACCATATGACACTCAATCAAAGGAAACCAGTCTCCATTCCAGTGGGACCAGGAGCTCAGCATGAAAGCTGATATTGAACCAAAAATTCACGAAAAGCAGAAGAGACAGCAAATATGGTTACACTGAAAGCAGAAAGGATAGCAAACATGTAAACTGCAAGGTCTTCTTAAGAACTGTTAGATCATAGCCTAGTGATTTCCAGCTTGGTAGGTGTACCAGTACTGAGTAATAAAGATTCACAGATTTTTGTATATCCTGGCCCACAACAGAATAGAACTGAAGGAGATGAATGATCTTGTGATCTTGGAGGGGTTTTTTCCTATCCCACAAGCAAAGGAAAACAGAAGGCAGAAGATCCTGGAAGTGAACCACTGGGTCAGTAAGTGGTGTGAGGCAGATGTTTTTGATCTTGGAACGCTGGTCTGCCTTCTGTTGGGAAAGAGGACTATACAATTTGGATGGTTTCTGTCTCAGTAGGTGGTGAGCCAATCTTCACAAGTACAGGCTAGGCTAGACTGGCTGCGTTTCTAGTGCAGTTTTCCAGGCAATCATTTTTGAACCTTTGCTTTTTAACATTTTTATCAATGATATGGAGGAAAACATAAAAATCATCACTGATAAAGCTTGCACATGACACAAAATTTGGGCAATTGGTAAATAATGAAGAGGACGGGTCACTGATATAGAGTGATCTCAACTGCTAGTAAACTGGGCACAAATAAATAATACTGTCATAATATGACCAAATGTAAAGTAAGGCATCTGGGAATGTCAGCCATACTTACAGAATGAGGGACTCCATCCTGGGAAGCAGCGACTCTGAAAAGAACTCGGGGATCATGGTGGATAATCAGCTGATCATGAGGTTCCCTTGAAATACCATGGCCAAAAGGCTAAAATGATCTTTGGAGGTATAAAAAGGGAAATCCTGAGTGGCAGTTGGGATGTTATATTGCCTCTTTATTTTACACCAGTGATGTAAAAGCCTACTGGAATACAGCGTGCAGTACTGGTGCCAACAATGCAAGAAGAGCGTAGAAAGAAGATTCAGAGAAGAGCCCTGTGATTGATTAAAGGATTGGACAACATACCTTATAGCGACAGACGCAAGAAGCTCAGTCTAGTCAAAAAAAGAAAAGGTTAAGCATGGCTTGATCATTTTTATAAGTTCCTAGATGAGGAATAAAAACTTGACAATAGGTTCTTCAGTCCAACAGGCAAGAATATAACAAAATCCAATTGTTAAAAGCTGAAGTAAGAAAAATTCAGACTAGAAAGAAGGTCCAAATTTTTAGCAGTGAATATAATTAACCATTAGAACAACATGCTGAGGTGTGTGCTTCATTGCTGGCAATTTTCAAATCAACACTGGATGTTTTTTGAAAAAATCTGCTCTAATTCAGACAAGAAGCCTTTCAGGGACGTTCTATGGTCCGTGTTGTACAGGTGGTGAGACTAGCTGATCACAGTGAATCTGTCTAGCCCACTCTATGCAACTAATACATGTTTTTTTCTATATGAAAAGCTTCTGCACAGTGGCTTTCTATTATGTGACCCCATCAGTTCATGTTCCAATCACAGTCAACAGAATCGCTTTAGAAAATATTCAGCCACCCCATGGATTTGAGCACAGACCAAGGTAGATAAAAGATAGCTCTCTGATAGTTTCCTTAGGTGTTAATCCACCTGGAGTACATTTTAGGTAATATTGATTAGGAAAACACTGCTTCCAATTAGTTTCTGAGGAAACCTTATTTTGTTCTGCAGCTTTGTGGCAAACATCAATACATTATCCTCAGTGAAATATACCTGAGTGAAATATGCAGTAGCACATATTAAAAGGACTTACAGTTCTGGGCAAACATCCAGTTCTTGTGCAGACTGCCTCCTCTGCGAATGTTATGGATCAGCCACAATGTAGGAAATGTATAGGTGTGCCTTACTGACAGCCCCCTGGTGAAAAATCTCTTCTAGGTAATCACCTCCTTATTTTTAACCTAGATCAAGAGTATTTCATTTCCACATATTTTGCTTCCCTTCAATTTCATTTTTTCATGCATTTTTACTACTCATGTGACCCAAAATTTACCCCATGAGAGGGTTTGCAAAGGCCTATGTATCTTCACGGATTTAAGCAATACACACCATCTACAGTGGCCTTCTGCACACAAGTGAATTTTACCAGAGCAGATGATCCTTAGTTAAATAGGAGAGGATGCAGGACATGCAGGAGCGCATGCTCCTATCTGTCGTAGATAGTCGTCATTGTTTATAAGCTACCTGCAGATTCTAAGACCTTCCTTCACTTCTCCAGTTAAACAGTTGTGTTGTCTCACTATAGACAGTAACCAACTTGTGATACAGTCCTGGTGTGCAGTCGTCCCTGTCTCTCTCTACTGCAACTACAGCTTGGTGGAGAAAGTTCTGTCGCTGAGCCAGCAAGCCGCTGAAATGTAGGTGCTATCATATAGAAGTGCCAGAAAAGTCAAACACTGTCCTGCATGCATTATCAGAGCTGCTGTCTTGATCCTGCTCCCTAGTACCTAAGAAGTTGCAGTCATTTGTAATGTACAACTCCTACACATCTTTATGATAATTACCCTACCTTTTTCAGACTCCACTTTGAAAGTGGAAGCGCTCTCTGGGGTTTGCTTTGGTAATCTAGGAGTGGTGGGGAACATAGTCTCTTCAGTACTGATGGTTTTTAATCCTGAAATGAATTCTATTTCCGCCCATGTAAAGATCAAAGAGGAGGAATGATGTACTGTGATTGGACTTGCTTTTGACTTTAGACCTTGAAAGGCGGGAAACAGAGCTGGCCTCTCTGTCTTCAGATAATAAATACTGTAGCTTCCAAGTGAAATAGAACCAGTAAGAATCCAATGGCTTAAACTGACTAAACACGGAAAAGGAAAAATCTGGCCAGATGTACGAACTAATCCCTGCTGTAATGGGGAGGCCCAAGCTTTCTTTAGTTTCATAATACAGACGACACTGTCTAAAACAGTTGTCTTGGGGAGTAGAAGGGAACGAATACTCATCTTGCCTTGTGAAAGCTCTGTTAAGTCTGCCCCACTCTGTATGAAATGTGAGGTTAAGCAGGGGTGCGCCCCAGTGGATGGAGCCTGGCTGACCACTGATGAAATAGGGGTTGTGTACCGAAGTGACTTCTGTATCACCCCAGTGCAACCAGGGGACCTGTGGAGGCATTATAACACTCTGGAGCTCTATATTTTTAAGTTCACCTATGCACTTTCACTTACTAAAGGTCATATGCTAAAAAGACAGCCTAGCTCAGAAGCAATGCCTGGTTTCAGGTCTTAACCAGGTTCATGTGGATGGATGACAGTATGGGAGGAAGAGTAACATGAGCACAACTTCAGTGATTTTGTACATACCCATTATCAGAAAATGGGTGTCTGTGAAGGGGCTAACGGGGCTGGCAGGATAGTTCAGGCTTTCCCTGTCTCAGGCAAATTAGCACAAATTTAAAACTTCATGATGACCCATCATCCTATTCCATGAGTACTCCATTAGGTGATTTGGTTGATGTCCATAAAAACATGAGGCAAAAACATTATTTTTATACTATTTGCCCATTTCACTGTATTTTATCTTGTACAAAGCAGCACTCAGTGATCATATATAGCATCTGAGCCAACAACATGAGGCAGTTTAAACAAAGGCTAATGTGATTCTGGGGGTATACAACCAGGAGTGTTGTATGGAAGACATGGGAGGTGACTGTCCCATTTTGCTCAAAGCACGTGAGGCCTCAGCTGTGTCTAGTTCTGAGTGTGAGACTTCAAGAAAGCTAAAGAAAAGTTTAGAAAGCCTGACCTATGAAGAAAAGTTAAAAAAAAAAAAAAATCCCTGGGCATGACTAGACCAGGAAAGCAGACTGCAAAGGGGACCTGATAGCCTTTAAATCTGTCAAGTCCTGTTGTAGAAAGGATGGTGTTCTCCATGTCCTCTATGAGAAGGATATGGAGTAATTGGCTTGGTTAGATATTAGGAAGAAGTTTCTAACTATAGGGGTAGTTAAATACTAGACAGTTGGGCTTCTAAGGCTGTAGAATCCCTATAACTGGATGTTTTTGAGAAAGGGTTGAACATATACCTGGTAGGGATGGTCTAAATATGCTTGGTTTCTGCCTCAGCACAGGGGACTGGACTAGATGACCACTCAGGATCCCTATTTCTATGATTCTATATAAGACAGCAAATCTGTATTAGGCTGGATTTACTGGTATATGGTTTATACCCTACTAGAGTTACTTTCCCATTCATGGCTAGAATACAGTATGTGATCTTCTCACTTGCCTGTAGAACAATAAAAACAATGCTAGAAGATCAATACCAAAAGAAATCCTATTTTCACTGAGGATTGCTCATCCCATATAAAAGCAAAAACTCTTTATAAGGAAAGACTCCCCTTTAGTGCTTGTGAAATTTTTCATCTGTGACTCCAGTAAGTAAAGCCCCGCATGGATACAGATATGCGGATCTGCATTCCCTCTGCAAGAAATGGTCCACCGATATCTGCATCACATCCATTAATGCAGATGTGTGTGGATGTAATGCAGATATCTGGGGATCTGCAGGGCTCTATTCATCTGTAGTTTTAATCCAGAGGCTTTGTTTTCCCCCAAGAAACAGTCTATGGATATAACCACATTGCATCGGCGATATGGATCTCCGCGGATATAACATGGATATTCGTGATTTGCAAGGTTCTATCAATAGGGAGAACGGAGCCTGGGAAATATCCAATTCCTACTGACACTCCAGCAGGCTGAACTGTGCTCAAGGGAGATGTGGGTGAGAGTGGTCTGGAAAAGACCAACCTGTCTGTCCCAGTGGTGTATCTGAAGAAAATGATAGTGCTAGACCCTTGAAAAGTCACAGAAACAGCTGCTAAACTGTTAAGCAGAGGCTGTTGAAGTCAGTAGCTAGAACAGTTTTGTGGCATCTTGCCTTTCCCAGGCCAGGGGCAACAGATCCTGTGGTCACAGCCTCAGACCCCCCCCCCCGACACTCTCATAGCCACACAAGGAGAAAAATGCAAGCCCATGTGTGTCTCTCTGCATACCCTGGCACCACCAGCACCTTTCCACAGTGGAACAGCACCTGTTAAGTAATCAGAGGAGTTTCCCTAGCTCCTGAGGGAGGGCGAGAGTTGGCCCTTTATGAATACTGGTCTCTGAGCACTGATGGACAGCCACTGTGGAAAGCAGCCGTTTCTGTTACCTTTGGGGAAAATTACTCTTCCCCTGAAATGTTGTATTAATTTCAGTGGAATAAATGGGCCCAAAGAGTCAAAAGTGCTAACATAACCCTGACACTATCCCCCCATCAAACATGGTGAAACACAGTTTGGAGTTTAGCATACAGAGACCTCAGCCTGTTTAGTATTATGGCTAACATCTATACAAACCCTTGTGAACCTTTTATTAAAGATACAGAAAAAGAAGGAAACACAGTTAAAGCATTTGAAATGCAAAGTAGTAAGTCAGGCTTTCATTTTAAGAACATCCTTTGTTCCCTTTCCGTTTAGCTATAGAGTCTTTAGAAGAAATTCCCCTTCCTCTGTTGTTGGATAGTCTTGGAGATGGTAATAACTGTCCTTTTGGGACAAATACAAAAGTTAGTTGAGATGGGCTGGAGCTGAACCCATTGCTGTTGTTCCCTTTTCTTAGAATATGAAACAAAACAAACATGCAAAGACGGGAGGGAAAAGAACAGCAAAGATAGAAAATGCATCTTTGGTCTCTGGTGCTGACTTTCGCTTGCAATCTCAGTGCTTGTAAAATACAGGCAGAGCACATGGTCTTACTAGCCAGTTCATGACCTGGCAAACTTGTATTATTGTTGGGCTCTTTAGAGCTTTGTTTTTATTTGTCTTTCGATCAGGCTTAGTGCAGTATTGTAAAACATGCAGTCTTCACCAGCTAAACCAGACTTGTATTAGACAGAAAGAAAAGGACGAGGAATAATAAGGTGGGGAATAAAAGGACCCAGCAAGGTGGTATTTGGGATTCAGCAGGAGTTGGTGGAGGTGGTGATGTTATCTGGGCCTCTTTCTGGCCCAGTCTGGTAAGGGTATCTCTTGGGATTTGGGGAACAAAGGCCCAGCAGTATTATTGTAGATCCTGGGGTCCAAGGAGCAGTGTAGCAGCCACTGTAGTGAACCTTGCTCTTTCCCCTTCTTTTAGTCAGCAATTGTTGTTCTCAAGCGTCTCTAGCCTCCAACTCTCCCACCCAAAATCTTTTTTTTTTTTTTTTTAAGGATTCTGAAAGGGAGCGATGGGTGGAATAGCTCATCCCCCTCATTGTATTGACCAAGCAGACCTGTTTTTCAGTACACCAATCATACTCCATTGATTTCCAGTCCCATGCTTCTCGTTTACCAGCCACAGTCTTAACATAGTCTTTGAGTTATGCCAATGGGCCTTTTTGTTTGGATATGTTCAGTCTTTCCATCTTCCTTCTGTACTTTTCCACATTTGTTATTATGGATTATTGTGATATTTTCTTATCTTTCACTCACTTTTTCCAGTTCAAATCCCAAGTAGGATAAATGCGTAGGCCCAAATATTACACCAGCCCTGAGAGTTATTGGGGCCAGTGCGTTGGCTGAGCCTGGAACTGGGCTATGATTGGCCCCAATGAACTAATCTACGTATTTCATTTTCTTGCTCATGCTAAATGTAGCAAGGATTCATGGCTGTAACACGTTCATCTCTCCCTTTGTGGGATCCCACCTTCATATTTCACTGTGGGCAGGCTGTTCCCTTGGCTATCTTGGCTTCTATACTGCGCGACCACTCTTGTTTCACCTCCATATCAGTCCATCTAAAATGAGAACTCTTCTTCTCAAAGGTGTTTCATTATTGCATAACAGAGCTTGGGACCTCCTTCCTCCCTGCCAGTGGCCGTACAAACACACCGTGTGAGACGGTCTCTGCCCTGAAGAGCTTACAATATAATAACAAGAGAGAAAAAGGGGAGTTGAGTCAGAGAGAGATTAAGGCTATATCTACATCAGCCAAAGTAAGTTTGAACTTGTTAGTTCAAACTAAGAAGTTTGAGGATAGTTTGAACTAACCTCGGGTTAGTTTGAACTAACTTAGTGCTTCTAAGTTTGAACTAATGCTTAGTTCAAACTAGAATGCACAGTTAGTTCGAACTAACCAACTTAGTTCGGACTTCCCAAGTCCAAACTAAGCATTAGTCCTAGTTTGAACTAAAGTTCGCATTAAGCGCATAAATCTGGACTAAGCGGTCCTAACTAGTTCAAACTAAGCGTTCCTTTGTTCAAACTAAGAAATTTCTTAGTTTGAACTAGGAAAAGCCTAGTGGGGCCATGGGCTAAGTCAGTCCAGACGAACTTGCCAGTGTAGACAGGAGCATTGCTGCCCCGGGAAAGGACTTGGGGCACTGGCCCAGGCCCTGCCCCCTGCTCGGAGGCCCCGCCCCCTGGTCGCAGGCCATGCCCCTGGCCCAGTATGGGGCCAGAGCAGCCACAGGCAGCTGGGCCCCGGATCTCCGGCCCAATTGGGCCGGAGACTGGGAGCGGCGGAGCCCACCAGACCCGAGGCACTGGCACTGCGATTCAGGGCACAGCCCCGTGTGCCCGGTGCCAGTGACGCCCCTGAGTGTAGCCATAGCCTAAGTGTCCTGCGTATTTTTGACACATAAAGATACAGATCTCCTGAGTTCTACTCCAGTGCTTTGGTCACAAGACTATCCTTCCTCCTGATACAGCTTGCCTATGTTTGATTAGACAGAAACAAAACCGCAGGCAACTCCTCTGTTGTAAAGTGCCAGAATGTGTTACCCTCTTGGTTCTCCCAGATCAAGTACCACTGCTTTGCATTAACATGCTTATCATTGCTACCTTTCTTTACTTTTGAGATTCTGCGCCTTAGCATCCATGGTGACTTAATTTTTGAGTGATGTTTACAGTCAATCCTGCCCCTTTTAACAACACCAATAGCGCTACACATCATCTGGTTCCTGACAGGATTTGTGTAGTAAAGTATTTCCAATGGACTTCCCATGCTAGTGCTGAGGCTACATACATTACAATTATTTTAACAAGTCTGTCTTTCTAAAGAACTGACTCTTTCTCTTCTCATTTCCCTGAGGCATATTTCCCCCATCAAGCTCTAGCAGGCTATTTTGATGGATTGTGCCAACTGCAAACAACAATTTGGCTCCTTGTGCAAATTCAAATCAGTATTGTGAAAGTTGTGGATATCTCAGAATGAAGCATAATGCTTAGAAAAATCTTTTGGGAATATTTTGAAGATACCGGACCACTGGTAGGAAGCAGTTACTCTTTAGCTCAAGCTGTAGCAATTTACCCTCCTAGATCCCTGGTTCACATCCCAGTTCATCAGCTAAGAAGACGGCTGTCAGAGACCTTGTGCAAACCCTTAATAATCCCACAGCGGAAAACTCCTTCCTGACTCTCTTGCTGGTCAGTTTATGCCCTGAAGCATGAGCACTGATAAATTCTCAACTTGTTATCTACCTAGACTAACTGCACATACTATTGAGACTTATTTGTTTGTTTCACTTACTGCTAATGATCACCCTTTGAATTGTGATTTATGTCTGTCTGGAACTAATTTCATTATTACCCCATGAAAAGACAACCCCAGTGAAATCCTCTTTTAAAGGGCCTTCAGCGCTGAATGCAATCAAATGCAAAACTTAATTAAAAAAACCTAAACAATCAAATGAGATGAAAGAATACATGCCCATTATTGTTGCATTAAGCAGAGCTGCTGAGAGACATGCTTTTGGTGTGGTCCAGCTGAAAGGAAAAGAAAATCAGTCAGGCCAACATAAAAATCCATTTCTTCTAACGTGTGAAAGTAAAGAGAAAAGTAAATCTTTGCAGATGATTTTGGATTTCGGAACTGTTAGAAACAGCACCCGGATGATGCATTAATTAGCTGTTTGGAATCATTCACCTTTCATCCCAGTCACAGCAGCAAGAACTCAAAGCGATGCTTTTTCTTTTGGACAAGATGCTTATTTTTCCAACTTCCAGGACCTCTCTAGACAGGGAGCATCAGCTCTACTTACCCAGTCATGCTCCAGTGACAGGTGGCCACTAAGGACTCAGTCGTGACACTTCTGCTTCTGGGGACGGAGTCTGAAGCTTTGCTGATGGGCTTATTGACAGTGGCCACAAATGTGACATGGAGAATTGTCCAGAGATTTCCTTTGACACCTTTGGGAAATCTCCTACGACTCTCTTTGTAACATGGAGATAAAAGCCTCTCCCTCAAAGGGGTGTTGTGAGGCCAAATGCATTAAGACTGTGAGGTGCTCAGACACAGGGTGACCAGACACCCTGATTTTATAGGGGTAGTCCTGGTATTTAGGGCTCTTTCTCATACAGGCACCCATTATTCTCCTCCCCCATCCTGATTTTTCACACTTACTAGCTGGTCACCACATACTATGGTAACGGAGACAGACAATGGCCAGCATGTTCACCAGATGTGTATGCCAGTGAAACCATGGAAGTTGTGAACAGAGAAGATGCAAAACGTCTGTCCAAGGATCTGATCCACAGCCCAATCCTCTGATTGACTGCAGTAAGCTTTGAATAGACCCTTAAGTCTCAGCACAGCAGCAGTCCTGCTGTCTACCCAGAAATGTCCTGCTCTTTTAATTTTCTTCCCAGAATATTGGGTTATATGTAAATTTTTAAATACAGACACCACTGAAAAATGATACAACCTACTGAGTAAGCCAACTATGAAGCCAGATCTCCACAAAATAAACTGTACTTACATGAGGAGAGGGACAGAGGGGAGGTGGGCAGAAAGGAGAAATGGCAGGGAGATGAGAGGGAAATGGTGAAAGGAAAGGAGAGAAACAACTCCTCTGTGTTCTCCTACGCTACTGCCCCATGAGCTGCGACCAACAGTCTGCTCTCAAACTTAAGTCATTCCTCAGCTGGGGCTTAACAGAATAATGGCCAAATATTGCCGGAACAACCCACTCAAGCCAGCTACACTTTTGAGAAACGGTGCACAGACAGGGTCCAAAAGACATGCGAGGCACTGACCACATGATGAAAAGATTATTCAGGTCTCCAGCATGGACAGCGTCTAGCAAATCCTGCTACATCAGCCTTTTAGGAAGTCACAGCTACAAGGGCGGGATGATTTCTGCCTGAGTAATAGGATATTTTCAAAGGTAATCTTCCAGATTAATTCCACTCCCTGGTACGGTGTTGGCACAAGAAAAAAGGAGTTCTGCTGTGTCTGCCTGAGGCATGGATTCAATTATATCACCGAGAGGGTACAAAAAAGGAGACAATCTGTTGGAAGAATACATATAATAAGGGTCTCAAGCATCCCAGTGTACAGAGGATGGGCTAACATCTGCCAGAGATTGCTGGCAAATGCTGAGAGAGAAATTCATGAAAAAGTTCACAAAGAGACCTCAGACCTAGGAGTCAAGTCAAAAATCAACTTGCAGAGAAGTGCGCAACACAGCAGCTAGCACACGCAAACTATACCAGAAAGCTCAAAATCAGCAGAGCTCGGCAGGCAAAGGTGCTAGCCAGCACATGTTTTCCAAGTCACACTGTTAAAGTAACTGCAAGACTTGCAACGGGCTTTTATCAACAAGGAATCAGAAACAAAAGCTTGGGCATTCAACGGTGTGAAACTGCTGCAGTGGTCAGAGCTGTTCGCTGTTTTCATGGAGTACATTATACAAAGCAATAAAACTTCACAGTGGTAGCAGTGGAATGGAAATCTAATTGATGACTCTGGTTTTCTGCTGGAATGGGAGGCTGCACTCTTAACTGAAAGGCAATGGGGCTGTTTGAGGACAATAGTATGCAACCATCTCACCTTTCTTCAGAAGACAAAAAAATGGGCTCTGTATCTGTCTCTCTCCTTCCCTCATTTAATCACGAGTAGATCCCCTGACATCTCTGTCTCTTGTTTCCATGAATAAGAGCTGATCTTTGTGAGGAAGTGGTCCACAAACTGGCCAACATGTAGTAACCTGGTTATTTTCAGTGAACCCATCAAAAGATCTGCACACAGACATGCTCAGTCTACTAATTTTCTGACATTTGCCAGAAGGGGGTGCCCTTAGCTGTTTTCCAAGCACCCTATCCACAGCCTCTTAAGAAAGGAGTGAGTAGGATGCTCAGCCCTTGGATTATGGGGTTTTGAGGTTTTTTTTTAAATCAGCAGGGAGACAAGCTCCAGAGAAGTCAGCAAGGACCATATGTAAATTTGCTGCACATGTTTGTGTGTATGGGTATGTGACAGAAGGAAGGGAGCAGCCCCTCGTATTCCCAGGCACCCTGCACAGACAAATAAAAGTGGAACCTTTGCCAGGCTAAATGAAAACATCAATAATGCTCTAACATGCCTCCTGCCGTCAGCATGAGCTGCTGCTGCTAGTTCCCCTGCTTCATTATATGCTGCCAAACAAGCCGCCTGTGGTAGTGCTGAGCTCCATCATCTTTCTGGAAGAGGTGGGATTCCAAAGCCAGGATGTCCGAATTCATGACCAAAGGTCTTTATTTTTACAAAAAACTAGATCTTACTTGTACTTGAGTGATGCGTCTGAACTAATCAGCATGCATGTCTCTCCCTTTCCCTCACCCCCCAAAAAAACCTGTAAGATGATCAGCATATTGCATTTGAACGATTTTTTAAAAAAATCTATAACAATTTGAACTTGCATCTAACAAAGTGGGTTGGAGCCTCAAAAGCTTGCAACTGAAGAAATCTGTTAGTCTATAAGGTGCCACAGGAGTCTCATTTAATTTGAGCTCAGTTAGTCTTTCATCTTTAGGCATTGTATTTACATATCTGACCTACATTTTTTTTTTCTAGTTTCAGCCAAGGTGAAGTGTCCACAAGAAGTTCTGTAGCCTGGCAGGGTAACAAGGGAACCAGATACCTCATCATCTTTGCATTACAGATATGATATTTACCAACTGAGTAAACAGGTTTCCCAGTGAAGTGGAAAATATATTTTGGAGACTGACTGTAAAACGCACTCCCACACTCTTCCATCTTCATAATAAAGTCAAGTTTCCATTGTCTTATTGCTCCTCTAGCTAGGGAATTAAGAGAGAGACTGAGCCCTAGTCTATACTTGCCACACTTTTCGGCAGCAGTTGATGGGAGATATGCAAAGTATGTAAAATACCTTGCATATTTCCCAACAATTTAGTAATCTGTTGCTACACATTCAGGTAAGCTGACCAGAAATGCCTTCCGGTCAGCTTATAGCAACTCCATTTCTGGGCTGGAGTTGATACAGCGATTTCTGAAGCAACTGAGCGGGTCTACACAGACCGCTCAATCGCACCCGGAGGATCATGTTGTCGGCAGCGATTTTGCTGCTGTCCGTATAGACTTACCCTGAAACTTACAATGCTCACCCACTTCGACGATGTCCTGCAATGAACCCAAGTCTGAAGCATCACCTTCTCTGCCATTAGAGTACAGTTAAATATACAGTTAGCAAACAAGGCAAATGCTATTTTGTACTTCTTCCTACTTGCTCCTTTCCCTGGCAGATGTGACAAAATGCTAAATATATTGCACTCACATACATTAATAGGAATGGTGCTGATAACTCAAGTAGCTTCTACGAACTATTCAGATGTGTCAGACAAGCCTGCGTCTGCAAACTGATTACGTTCCACTAAAGCACGAAAATATAATATGAGGACATGTTTTTAAAAGCTGGGTTTAAACGTTAGCTACCTTCTTTGCATCAATAATGACACATTTGATCCCGTGCCCAATAAAGCCAATGGAAGGCCTCCCATCTGCTTACTGGGCTATAAATCATTGTACTGCTTCCCTATTTGATCAGTAGTTCAGCTCAGTCTGCTAATAACGGTGATGATACCAAACTCTTAAAACATAAGTAGTTCCTTTCATCAGATGATTTCAAAGTACTTTGCAATAAAGAAGTTGAACAACACTAGGCACTTACAACCTGGGCCCACCTTTGTGATTTTCAGTGCCTAGGAACTGAGCCCATCTCGACATTTCAATGCCTATGAACTGAACCTTGCAACGCCTTTTTTAATGCAGGCCTTATCACCTCCATTTTACAGATGAAGAAATGGAGCAACAGAGAACTGAAGCACTTCAGCCAAAGATCACAGAGGGAATGTGTGTCAAAGACAAGAACAGAAACCAGTTCTGGTTACTCCAAGATCTGTGCCCAATCCCCTGGACCATGAAAAGACATAATATTTCTATTTCCTTTCTTTTTTTTTTTACAAAGAGGCAAACAGAGGTCTGAGCCATGACAGAACCCAACAGTTACTATTTAATCCCTTGCTTTAAGAGTGAGCCAAGCTTGCTTTCCACAGCCCAATGAAGAAGGAACGACATTTAGGCCACATTGTCTAGTGTCGTGTCCACTGCATTGGGATTCAGAAGATCTGCATCCTAACCTCAGTTCAGTCACTGCCCAGTTGTGAGAGTCGGGGCTTGTCACTTTACTCCTTTGTGCTTCTATTTCTCCCCTCACCCACTGTCTCTTTAGAGTGAATGCTCTTCAGGACCAAGGACTCTTTACCCCTGTATTTGGACAGCAACTGGCACAACCAGGCTTTGATTTTAGCTGGGGTCCCTTGCTGTCTCTAGTACTCCAGTAGCAGAGAAGATGATTTGTGTTGCTCTAGCAATACAAACAACACCAATAAAGATCCCAACAACAAAAAATAATGGAATCATCAAGTTCCTGCATTTGCTATAGCACAGAAAAAAACGACAGCACTGAATTCAATACTCGATCTCTGACAGCCATGGGGAGGATGACATCAGCCAAGCATCCACAGCTCTTAAAATATACCCAAGGTTAGTTTAACGTTAGAAAAATTCATCAGCTTAAACCTCAGACACCACCAGCCAAACTGTGCTCTGGCTTTACAACTGGTCTGCCCCACTGCAGCTAACGGGGTTATACGAAGAGAGTCAGTCATGGCACCGTTTGGCCTTGAAGTTAAAAGCATTTGGTTTTGCAGCTATTTTGCATCAACAGTTCCTCTGTGCTTCTTTTCACCTTAAGGAAATGACACAGAGACATGCTTTAATGAGGAAATTTCAAGAGAGATGTCAGTCGATCATTTCAAAGCATGTCCGTTTTTAGCTGTGCAGTCCCCTTGGACTCTAATGGGAGTCCTGCACCTCAGACCTGCTGAATGCTTTCATAATATTCTCATCTTGACAGATGCTAAACATACAGACAGACAGACAGATAGATAGATATGCAGGAGACAAATCCAGTACACAACTGCATGAGAACCCTGAAGCACAAATGAGGCTCAAAATGCTTGAGGGATCTGGGGAAAAGAGCTTTATTTTGCAGAGCATTATCCTGTCAGATGGGTGTACCCTTAAGTACACGTGCCCAGGCAGAAGCATATAATGACCCAAACAGAGCCAGAGCCGTACAACAGGACAGCAAGCCATGTGAAATCACATTTCATGCTGATGCTACCTTTAAGCAGTGAGCTCTGTTCAGCTGTTGACCAGTCAAAACCTTGAAAATGCTTTCAATAACCACAGAAACAAAGGGAAGACATGTTGTTCACTGGCTAGATCACATATTCTAAGGCAGGACTTGTGTGTGCTCATGGGGCCTATTCTCTGCAAGTCACCAATTAGTTCTCATTGTGTTGCATTTTACACATGGTATCATAATTCTATTACTATGGAGATGTGTTGTGAGGCTTAAATAATATTTGTAAAGCTCTTTGATATCCTTGCATGAAAAAAAGACAACGTAAGCGCACAATAGCATCACTCCTGAAACATTTATGGAGCTGTTCAGCTGAATGTGGGCTGATAAATTGGAGAATGTACAAATTAGCCAACAAACTCCCCTAGTTTACACCTTTTCAAAGCCACTGAAGGGAGTCTGCTGCCCCTTTCCAAAACAATGGGAATTCGGTATCTGAATCACCTAAGCAACTTTAAAAATCCAGATTTTATCCCAGTCAAGTGATGGGGATCTCTCATTTACTTCTTGTGCCAGCATAAATCAGGATGAGTATCACTGCAAAACTGCATAAAAAGGAGTCTGAGAGGGGAGAGGTCCTTTAGGCCACCCTGGTTTGTATGACGCCCCAAGACTGGATGGAAAGAAGATCTTCTCTATTCAAACTAGCAGATGCCCTTGGTCAAGAACACAATCTCGAGCAAGTCGATGGGCATCAAGACTTCAAAGAGAGAAAGCTGAACTGAACTGATACGCAGATTCAATTATGTGAAAGCAGGATTAAATCATGACTATGGATTCTTTTCCCATTACAAGAAGTGATTTGACCTCACCTTCCTCTGTGTCGTTTCCCAGTGTTTGAATCTTAACAACTGCTTTGATTTGCTGTTACAGTGTGACCTGATCCCATGACTTGCACTTCCCTGCATTTATTTTCCTCCCATTCTGTAAGTTCCCCCATCTTCAAAGCATCTGATGAAGTGGGATAAGCTCATGTGATAAACAAATGTATTAGTCTTTAAGTACCACCAGACTCCTTGCTTTTTTTTTTTTTAAAGAAAACATGCAACTACTGAAAAACAGCAGCTTCACTTGCTCTCCAAGATATATTACATCTTCACTACTTACTGTTGCAACTCCTACTTCAGTCAGCATAAATGCACCTTCTCAGACACAAGTGGTCCCCTGGCAGATGCACATGCAAGAGGGTGGAGAAAACTGGTGAATTTTTACATTACTCCATAATTGACAACCGGCCTTAAAAACATCCACCTGCACAGTTTGGCAGCTGTGGCACATGGTCTCAGTTTCCAGGCAAGGTGAACATTGGACAGCTCTAGTTGTATGCAAAGTTCCTTGGGAAAACCGTACATACTAATACCAAGCTTTCGGTGTTGGGAGCTGGCACTAGCCCAGTGTGGTTTTAGCTTTCACATCCAACAGCAGGCTAAGCAGACAGCAGATGACAGGGGCTGACTACTAGAACAGCTATACTGATCACAGGCAGATATTACAAATCCATCCTTCAGAAACCTGCCCCCAGTATTTAAAAAAGACCAGAGCCTAACCTGATTCAGTAGCCTGGACTCATGGATAAGAAATTTGGGCACCACCATATATAGACAACAGGGTGCAAAAAGACCTGGTATCAACTCCAAAACATGTCACTAATTTGCTGTGTGCCCTTGCTCACAGTACTTAATTTCTTTTGCACCTCAGGTATCCCATCTGTAAAATGAGGCTACACACGTGCCCTTCTTTAAGGTTTACTGATGAAAAAGCGTCATGTATGTACCCAAGATTGTCAACAAGTCCGCCCTACTGAAAGGAAAAACAAGAAAAAGAAAAGTTAAATATTGCTTGGGTAGCATTAGATGTAATGGGTTAAGCAGATGACTACAATCTGGTACCCATTCTGCTCTCTGCTAACTATTTGCTTTGTAATCTGCAACAAGTAACTTAGCCTCCCTGTTTCCCTTGCAGTGAAATGACTGGTCCCTATCTTAGGAAGGTGCCACAAAGAAAATTGGAAATGCTCACAGGGTTCTTTACAGAAAGAGTTGGGAAAATTATCTGGCATGAGTATTTTCTGTTGAGTCAAAAGATGATTGTAGAGGGTATGCTGCACTGATCAGCAACATTGGTTTAACTTCTGACTTTTCATACCCAAGCCACACAAGTGCATGTGGCTGTATGTTTGTGTGGCTAGGAAGCGTGGCAGCCAAGAGCAGCCTCTTTGATCAATTCTGCTGCGAAAGGCAGAAGCATATGGATATGAAACAAGTGCTGGGACGTAGGGATATGGAGGATGTGCTGCCTAGAGCATTCTGTCCAGAATCTCATAAGAGGTACTGCCCCACACCCGGCTTCCACTCTGGTTGGCCTCAATCCCTTGCCAAGGAGCAACAAGAGTTGGCAAGGAACCTACCTAATGCTCAGTGGAGCCTGAGTCAGGATCCCTGTGCCTCTTCTCAAAGGATACAGCCATAAGATGAGGAAGATTTTAACTCCACATTCACAGTAACAACAGAGAGGTGTGGGATGGAAAGATATGGAGAGTGACTCCATCCCTTAGCAGTGTCACAAAGTCCCTCTAGGTAAGCAGTGAGCCATGCTGGTGGCCAAACATGGGAGAAAACTTGCCAGCCACTGCCTGTGCCTCACCTGTTCTGTGCTGAGAGGACATTAGCCTCCAAAAAGGTCCCCACCAGCCTATTCTACCATAATTAAATGTACTGCAGCCTTGGTAACTAGCCATTGTGTGCATGTCATTAGCTGGGTTCTTTGGATTAGGTTTTTAACGCAAAAATTTACCACTTCGCCGTCCATTTGGAAATCTGCAGACAAAGGCTTATGAGCAGAGACTGGTTTTCAGCTGATGTGAACGTGACGTCTTCCCTTCAGGCATTTTCCTGAAAGACTATATGTAAGTTTGAAAGCATGATGTTCCTGAATGGTATGTTATTTCTCATACAATTTTAAACAGGATTTATCTAGTTTGAGTAGATTTGGCTTTTTCAGTTGAAAGTTGCATGGCCCGAGGGATTCTCCACCAGACAAGCGGATGATCTTTTCAACACCTTCAGTTTCTGACTTTCATATCTCACATTAAAGCAATCTCCTGTTCATGATTTATATTTATGCCAATGCCCAATTCTATTATAACTCTCCCTTCTGCCTTCTCAATTTCCTCTATTATTCTTTTTTGGTTCAATAATATCATTTCAGTAGCTAAGTCATAGGCTGTCACTTTGTATTTATGAACTGAAACATAAATGTGCATTATTACTTTGTTTTTATGAAAGTTCATAATAAGTAATGCATTGATTGAATCTCCAGAAAGAAGCTTTATGTTTGACTTTGCGCCCCCTCCCAAAAAAAATCTTCATATAATTACAATATTTACATATTGAATAGGTCATGATATTTCTTCATCTCCTGCTCCAGAGGACTTGAAAAACTATTCTTTTAGGCAAGGGCTTTTTAGACATTGCGTGCCATTTTTGTATATTTCAGATCTAAAAGGGGAAAAATACTTCCAAGGAATTAAGGGGTTGTTTTAATCAAAAGGATAGCCTTCAGGCTAGTTAGATAAGCACTTATCAGCAGGCAATTAGACAGCAGGAGGTTGCACTAATGTCCCATTCTCTAGAAATACTGGTTTTGAGTCTGCTGTCCCCCCTTTACCCACGACACTCAGTTTTTTTCAGCAGTGTTTTCTCCTGATCTACACAGATAATGGTGTAGGCTGAAGCAGACCAGCAGGGTGTTTGTGAGTTTCTTTCCTGCCTTCTCATTTTCCTCAAGCTGAGGAACAAAACCCACCCATCTAAATACACTGGTCTCAATCACCATCCCCTTTTTCCGGTACCTTTGCATTGCTCTCATGGTGCAAAGGACAGAGAAAACAATTGGATTATCCCAGCACAGGAAAACAAACAAGGAGTCTCATGACACTTCTTAAGAGTAACAAATTTATTTATCGCGTGAGCTTTTGTAGGAGAAAATCCCACTTTATCAGACAAAGTGGGATTTTTTCTCACAAAAATTCACATGATAAATAAATTTGTTACTCTTTAGAAGTGTCATTAGACTCCTTGTTTGTTTTGCTGAACTAGATTAACACGGTCACCCCTTTGGAAGGTCCCAGTAAAGGGGAATTCCCAGCTGACATAGACCAAGCATAGCTTCCAGTGCCCTTCTTCTGATGAAAGGGGCATGGCCATGGCCAGAACAGGCTACGTTTCAGCAAAGCCCATAGGATGGATGGCTCTTTGGGGCTCTACCCAACTAAACAGAATTTATAGAAGCCCTGGATCTGTTATAAACTACCAGCAGCCAAACCGGTCTCCAGCTAGTGCAAGATTTGAGAAGCCACAAATGTCTATTTCTGCATGCTGTATTCTGCAAACACTGCAGAGGACTGAGGCCAGCGATTCTAAAAGACTTTTTGAGCTGAAAATTTCATGCTATCCCTGTAAGTTGGCCTGTGAAATCAGCAGGGCATCTTGCCTGCAGCACGACTAGCTGGGAAATAAGAGGAGTTGTGTTTTCCTGATAATGCAGCTGATTGCACTGACGCAGAAGATCCTGCTATGGCAGAGTTCTGGGCATTGCTCAGTGTATATTTCATCTTGACCATGATGTTGAAATAACATCTTCTGCCAGGGTTTTCCAAAGAACATAAAGAAGCTGGGGACACAAACCTCTCTGGATTTTAATGCGACTGGGAACCTGATCATGATGGCCCTTGGAAACCCTAGCCCAGGCTCTCTAATCTCATGTTGTTTTTATTAATTCACCTCTGGATCTTTTTACAAAATGCAATGAAGAGTAAATCCCAAGTCAAATTCAGTCCTTCTCTGGGCTGTCTGCTCACACTCCATCATCTTGCCATTGCGTTTAATTTGTCCTCTTCATTTTATTTTGCCTGTTGATTTACCAATATGCTTCCTATGATTCATACAATGAACCCCCATTCTCACCAAGCCTAGGCAGTTCTTAGGAGCTGCAAATCAAGGAGCAGTTTAGTGCTCCTCATCAACATCATCATTTGGAGGTTTTACACTAACACTGATTAAACTTAATGATTTAAACCTAGAGAAGTTTCTGAGTAGCAAAATACCACTGATCTTTTGCAAAACAGATGACTTATCTGACAGAATGACAGAAGCTGGAAAGAGACCATTGCCCTTCTCCTTCAGATAAAACATCCCTGCAGTGTAACAAGAAAATAGTCTGTTATCTAATTATTTGGGCTCCTGTACTGTTGAACAAAGGAAGTCCTCTTTCAGCTTAAGTGCCTCAAGAAGCATCTTCATTCATGGTTCTTAGTAAAGTTTGAATTGTTTATTTTCTATGATTTTTGACACATTTTATGACATTCAGTTTCTTATTCCAAACCCTTGGGTTGTTTTATTGCCTTGACAGCAAAAAACAAAACAAAACAAAACAAACGATCAGTAATTAGCTTTGCCAGCGGCCAAGATCCAAGCACTAAATAGTGCAGGTGTGAGTCCCTAAAGAGGCACATATCAGTGAATGGAGTCCAGTTTAATTTACTTTAAAGAAAAGGAAAAAAGAGATGTGATTAGACACAAATGCCATTTAGCCTTGCAGCAAAAGAGGCAATTTGGAAAGTTTCTTGTCAAGTGTCGACAAAAATTAGCATAAGAACATGGAAAGATATTGTCGAATAGAAATGTTCCCTCTCCTCTCTACAACAAATAAAGTTCCTCTGCAAAACGATCATGACAAAGCCCACCTCGCGCCTTGGGAAATTTTACTGCATTTTGGCCAGGGATTCGCAAACATTTTTGGTCAGGATCCCCTCCCTCCAAGAAGTGATCAGGGCTGTTCTTGGGGGTGCAGTGAAAGGGGCAATTGCCCCGGGCCCCGCAGCTCCATGGGCCTGCATCACTGCCCCCCAGCACAGCTGCACTATCCCCTACCCCTGCCTCCTTCGGCACGGAGCCGAAGGCAATGGGGTCGGCGGAAAGTGGAACCAGGCCTCTGCGCTGGGCTGGTTTTCCCTGCCCTGAACAGCTGGCCCCGGGTGGAGAGCACCAGCCCAAACACCGGGCTCTGCTCTTCCGCCCCTCCCCTAGGTGGTCCTTCCCGCCCCCCAGCATGGGGTTTGGGGGGCCCTGCAGAGGCCAATTGGCCTGGGGCCCTGCAGCCCCTAGGGACGGCCCTGGAAGTGATAACCACCCCCCCCATACCACCCTTGCTGGCAGGCACAGAGGACTGAGAGCTCCCTGACCCCTCATAATAACCTTGCAACCTCCTAAGGGGTCATGACCTCTGGTCTGAGAATCCCTGTTTTAGGCTTTTGTTATAAGTCTGAAATTCGGCTCAGCCTCATCACACAGCTTTAAGAGAAGCCTGGGCCAATTTATGGCTTTGATGCTAAGTCGGATGAAACTTGGTGACCACAGCTGTGCTTTGAGCATTTGGGTTGGCGTGGTAGTAAACTGTCCCATGTTGGTATGGTTCTGCTGAGTAGGAAAAGCTGCTTTTTAAGAGCTAGGTTCTCTCCACCATTGCAACAGGGTAAAAACAGAGCAACTCCACTGGCTTCCATCAGGCTACTCCTGATTTTTACTGCTACACGTAAATGAGATTAGAATCTGGCTCAATGGTCAAATGCTGTAAACAGCTACAACTCCCCTTGAGGACACTCCTTTCCAATGATTTCGAGTAAACTGCATGGGCGTATCTGAGGACAGAGTTTGGCACTCAAGTAAAATTAATCCAATGTTTACAGACAGCTTGGCACACATGCTTCATGCCTTTAGATACCTAGTCACTAGGCAAATTATAAGTTCTCCTGCAGTTAGAGGTTTGTTCTTCCCCCTCTTTGGCTTGTGATAGTGCAGAATGCAGCTTCTGCATTACATTTTGCACCAGGGTTGAGTTTTTGTGTATCAGCTCCAGGTCTCTGTGTCCTTTCATAATCAAAGAGCTCTGAAATCATACACATTACAGGGGCTTTTCAGATACACATAAAAGCAGAAACTAGTTGATGAAGGCATCAAAATCCATAACTCTAAATAAAGACCCCAAATTTACTTCAATCAAAAGGCTTTTTGAGTGTCAGGCTAAATAGCTGCTTGCAAAGAAATCAGCTTCTTTTTTTTAACATTTATTAGATTAAAGGGATCATACATCTTGGGATGGAGGTGGGGGAAGGCAGCCTTCTGTAACACCCACCAGTGCCCAATACATCACTGAATGCTGACCAGAGCTGAGGAGTCAAAGGACACTATCATCCTGTCACCAGTAAACAGGTGATCCTGCATTCGAGAGGGTGAAACAATCCCTTCACCCAGTGTGGAAATGCTATAGGTAATACATGAATGCTAGATCTTTATGCTGTACCTAAAGATAATGTGATTAAGAGGCTGTATACAGCACACGGGTGAAAAAGAAGTCTTACTATCTGGTAGCTTTTAGAAGCTGCTCTCGGAGGCCAGTACAGGAAAGATAATGGGGCAGCATGTTGAATTGAGAAACATGGAGAGGGCAGTATGAGGGGAAAAGAAAAAAAAAAAACCCATAAAGAGGGATCTAAGCAAAACCAGGCACAGGAAAAGGCAAGTGTAGCAGCAACAGCTGCCAGAGTCAAATAGCAGGACTGGGAAAGCATGAACAGGAGGAGGAATGAGGGGTGTCACTGAACAAGGAGGATGGACGGGGAAGAAGGCAGTGTAGCCTGTGCTAAAGTGGAAAGCGCTAGATGAATGTTGGTGAAGATATCATTGTTAAGCTACTGAAGAGAAAAGTTCATTTCAAGCTGCTGCACACACCTACGTAATATCTTTACATAGCCTCTCTGGAACGCCTACACACACGTGCAGGGGTGGACACAGAAAAACCCATGGAGATACACGAGTCCAAGATCTCCGTCATTGTGTGTTTTCTAAGAACTTTTTTCTGCAGGATTTTCCCTTGAATTCCCATTTGATTTTAGTATCTCTGCATCAGTGTTCAGGGAAAGATTAGTAAAATTTCTGGTTTGAATGCCTGAGTTTCAGAGATCCGAACAGTGGAGCTTGCCAGAGTAAGCTCCTGGAGCCAGGTGTCTGACATACAAAGACTTATTGGAGAAAACTCAGGTATAAAAAGGCCAGGACCTTACCTGAATGACTTGTAAAGTAATTAAAGGTTTCCAGAGAGAGCAACAGGTAATGTGGCTTCAGCCAGCATATCAAAGTGAACATTTTCACACAGTCCCTGCCCTTGGCAGATCTGCAGGAAGGGGCTCTAAATCCATGTTCATCCACTAATGTTTGGTGACAGGGAGTGTTGTGAGAAAGATCAATTGTTGTGATGAAGGTCAATGTAGTGGGACTCCTTGAGAAAAACAGTGATCTTCATCCTTATTAGTTTCTGAGAAAGTCAAACATATCACATTGTAATACTAATATTTTGCATTTAACAAGGGCCTTTCATCTCAGCATCCTTACACAACTGGGTAAACACTGCCATTGGAGCCAGCTCCCTCACCTATATTTCTAAAAGTCCCTGGCTGCTCCCATTGTCCCTGTGGGCTGCAACACTCTCCCACATGCCCTGTATCTAATTCTCAGGATGATGGGTGTCGTTTCAGGACCTAACCTGTCTGAAAGCTTCTCTGCTAAGCTCCAAGCAATACCAATTGGCATAGCACCACTGAAGTCAGGGAAGCTATTCAGATTTACACCAGCTGAGGATCTGCTCATAGCTGTTTATATTGCAACAATATCAGAGCCCTCCTGTCACTTACACAACACTTGGATACTCCTATAGATGCTAAATAAAAACTATAAAGCTTGGTAGCTATATCATATCTGGCATATCCAGAAAAAAATCCTGAACTGGGTGGAGATGAGAGCAATTTATCTGACATACCGTAACATTTTATTGCATAGTAATAAAATAGCATTAAGAGTCTTGAAACCTCACTGGCAGGATGGCTTGAAGCCAGCACAGAGCACTATAAATAAGACCTCTTTTAAAAGAAGGTGATAGACGCTCTTTTTACAACTGACTGTAACTGGAGAATGTGATGACTTTTAGGAGTAAATGAAGGTGTTTAAAGAGCACAGCTCTCTTCTTATGAGTCCTTAATGCAAGCTTCTGCTTTGGAGGCCTCTGCTATTGGATTCCCTGCACCTGATCCACCATTCACTGATACCAATGTAACTTCATTGATTTCAGTGGAAGTAAGAAGAAAACAAGTCTTTGTTTGTGTTTCTGCTCACCCCACTTACCTTGGCTTTCAATCCCATCTTCTCCTAGAGGTCAGCCAATCTTTGGATACGTCTTTTGTAGGACGAACTGGATGCATCCTCATTACTGGGATTTTCAAAAACACCCTAAAGAGTCAGGCACCAAACTTCCACTGGAAGTCAAGGCATTTTTGAAAATCCCTTTCTATATAGTCTTCCAAGTTTGCTCATAAGCCATGTGATACTTAAACATGGTGATGTAACTGTCTCTCTGATCTGCCTAACTGAGCACTTACATGATGCTCTCAGACATGGGATCTGAGCACCTTAATGTGTGCAATCTACAGGTTGAATTGCTTCATAACATATTATTAGGGCTTCTATGGGTTTTTATGTTCTTCCGGAAGGATCCAGATATCATTATTCCATGGGGTGGATTTCCAGAAACAATAGGGAAGATGGGTAGAGGTGAGCCTTGGTACTTTCCAAATGTACAATGTTATTACATTAATAAGGTGACCTCATCCTACCACAGAAATACTTGCCCAAAGGTAAATACAACTCACTTCTCTTGAAAGAGTTGGGGATGGGTTTTCTATCAGAAAGTCCTTTTCCAGTTCACACATTTCCCCTCCTTTGTCTTTTAACTCTGCCTAACCAACTCACACAGGGACTGAACCACCTTTTCCAAAATCTCAGACTGCAGCCACTCTCTTAAAAAGAAGAAAAATGAGAAACTCCCAATTATGTAACAGTGAAGAGACTCTGCCTGACTGGCAGCTCTGAAAACCAAGCCATTACAGTTGTTTCCGGCTTCTTACAACCACAAATGACCATTACCTGTCTGTCTGCAGCTCAGCATAAATAATTCAGATCACCTACTAATGAGAAGTGAAACTGGTTTTATTCTCTCTTGTGCTTTCTCTTCTGCTCCCTGCCCATGTCAGTCTGGCAGGAATTCCTTACTGACAGCCCGGTGAGAGATGCTTTTGGACAATACCATTTGGATACACTTAAGGAGATCGTCTCACTCTTTATCAAGCTCATTCCTTACTATTAAAAACAGAACTATGAACAGAGAGAAAGGTTATTTTTCCTGGATGTGTTAGACATATAGTTTTTGCCAGTTAGGCACAAAGGACCAAATTCACTGATGTCTTATGGAAACAATGCCACTGACATAAATGGAAATCTTTCATCACATATTCCATGTCTCTCATGATTCTAAAGAAAACATGATCATGATTTTTTGCCATATAGAGACTTTGTGTGGGAAGTGATTACAAAAGGTCAACAAAATGTCTTTTTTAAAAAAAATAAATTGCAGTACCACCCATTCAAAAACATGAGTCAGGTCCCCAAAATCATGCGATTGGCTTAAAAATCATGAACTGTAGTACAAAATCATGTTTTTATTCACCTTCTGGGTTTTGCATAGATAGGCTACACTCACTTCTTGTTTTCAAGTTTTTTCTCTGCATCCATGAGGTCTAAAAACTTACTATTAAAAAATGAAATCTTGGGATTTGCACCCAGTCACATGTCTCCAGAAGCTGGGGATTTCATACCAGTTGTACTAACACTCACAATAAATTTGTGAGCACTAGCAACAATCCAACCATGAAAGTCAGACCGCAGCCCCTGGGCCTGATTATTTTCTCTCATTGGTTTTACACTAGTGTCACTCCACTGATTTCCACAGTGGTGAATTTGGTCCTGAATTATCTCAGTGTAAGAAAGAGGAGAAGCAAATGTTAAAAGTTCAATGGTTTAAAACACTGCCTGAGTCAGGCTATTTAAAAGACTTGTGTACCTCAGCTCTGGTTGGGAGTAGCAATGTAATGTCAGTTGCTTGATTAGCAAGAGGTAATTTTTGCCCCCTAATAAGACCACATGGCGTTTTAGTGCAGGATTTATTACTCTGCAGTAAGATTTTCCAAAATGTCAAAGGCATTACTGTCCCTTCAGTACTACTCAGAGTGAATGGAACAAAGTTGCCTTATACTCCTTGCCTCAGAAGCAATAACTGAATGTGGATTATTCACACCTGAAAAGCTTTGGCCTTCTTTCTGCAGAAGTGGCTTGGTAATAAAGTAAATAATGCTCCTGGGTTGAAATTCACTATTCCAATCTAGAGATGAGAATTTGGGCAGTGGACAATCCACCCCTCATGATATGCCACCAAGTGTGTCACAACCTGCAAAGGCTGAGAACCACTGACCTAAGGGCTAGAGTAGGAAGCTGGGAGCCAGGACATTTGTGTTCCTAGCTCTGGTACTGACTCACTGGGTGACAGTCAACCCGAGGGAGCTGGGGGAGACCTCCCGTGGCTAGAGGACCTGGGTTGAATTCCCTGCTCTGACAAAGACATCCTGCAAATCACTCAGACCTACTGTCAAATGGCACCTGCTGCGGGGGTGTGGTTGAAAAAATAAAGACCTGGAAGTTGCAAGGTACTACAGTTACAGAAATCAGGTAGCAGGACTTTCAGAATCACTCGGGCTAGCGTTAACTGCTCTCACAGAAGTCAATGAGAGTCCGCACTAAGCGCTTTGAAAACGTCACCCACAGCCTCTTTGTTCCCAAATTCCTTATCAGTAAAATGGGGATGATAATACGACCCAACTCTTGAGGGACTGAGTGGACCGCCAAATCACCTTAGACGAGATTTGTTCATATTAACTGACTGTGAATTAATGATCCAACATTTGCTCTGTCTTACCCTTATGTAACCTTGTTTAAAGTAATGGGCGTCACAGGGTGTAAATCAGGAAAGAACTTGGTCCATTATTATAAAGCGCTTTCAAGGCCCAAATGAAAGGTGTGTGTAATAAACATAACCCTGAAACAAAGGCTGGAGGTGATTACCCCTCATCCTCTGGGACAGGTTAACTCAACTCCATCTCTGCTTATTAACAAAAACAATATGAGATAAAAGAGAAGACAGAAAATAACCAAGCCCCTAAATGTTACAGTGATGGATACATTAAAAAAAAAGGAAAGAAAAGAAAAGAGAAGAAACAAAAAGAAAAATAAATCCCCCAATGAGCTATCAAAAAATGAAGCAAGAAAGAACTGTAATCTTTGTAGGATGGGCATTTTTAATCAACCGCTTCTCTCTTATTACTTTCATTGCTCTAATACCCAGAGAACAGAAACTCTAATTACAACCCCATGCTGAAGGCTGACCACTAATTATCTACCTTTAGCTTTGTTAGATGATGTTTCTGGAGGTAAGGCCAGGTGTGAAGCACAGCAGTTGGACTGAAAACAGTTGGCATTTTCAGTGTGACGCATGGAGGTTTAACTAAGTCCATAGAAACTGGGTTTCCTCTGCAAAAACACTGAGGACTATGGGAGGTTCATAGAAGCCAGGAACTGCTCAGTCACTATCTGGCCCTTGTTTAGTCACCTATGCTCTGATCCAGAATAGATTTATACATGTGCATGATGTCAAGCATGTAACTGAACTCATGGGTCTCTTCACAGGAATAAAGCTAAGCTTGGTTAAGAGTCTTTGCAGAATTAGGGCCTTAAAATCTTCTGGCACTCAGTTTCCATGTAGGTTAAATTGAACGGTAATACTTTCTTCTCTTTTGGGGCATGTTCCAGATTTAACTGTTTTTGCAGCAGATGGAAAACATAAAGCATTGCACAAGTGTTAAGTATACAGTGGTGAAAACCTAATCCCAGGCTTCCCATGTTTTAAAAATCACACCCAGTCCAACTTAAAGTGAATTAAATGCTGGTGGAAAGTGCTACATTGATCGCCCCGGACTGTGAAGCCTTCACTATAATCCCGAATCAGTTACAGAACCGACAGCGGCAGTACAAACTTGCTCACTGCACCGCTATGCCTCAGCCTTGATTTTTCACAAGGAGCCATCACTAGCAGTCTCTAGTCTTATTCACTTCCTGATCTGTTGCTAAGAAGAGTGACGGTTGCAATGGCGAAGTTTGGGATACAGACACGTGCTCCATTATCATTTGTTATTTGTCTAGTGTCAAAGATTTGCTTGGGTGTTATAAACGTAAATACAAAGCTGAGGACCCAGTTCTGAACAGCAAGAACTGAACTTTAATAACCACTAATTTATTTCACAGTCTGTCACATAAGCAACAATTTTCAGTTATAGTGCTACATTTCAGGTCTCTGTGTGCAATTACCACTCCCTTGAGTTATTCTATCTCACACCGCCCCCCAGGGGTTTGCAATAGTGGCATGCTAGTACCTGCCACCTTGGATGTGTGGTGTGGCTATGTGTCTCCGTGGGCATGCCCACATTGTACTAAAATTCTGCCTTTACACCAGCTAAGAAGTGGTTCACATTCTCCACAATGGCTCAGCAATACTTGGCAACAAGTTTATATTTTTTCTTTCCAAGCCTATATTAAACAAATCAATTTCTTAAATCAGTGGAAGGTTTATGAGACTCAAAAGGATCTTGCAGAAGAAAACAAAAAGAGGATTAAGAGAGACAGAAAGGCATATTTAATCCAAAGTCACCAGCATGACGGCTGGATTTGCAACTGTTAAGATAAATGGAAACTCTCTGTAGATTTTCAAAAGGAAACATATAATATGCTGGATGCTCAAACTGTTTGGCCTCATCTTCTGCACAAGGTATTATTGTGAAGATGAAGTGGTCAGATGCAAGCAGAATGAGTGTAAATGCTACAGTTAGAGCTAGGCGAAATTCTTGAGTCAAAATTTTTTTCACTGAAAAATAGTGACTCAACCAGCTGAAACATCTGACTTTGTGCTGAATTTGCCAAAATGCTAGAGTTGAAAAAAAACCTGAATTTTAAAAAATGGTTTCTGAATGACAATATTTAAATTTTTCAATTAAAAATGACTTCTCCTAGTGAAACTCACTTCAATTTAATTAAAATAGCCTTTTAAAAAGTAAAACAAACAAAAAATGAAACAATGTTTCATTATAGGGTGAATGAAATGTTTCAAACACAAACATAATGCAAAATTTTGTTTGACCTGAATCAAAAAAATTTTAGTTTTTCAGTGTACTGTCCTTTTTTATTTGGGCCAGTATGACTTGGTTTTTTTCCCCAGAAAAATAACTGATTTTCCCCAGCAAACTGAAAAATCCGTTATCTGAACAGCACTAGTCATAGAGAAGTAGAAAAAGAGTGAAAGAAAGTCCCTTTTTGCTATTTACGGGCTACCGCTCTATGCATTTCAAACTACTTACCTTGTTATCTCCCTCCTTAACTTGGAGGTTCCCAGCAGCACGCTCCTCTGACAGTGACATTCAACTACCTGCATTCGTCTTAAGGGCATATGTCAAGGAATATTACGCAAAGCCTCCAGCTGTTGGCGTGCACCACAAGAGCAAAATGGAGCTTTCAGTCTCAGTTCAATGCTACAAGATGTCCACTAGGAAAGACATATATCAGCTAATGGGGCCCACAAAGGGCAGATTTAGAGCTAACTATTTCTCGTTGGTGTATGCATCCAAATTAAAAAGGGAAAATGGACTGCCGAGAGAGCACTTCATTCCTGTCAACCTTGGGCTTAGGAAAATTTCACACAATGGTCAGATCCTCAGCTGGTGTAAGATGGAGCATCTCCACTGAAGTCGGTGGATGCAGCTGATTTACACCAGCTCAGGGAGTGGCCCATAGTGTTTAAGGCCCATTGGCTGCCAGGTGGGTTAGGTTAAAAAATATAAAACAACTTGGGAATCACAGATGAATTTGTTTGTAGTTGGTCTGGTTTTGACTCGTATTTTTGGCTCTCTCTCATTTTCTCTTCAAGAGAAGCCTATCTTTAAGGACAGTGACCTGCCAATGTACAAGATGATAATGAAAAACTCCAAACACACCCACATTGTTGTTCTGTTACTACATTTCTTGTGCCCACCTCACATCGTCGTCTATCTCCAGAACTGCTGATCGCCTCCTTTTGTCCACCAACCAGGGTCCCCCCAGAGGACTTAGAGGGCCAAGGGCAGATTTGATGTGAGAGGCCCCCCTCACTGTTCTATACATACAGTTCATACATTTATGTACTGCCGCAGATTGCAGGTGAGCTCAGATGGCAGTCAGCACAGCTACACCTGTCACCAGGACATTTATATTTTGTTCCTTGCAAGTCCTCTGTTACCAGGCCACAGCCATTTAGAATGGGCATCAACAACAATTAAAAATATGCATCCTGCCATGGCAAGGGGCCCCCTCCTTGGTGGGGGCCTGGGGTAAGTTGCCCCTGTGCACTTCCACCCTCCCTTCTATGGGGTGGCCCTGCCACTAACATATACCAATCAAACAGTATATGCAGGCTTCAGAAACACTTTTACTGTTCCTAGTTGTATTACGCCACACTGAATAAACTGAATGGCCATTTCACTCCTGCATAAAGCTGAGGGTGAAATGTACATCACAGGGCATCACAGTACACTCATAATGGGGCTCGTGTACCTGTGAAAAGAAGAAAAAGGTCCAATCCGGCAAGGTGCTGACTATTTCCTGCGACATGATTAATTTGCACTAACGTCCAAGGAGTAATTGTACTAGAGACAGGCTTGTAGTCAACAGGAGTTGAGGGTACTCAGCACCACGCATGATCAAAGCATCTACGCCGAAAGCAGTGAATTGAAATAAGGAAGAGTAGAATTCTGGGGCCCACATTGTACCCTCCACCAAGATACGAAATTTCGCCTGTGGCTGGGACATGTATACTGCCTGGCTTGAAGGCATGCAGAAAGCTGAGAGTTTATATTTGCATTTTTTTTCTTATACACTTGGGACTTGATCCTGAAAACCATGTGAGTCATTTTACACTCGCATGTCATTCTCCTGTGTGAAAAGTGACTCACATGCCCAGAGGTTTACTGGACTAGTCTTTCCCTGATGCAGAAACTCCTGAAAGTCAGACCAGCATAATTAGGAAACAGTGGCAAAAGAAACTGAATCAGGCTTCAGCATAGTTCTCTCATGAAGACATAGCATATGATGGGTAATTTCTCATGTGTAGGTGTTTGTGCTTTATTTGTCTTAAGTTTTTCTCCGTTCTTCTTTCACTTCAGACCTAGGAGTGGGAGGCACTTCACTTGCAAAGCATTTTTCTATGGTCACGTGGAGCAGCTCCACTGAAGTCAACAAAATAAGGCTCATGGCACTCTGTCTCCAGACACATTTCTCAAGGCGTTTCCCATTTTAATTCCCATTTTAATACATACATTTATTTTCCCTTTGAGCAGGGAAGCAAGGAGTGACCAAGAGAGCAAAGGAACCTCAGCTGGAAACAAAGAGCCAGACAAAACATGACCAGCAGTATGAGTTACACAGAAACGAGCAAGCAGAAGCAAGTCTGTGGGTGAGTCTAAGCTGGTGTAACTTTCTCACTGGATAAGTCTGCACTTAAAGTTCCTGAGTGGGTCTCTTACACTGCAGCAGGGAATGGGCCTCCCAACACAGGCACACAGACTTACACCCATGGGACTAGCGTTAGCGCAGTAAATGGAGCTATTTGGTTGCAGCAGAAGCTTGAGTGAGCCACCCACGCTTGGCTGCAGACAGTAAAGTGGGCTTGAGCGGAGTGAAAGGCACAAGTGTCTGCTGGTGCTGAGATGTCCAAACAGCTATTTCCAGCATGCTAGTGTGAGGCCTATCATAAAAAGTGCATCTATCTGGACTGGGAGGCCTGCTCCTAGATGCAGTATAGACAGACCCACCGAGGGACTGGAAGAGAGGGATGAAGCAGGAGAAAACACCTAATTAGAAGGTTTCGAGGGTGTTACACTTATCAACAAATTTTTTTTCCTCACTGTTTTTGGCCTTTCAACAAGTTTTGCTTTCAGTTACCCCAGTGTAGCCCCTTGATTATATGCCACCTGGAACCCTCACAGAGACATCCCAGATATCCCTGCAAGGTCAGAGAATGATAAGTTGCAAAGTCCCTAGGCAAGAGTCTCCCCTGCTCATAGTTCGTGCTATCTCTGCCCCAAAGCCAGCAGAGTCAGCTGGGATGGTCATCCCAGTGTAGAGTGAATCATCTAGGAGTGTAGAGCTGGGGTAGACCTTCTGTACTTGCCATTACTGGCCTCAGTATCTCTTCATCTATTTTGGACAAACACACACCATGACCCTAGATGGAGATTTGAAGTTTTCTATTTGTTCTAATCAGTCCAATGCACTGGTCCATTCACCAGAATGAGGATGACCAGTAAGGAATTAAACTAACCGCACAGAGAACAGATCTAGGCAGTTTAGAGAACATCACTGGCAGCATTTCTTGCAAGGAAGTGCCCCTCCTTTATGATAGGATCTTACCTTAATTACATCTTCATCAGACGATTTGCACTCTATGGATTCTAGAAGATCGGTCACAGTCCCGTCGTCCTCCACTGAGACCACTTTGACAGGGACAGCCACAGTTTTCCCAGTGAGAATTGCCGTGTTCAGGATCTCAGCTTCCTAAAAGACCAAACAACACACCACTGGTTTACACGTTTCCTCTTGTCCACCTTCCTTTCATCAAAGTCTAGCTCTTCTCTTCCTGGGCCACCCTTAGAAAGAATGAAACTGGTGTTCATTTTGAGTTGGCATCCCAAGAATTGCTGGCACAGTAGATGGTACAAGACCAAAGTTAGTTGCACCAAATACCCCTCATGGCAACGTCATTGACTTCAGTGGGCCAGGATTTCCACTGACACATGTCTGATATCCCCCTAAAAAGTCAGCAGTAGTTGGAACAGGGCACCATCACAGCTCTGTAGTGATATTAGCCAGGTGTGGTGTTGTAAAGCACTGGTGCAGGAGGACTCGGAAGGGTCTGTATTTTTAAGGGTCTCACCAGCCAGATGGAGTAGAAAGCACAGAATCATATCCTAAGGGACGTCTGAGGAGCAGACTCAAGAAGTCTGATCTTCAAAATAGTATGAACCAGCCAGTGATGTGTCTGGTCTGAACTGGAGGTGTGCGAGATCCCATCACTCAGAATGGAAACTTCTTGAACCCATGGCTCATTGTTAACTATAACTGCTGTTTATTAATCATATTACAGTTGTGCTTAGAGGCCCTAACTGTGATTAGGGACCCACTGTGCTAGGTGCTGTACAAACACAGGGAAAGACAGTCCCTGGGAGCTTACAATTTAAATACGTAAAAAGAAACAGAAAGGCAGTGACTTTACTGCACTCACATACTAGGTCATCCAGATCACTAAATGAAGCAGCCTTTTTATGGCACACACATGTATGACAATAGCTCTGTGTCCCACGAGTTTCCCTCATTCTGGCCAGGGAACTTCCCTTTGATTCTGTTGCCAAACTCACTTTTATCATGAGAGCTGTGAGGGTCCTTCCCCGACTGCCTTTTAAGGAATTCAGTCAAGTGTTACAGGATGACATGCAGGGAGATTCCATACAACATGTGCACGCAGGTGCCCAGTATTGAGCAATGGGTACTTTAGGAGACCTCTTCATGCTGATCTCAGTTAACAGCCATGTTGGCCTCAGGAAAATACCATCATGTTTTAAGCCTTGTCCATTTAGCCTCAGAGCCTCACTCCAGAAGATGTTCTGTAGCCACTGAGTTTCTACAAAGACATCAGAGAACAATGTTCACACAGATAAAGGAAGGATGGTGCATTATTAGGGAACTAGTAAGGGACTTGGAGAACCCAGAATCATTTCCTTGATTTGCCAGAGGCTTCCTGAATGACCTTCGGTAAGTCATTGAGTCTGAATTTTCCATCTGTGAAATGGAGACAATAGCACTTCCACCCCTCATAGGTGTGCTGTGAGGCTAAATACACTAAGGATTGCATGATGCTCGGACACTCTGGCAATTGGGGCCATAGAAGCATAGGCAATGAGCTTTGATCTCCAGTGCTCTGCACTTTGTGTAGTTGGGTATGCCACTGGAGAATGAGTTTAAAATGTTCAGCACTCAGATCGGTGTAAGTGACTGCACAGAGAGCAGGTCAATGGAGAATCAGAACCAGTCGGTCTCATTCTTAGAGCTGCAGGTGGTAAATCTGGAAACTACCCTGACTCTGCCATTGATCCAAAATGTGACTGGAGGCAAGTCACTTCACAAGTTTGTGTCTCAGTCTCCCCATCTGTCCAAAAAGGAACATACAGAATTACTACATCTCAAAGAGTGAAGCTGTCTGAAAAGGGCTTTGAGCTCTTTACATGAAATGAACTATAAATTATTCTTATTATTTCCTTATTGTCACCTTTATTCCAAAAAGAATGTTACCCACTTGATGCATTACATCTATATTTTAAGGATTTTGGTTCAGATTATACTATTCCATTTCGACAGAGAAACACAGGATTAAATTGGACTCTCCTTTACCCTGGGGTATCTTCATTGTCTTCCCTGCAGTCATCCTGGATTTACACTAAGGGAATCAGACAGCACAATTTGGCTCCTGCATTCTTCCATTCCTAATTACAAGGCGCTGCTCATTCCTGGAAAGGTTTTAAGCTTTGCAGAACAGGCCTCTGAATCAAGGAATAACCCATAGAACAAGAGCTCCTTGATTTCAACTGGTTCTTACGAACTAAAGGCTTCGAAAGCCCCCCGAGTGCTAACTTCTCATTATCTAAATAGCTCACGCTATGGGTTCTGAGCCTGACCTGATTTCACTTCTGGAAGGAAGCAAAGTAAGATTGAAACCAAGTAGTCAGAAGACAACGATTCCCCCTACTGTCTCTCTGGTTAGAGAGAGAGTATGGGTAAGCACTGATTTGTCTCATCTAAAGGAAGGGGATCAAAAAAGAACTCTTTGCACTATTTAAAGGAACAGACATATTTTAGTCTGGCTCAAAGCAATTTTGAAAGAAGGAAAAAACCTCCTAATCTTTTGATAGCTGTTTCGCCAGAATCCGCCCCTGCAGGCCCATGATCTTTAAAGGGAAGGGGAAATGGAATTGTACAAAAGGAATGTTAAAGAAGAAAGGCCGCTTTTCTCCCCAACCAGCCCCAAAGCCTTCAGATATTCCAAAATTACAGTTCACACAAAGGTAAATGAGTCTCAAAACAGCCAGTCTGCAGCGGGAGGTCCATCTGTCTGGGGCACGTGCTTGTTCTCAGAACAGAATGTATTTTTCTGGCAATCAAGATCCTCAGGAGGTTTAGAACTAAATTTCCAGATTCTTTAATTTTTTTCTTTAATCTGAGGCATTGCAGAGAATCTCCTGCATGCTGGATATATAGGGCTCTATTTAGCAAATCTTACACCCTCCGAAGGACCTTTCTCTAGTGAGTAGTCCCAATGGAGCCAACCAGATAGCTACTTAGCACATACAAGGATTGTAGAACCAAGGCCTTAGGCCCTGATCCTTGGTATGTGCTTCATAGCAAGAGAGCTACTCAAGATAATGAAGTTACATTGGCAAGATGTAGGCCTTAGGATTAAGATGGAACAGATATGTGACTCGCCTGATCTCTCTAGTCTATATACCATACTGTGCAAGCTCTTGCTGGAGCACCGAGTGAAAACGGTCTTATGACGCACTCTCGCAAACCATCTGAATAATGAGATATGCTGCTCAAAAGAAAAGTTGCCCCTCGTGAACAGCTAGTGGAGGGCAAATCTCAAAATGTTCATGAGTGTGATCTTGGGTAAGCAGCGAGTCATTTGGAAGCTTTTCATAACCACATCTGAATTTCTTTGCTCTGCAAAGCATGGCTTGGAATATGATGAACACAGGCTGCATTGTAGAGTTTCTGGTACGTCCTATAGTCAGTGGCCTAAAAACAGATGGGGACATCCCTTTAATGATTTTCACCACTGGCTGCAAATAGGCACTAGCACAGTTATGTAAAAAGAAATGAAAAGCAGTGGTAAAAAAATTAATCTAATCCATTGGCCCTTTCAATGGGGAGGGTGTTTTGGATCGCATTTCAGGTATTGACAGTCTCGTTTAATATTTGTATTATGGTAGCATCCAGAGACAAACATTTGGATCAGTATCCATTCATGGTGCTAGGGACTGTACCAATGCAGGTGGCCTCCTCCACCCTAGTGTATCCTAACCATTTAAGGGTGCGTTTCAGCAGACACTTAACTTCACACACACAAACAGTCTCATTGCCTTCCTAGAAACGGTCTTTACTTCAAACTCAGGAGCCAATCCCTCAGATTTCAAGGGATTCAAAATCTGTATCTTGATCCAAATTCTAGATCCAAACTCAAAATCAGTTGGCTTATCCATACTTAAAAATCATGGGTTGCGGAATGCCAAACTCCTGTCAGCTTGACACTATATATTACCACACACCTGCTTCTTAAAGGGCAATGAAAATCTCCTCAGAAGCTTTGCAGACTTTTAAAAGAACAAGTTCCTAAAACTTGCAGGAACACTTAATATTCTAAAACTGGACCATGGTTTTCTATCAGCAAGCATCAAAGGACTATCCCAAGTGGACAAACCCACTTGAGACTTCTAGAGAGGTGCAAACTGAAATGAGCCACATTTAGAATCTGTGCAGCAGACAAAACTCCTTGTTTCTGCAGAGCTTGCAACAATTCCACCTGCGTGCACTTAGAAAATTTCTTCCTTAGATACCCGATTTGTATTTCTCCTTTCAATGGAAAAGCATAATGTGCATTTATACCAATTTAAAGAGCAGGGGCCATGAAAAATGTTTCTTCAGTCATTTGTTTAATGACTAGAAAAGGCTTAATGTTCCCATGGTGAAAGCAAATTAAAAATTATTTCATTCCAAGGAAACAAACATGATATTTATTTAGCCTATTCAGAAATTTATAATTCAAATTCCCAACAGGTACCAGCTATAAATCTAAGAACAGTTACTAATTTAAAAGCGATATTTTCTGCTGCTTAAATGATACTGGAATCTTTTGAAGTAAATATTATAGTCTTTGTCTAGAGCTAACATGGATTTTAGGAGACTCGATACCAGAAGAATACAACTTGGAAATCTCATCGGCTTTGAAAAGCTTTAACATTCTGTCCAGTAAAAGTTGATCCCCAGAGCAGCTGTAAAATGATGCTGGTCATTTATAACTGGTATACAGTGTATATTTGCTCACATCTCTATAGTTCATTCACACCAAAATCCAATAACAATCAAAACACCAACAGACAAAAGTATTTTTTTCCCTGAATGGGAGCAGGCATGTGTAATAAGATTCATATCAAACAGCTACAGGTACAAATCTCTCTAGAAGAAACACATGGAGAAGCTTCACAGAGCAACCATCTTTTCCACTAGAAACACAAACATGAATGCCTATTAGTTACACGTCTTTAATTGGCAGTGTCCCTGCAATTTAATTTCCCTTAGGATATCTTCTGCCCTATAATTCCTATGGTGAAAAAAGGAATAATGTCTTTATAAATCTTCTTCCTCCCACCAATGGCTCTTTCTTTGCACCACAGTTATTTTTGAATGGCTGTCTTTACGACGACTACTTGAATAAACAGACAGATGACTGAGTAGCGCTGAGTGTCTGAAGCTCTGGACTGAATTGACAATAGGGCCACTTTGTTTTCATATTAAAGTACAAAGAGATGATCATTGGTGTTCCCTTCCAAAAGCACTTTAACAGGATTAAAGAATTTATTTTAGTAGCCTCTCCCTCTTGCTCTTACTGCCACACAACACCATAAGCAACGGTGAACAAGGCACCAGTTTGTTTTTCAGAGAAGACCTACAGGCATGTTTCCTCAAAATAACTTGAGCTGATCTACAGCACATAGCCATTAGCTCTGAAGAGGAGTGGAAAAAATACAAGAAAGCTTGACATATGAACTCTGGAAATGGTGCTTTAAAAAGGTAGATTCTGATTTCTGATTTTAATGGAGCTACTCTGGATTTAAATCTGAGTGCAGAATCTGGCCCTTGATTTTCAGAGTTGGAGGACAGAATTAGATTTCTGAATGGCATGCTAATTTTTTAAAGTGAGCTTACAACAGATATTTCACAACAGACATTAATACATGATATGCATATGAATAAATATATTAATGTTCAGTAAATCAACTGTGGTTCATTTCTTTACATCAATAAAGGAAGTGAGCACTAAAGAAAACCAGAACGAACAAGGAGTGCTGTGGCACTTTTAAAGACTAACAAATTTATTCATCACAAAAACTTTTGTGGGTGTAATCCCATTATGTCAATGTATTTTTCCATTTCATGCCTCTGACAAAGTGGGATTACACCCATGAAAGTTTATGTGATGAACATATCTGTTAGTCTTTCAAAGTGCCAAGAACTCCTTCATTTTGGTTGTGCTGGAATAGGCTAACACAGCTACCCTCTGGGACTTGTCACCAAAGTATTAAATAGTATTGGAATAATATCACCCATTGCATGAGTGCCAGGTCTCAATACACGTTTGTTTAAATGAAAGGAATATAGTTATGCAGACTGGATACCTGTGTTGTGACAATGCATATATTCTTTATTGTTTTCAATGGGTCTTTGGTTATAAAGTCTACAGACAGTAGCAGGGAAGGGAATAAGCATTATCAAAACCTCTTAAGGTTAAAAATATACCGCTAAATGATGATGAATAAGTAGTGTTAAAATGGTCTTATTGGCACTCACTAGTACTGTACATTTTTCTCATAGATTTTCCGTGTATTAGTCTCCAGAGCATTAATCTTGGGTGTCACCTAGAATCCCCCTGCTGCTTATTTAAATGAGGTCTAACTTCTTCTCTTCGGCTGGAAGCCATCTTAGCTGTATCAGAGAATCCATGCCTCAGTCATGCATAACTAATTTCAAATCTTATTTAGCATCAAGTCTCAGAATTAAGAAGCTAAGTGACAGCTGTTTAATTAACTCCTTAAGCTGATTAGACAGCATTACAGAAATCCCCCCAAGGAAGACTTTATAACTGTCAAGAGAACCGAAGGCCATGTAAATGCTTCTGTTTAAATTTAGTAAGCTTCTAAACCAATAAACTATAAATGCTTGACATCCTCAAGGATGTGGTCAAATTTCATTTTTTCTTTATGTTAACCACTGCAAGGTTGGGTAACAAACCCAAGAACATACCAGAGATTTGCTAAGTAAGAAAGCTGAAGGAGGGAAATACAAAGTAAACGGAAGTGTCTCTCTAAGACAGAGCGTATTCATTAATTCCTTACACCTGGTATTTGATTGTCAGATTAGACCCTGGTATGGGGTAAAGATGAGCTCACACCTTAAGTGCCGAATCGTTTTCCAGCTCTTTGTCATGAGGACAAAGATTTAATTCATTTTTTTAAAAAATTTAATACACCTTTAAACTGTGTGATTTAGGCAGACGAAGTGGGAGTTTTGAAACCAGCCATGGGGGCTAGTTGCATGGAATGTTCCAGAGAAACTTTGCTTAGCCTATTGCTAACTGCAAGCTTGCAGAAATCATGGGTCAAAGTCCCAAAAAATCATAAGCTCGTCTTAAAACTATGAGAGGAAAAAATGATCCCTGCTCTCCCCACCTCCCAAAATCCCCCATCACAGTTTGGGTTCTTTTTATCTGCCTTCTGATGTCTGACTCGTCAGAGCGCATGCAGATCATTTTCTCAGCTTGCCTCAGCAACTATCAGGACTAGAGACTGCCTTTAACAAAACAGAGGGCTGACAGTCTCATATACCAAGACAACATCCAATACTGAGACAAAAATGGTGAGCACTGACAATCCCGGGAGGAAGCTGCTTAGCACTGAACAGAGCAGAGTTAGAGGGGCAGAGTAAACTTCACAATCATACTTGTGTTTGACGTGTGCGCGCATGCCAGTGTAAGCAGGGACATCCACGGTGAAATGGTGGGAGAGGACTGCACCTTTTATTCAGTTTGTTTACTTTGTACATGTGACAGTCAGAGCCGGCTCTTCTGATGAGCCAGTGCGGCACTCTCATGCGGGCGCCATAGCATGGGGCACCGAGGGCGGGGTGGGCCAGCCGAGAAGCTGGACGCTATGCTCCTGCTGCTCCCCTGAGCCAGTCACTCTGCTCCCGCAGACACGGTGGGCAGGTGGACTCCGCTCTCTTGACCTGTCTCTGGGCTGGCCTTCCCTTCTCCTAGGGAGGAGCAGGAAAGCACAGCCTGGGCTCTGGGCCGGCCTGCTCTGCCCCTGGGCCAGCTGTTCCCCACCCCGGATGTGGGCGAGCCGGCCCAGGGCAGAGGCTCTATTCTGCGCTCCCACAGGGGGGCGCAAAAGCAAGGCCAGCTTGGGGTGCCAGAGCCTCTTGATTCAGCCCTGGTGACAGTCACCCTTCGTGTATAATCAGGTTCACTGTTTCTCGGGAATAGGCAAAATGGATCCCCATTCCAAAAAGCTTCCTTATTCCAGAGCCTGGAGCACCAGCTTCATTTTATGCATGTGATCAAAGTGTAGCCAACACTTAAGTGCTTTTCTGAGAAGGGAGGGTAAATAGGGTGGGTTCTGAGTTATTACAGAGACTTTTTTCTTGAGTGACTGGGCAGTGAGACTTGCCCACATGCTCAGGGCTTAACTGACTGCTATATTTGTTTGAACTAACAAGTTGTTATTAGTTTGAACTAATAAGTTCAAACTAACTTTGCCTAAAGTTGACATAGTCCACGTCTATTAGGATGAATTTAAAAAATATCAAGTGCCTTCCTGACTGGGGCCTCCATCATCTCCCTCTAATGACAGTGTGGTCTTTCATGCACCAACAGAGAAAAGAAAATTATTTTATAAAAGGGAAAATGTGACTATAAAATCATAAAAACTCACAGAGGGAATCGGAAAGCAGTAACAAACTACTTTTAATTCTCTCTCTCAAAAAAGACTATTTCAAGATGCTGGGACTCCTTTAAAATAAACAAACAAAATCCCATTCTCTAACAGGATAGGCAGTTTACTTCTTTCTCCACCCTCTCTTCCTCTGACAACATGCCCCAAGAGACTCAGGAGAAAGGAACAATGATATGGCATAACCCAACAGTGCCTTCCAACCAGGGAGTCCAAAGCACTTTTTATGTTAACTAAGCCTCATAACCCTGCTGGTAGATTGCCTTCTTATATCCTGGATCGTGGGAAGTGTTAGAAGTTAAATTATTGCCGCATGACTGAGGTGTTGTCACTTGTGATCTCCAAGGTCTGTCAGAAAATTATAATATGAGAAACCTGTTCCTGGTGGCAAGATGACTGTGCCATCTGGGATGCCTCTCCAGGGAATGTGGCATGTATCTTTCTTGAAATTTCTTCAGAGCAGGTTGGGGTGAGGTTTCAATTAATTTTTAGAAATGAAGCAACAAGAGAAGACCCAGGTTAATGCAAAGAAGAGAGGTAACTGTGGGTCCCTCAAATATTGTATAGGCATGGCAGTTTCTCCAGCAAGCGACAGAATGAAGTATCTGTTTTATCTTACTGATATATCTTTTCCTGGATCCAGCTTCTCCTTCTTCCACATAAGTAGCCCTTAACCTTATGAAGGGAGCACACATACACATGTGCACAAACAGTTGCACATGTGCTATTCAAAATATTATTTGAAAATAATTCATGAAATTAACATTTTCTTTTGAAAAACACAATTTAGAAAATATGTTTTAGTATATTCCTTAATACCTAATTTTGAATGAAATCCTTAAACACAATATAAATCAACACTGAGTTCTCATTTAATATTACAAATATGGACGCAACATTAATACCCATCACAGTCAATAGAAAATGTACATAAATGAAGTCTATTCCCATTTTATTGAAGGTCTCATGTACTTGTTATAGGCTTAAAAAAACTCGGTTTAAAGAACATCCTGATAAGGAACAACGGCACACATCAAGATAAGGTGACTTAGGACACTGTAAATAGGCTAGTAATGGATGATGATGTCCAAAACCCTACTCATCTATCTGTCCGCCTTACTTCATACTTAATCATCTGTGGGTTCTCTGTAGGGCCCATCACTGGAGTTTCTATGACTCAGAGATTTCAAATGATGTATATTGTCTCACAGTTTCCTTGGACTTGTCCATTTGTATCCATTTGTTGTTCCTTGTTTTATCGTTAGATTGTAAACTCTTTGGAGCAGAGATTGTCTCTTTGTTCTTTGTTTGTAAACTGCCTAGCACAGTGGAGCCTTCATTCGTGATTAGGGCTCCTAGGCTACAGTTTCGATAATTGCTTACCGCTCTAAAACACACACATACACACACACACACACACTGCTCCTTCCCATGAAACAAATCCAGTTTTGGTATTTCAACATATAAGATCTCCCATGTGGTCTGCTTATTAAGGAACTAAAATGAAATCACTAAAGTCAATCTCACAAATCCAGAGAGAGCAAAATGTTTCACTCTGAAGCTCAACTAAACTTTCATGAGCAAAAATTTTTCACTTTAAATCTAGCTGGTTTCAGTTCCAAAAATAGCTGAGTTTTTCCATAAAAAGGTCACATAACTCCAGTAATTACCTTGCCAACACAGTGACTCAAGAGCACCGTAAAGTCAAAATCACTTTTGGTGTAGGCATTTGCAAATCCACTGAGGTCAGGATCTGGTTCGTCCTACCCTAACAGGGAATTTGGCACAGAGACAGTCAATAATGAAAGGCAACAGCTTGACCTGAAAGGCCAAAACCAAGATAAAACAAAAAGTGTTTCCCAAAGTTCCTGAACTGCATTTGCATAAAGCTGAATATTATACACTTTACTGCACTTTTTGAATTAATATAGAAAACATGGGCTAATGGAACAAATTAACCAGGTGAAGAATTTCTAGAGGATGGTTAATGACTGCCATAGTCTTTGTCAATAAAAATATGTGCTCAAATTTCTTTTCTTTTTGACCAAATGTTATGTAACTTCTTTGGAAAAATTTAAATCTTGCAAGTGACAATTGCACCTACAAGTCAGCCAGTCAAGCCAGCTGATTCTGCAGCCCTCCAAACATGACATCTCCCAGAGCTGAGAGCATGTGGGGGCTGTTCATACAGGAGATACTCTCAGGTACTACTGTATGGGAATGAGTGCGCAGCTTTGGTGAAGATGACCAGTAAAACTCAATCAGTACATTAAAAGTTCACCTGTCCAATTTCTCTCTAAAAACAGACAACAGTCAATGACTGGATTTTGCTCAAGGGAAGAAGCCAACACATGAATGTCACCAACACAGCTGCCCCTCCAACCTCTCAGGCTGCCCATGGCATTTAGAGAACATCCCTGATGTCTGGGAAGCACTTTGAATGATTTAAGCTTACAAAGATAAAATAGATGAACTTGCATCTCTGGACACCAGATACAATTTACCATGCTCAAGTTAGAGTTTAATCAAAAGGACAAAGATAAGATCCCCATGAGGAACAAAATTGGAAATACTGAATAAACTGATAGATCCATGTGTGCAGTATGGAGTTTTAAGAGTTAAGCCTGGATTTTAAAAGGGGGCATGACCTTTAATATTAGGACCAATAGTAGCATTGAGCACCATTTCATACATCAAGGCATAAGTTGTTGACTACAGGAACAGGAAGGAATGAAAGTCACCTTACTCTGAAGTACCTGATTTGGTTAAGCAAAGGTGTTTTTCAATACAGCTAGTCCTCACTTAGTGACCTACTCGTTTAGTGACCCCTCAGAGTTATGACCGGCTCTCTGATGAGTTGGTATTATGGCGATGTACGAGAACTCGCATCAACTCTCTCAGATTACCTATATTTACAGTACACTATGCAAACTAAGTTCAGTACATTAGAGCTTAAAACATTTAAAATATATATTAAAAATGTTATAAATGATGCAAAGGTGACATTAAAACTATCTACCGATGGTTGAAAAACCCACTACCAGTAAAGTACATTATGCCTGAAATACCGGTAAGGGCTGCTCCTCGTTTAGTGACCAATTCGTTTATCAACCGGGTTTCAGGAACGGAACCCGGTCACTAAGTGAGGACTACCTGTATAGCACATTTTATTTTCATACATTTCTATGCATGACCAATGAATGTCATTGCATAGACACCCATGAGTTTTGGTAGCTCATTATATAGCTCAAGGAATGAAAAGGCCTATTAGTGCTCAGTGGACAGACGGCCTGTTGTAATTTATTATTTGATACATTCCATCTCATCAGTATGTGGCTCTAATTTGTTAAAAACAGGATTGTGGCTTCCACATTCATTGTTTCTCACTGCTTCCAGATCAAATTTGCTTTGCTTACAGATGGAAGTATTATTTTGATTGCTACCCTGTGAACTCACACGGGGATCTAGTGGGCTTTTTTCCCCCCCTGGCTTGTGCTTTGCCACCAGTAACAGAAATTCCATGCTAAATTACACCTGCAAAGCTCCAGTATTTTCACAGGTGCAGTTCGTGACAGAATGCAGTCATGTAATTCTCAGAATATAATCTACCTCCCTCTCTTTCAAGAGAAAATGGTTCTGCATATTATTTCCTTACCTCCTAAGGTGTGTTTTTTTTTTTTTGGCCTGTCTTTTCTATTTAGATTGTAAGTTCTTTGGGGGAAAAGACTGTCTCTTACTCTTTATTTGTATAGTGCCTAACACAGAATTCAGTTGAGATCTCTAGCTCTGTCTCCAACACAGATAAAAGTAACTGGAAGTAAATTACTTAGCAATTAAAAAGGAAAATGTATTCATCTTTCCCTTAGGTTAAGAGATACAGGTCTGAAATACACACAAGGAGCAAATCCCATAAATAAGCAAGGGACTAATAAGGTCATTTTGCAGAGTGGCATTAAATTATTTCAAGCTTCTACTCATTGTTGAGGAATCCTTGCTGCAGTAGCATGTAAACTGTACTGAAATCTGACAGAGAATGCTGAGCTAGTTAGTTCAGGAGCAGTTTTGCACATTGGCAATAAACTACTGCTTCAGAGCCAGCTGATTGTGGAGTTAAACTCAGATTTCTGATGGAGGTTTTAAAATGTTATTTTTAAAAAAAAGTAAATGTCTCCCACATTTAAAATGTCCAAGGCCCCCTTAATGTTTTCACTTTTAACTTCTTGAATTTGGGTTAGCTCACTGGTTACAAGTCACAGGCTGGTGGTTTGGCAGTTGTCCCCGATAAGAAAGCTAGAATGACACTGGAAAACTGTCGAGTACATTGTTGGCTTATCAAAGTCAGACAACTATGTAGCTCTGAAGCCTGTGGGTTGTCAGACTGATTCTTCTGAGAAATCACTAATTAATTTACAGGCACCAAACTGTAATTCCATGAAGCTCCATATGCATATTTAATTTTTGTCTCCAGACAGAGTACTTTAGCTGAGTGCTTGTTCTTTAAAAAAACACTTGGTTAGGTTTCCCACTTTACTTTTTCCTCAACAGAACTTTTATACATTGCTACAGGGGAGAGAAATGCATGTCTGATTGTCAAAGGAAGCAGACATTTCAGAAGAGTGAAGCTAGAAGATCTGGCCTAAGGTACACAAATATATGGCTTTACAGTATCTGATGCAGCTGAATTGCTGAGACTGGTAGGGACATGTCATGCAAAATTAGCTAAGCTCAATCAAAATTTCACACTTGAAACTGGTGTATCAGTTCTCAGACTGATGTGGTAGCAAGACCTTTTGATTCTTGGGCCCATGGTTGAGAGATCTTGGTGCCCTAAGGATCTGATAACTCCTTTTAGGATAGGAGAGAGGATGGTGTTTTAGGGATTTCCAGCAACAAAGAAAACTTTAAGATATCACTTCAAGGGAAATAGCCCTTAAAGGCAATTTAGCAAGGTAAATATCTGCACCTTTGCACTGGAGAGTCTAGCAGAGCCAGGAAGTCTGGGGTCAAACTGAATGGCACAGTTTTACTTTGATGACGGGAAAATTTAAAACTGCCCCATCTCTGCTTAATGTGCCCTCTTTTGTCTTTTCCCTTGGCTTGTGTGATGAATTTAGTGGGCTCCACATTGAATCTGGCTTCTGCCTGCCTGTGCCAACCCACTGCCTGGGGTCAGGGGCATAATAAATGCACAGAAGGAAGGTGCTGAGCTCCCTGGGTGTCTACTCAACCGGGAGTACAAACAACAAGGAGTTTTGTGGCACATAAAGGCCAACGCATTTATTTAGTTTAGCAGCCCAAGGGATTAGGTAACAATGAAGTGCTTCCCACACTTTGGTGTGTCCAAAGGACACAGAGAAAAGCTGAGAGTGAGGTTATGTCCACCTGTACTAATGTCTACTATACTCTCCGGCTTTCCCTGTCCTCCCCATTGCCCAATCCTACTGCCATGTCTCTGCTTAGACCACTAGTGGTTAGTAAAATGGATGAAGAACACATTAAAGCAAACCCCGTAGCAAAGAACACTTTGTATTTTCGCACCCATTGGCATGGTGCAAAGATTGACAAGGTTCAAAGGGGTAGCTGTGTTAGTCTAGTTCAGCAGAACAAACAAAGAGTCTGGTAAGACTTTGTTAGTCTTCTAAGTGCCACCAGACTCCTTGTTTGTTTTACACTGACAAAGGCATTCCCTCAATCCCCGTTGCACATCTCTGGGAAACTAAGCTCCTGCACAAAGCATCCTCAAATTCCGGACACATGTGGGATTTGATAAGGTATCCAAACAGGCAGTGCCCAAGGAAATTCAAATCTCCATTTTCTGAGTGTTTAGATCTTTCCAGTGTTTTATCAGCAAATGTATTAACAACCTCAATACAATCTTCCAGTGTGTGATGAAGCGTCTGCTGAGCTCTATCGCTGGTTTTTATCAGAAGTTTTGTTTGTGATCTGAAACACTGTGCGTCTCTTGCTGGGGTGTGCTATTCAATTGTTTTCAAATACCAAACCGTGGCCAGCCATTTGCCTTAGTGACTCATGTTTCCTTTTTTTTGTCACTTGTTTGCACTGACCCACTTGTTGGCTGACTGGAATGGGCAGAGACATTACTTAACTACTGTACTTCAGTTCAGCCTCATTTCCAGGCACACCTGTGTAAACACAACTCCGACTCCTTCCGCTTTTGCATATGCCAGTCTGTCTTACATTAACAATGATGGTTTTCATTTGACGCTCTCCTCTTCTTTTCATCTGTAAGAACCCTGATGAATTGATCCCGTCCTATCTAGTTGTCTTACTAGTTCATCAGCACTTCCTCCTTTCCACTGACTTTCCCAACCTTTAGTACATACCAGTCAGTTTTTCCCTCAAGCATATCCTTGTTTTCTTCTATTCTGACCTGCCTCACTAGCTATCACCTTATCTGCCTTCAAAACCCTCTATAAAATTAATGTCTGCCTTGATGCTTACCGGACATCAGTGACTGAGAATAGCTAGACAACTGGTCTGCCATGATCCAAGGTCATTGTGATAAGACAACCTGTTTTACTTACTCACCTCCCTCATCTTTATCTGTTTCATTTTACCCTGTGTTGTTTTAACTGAAACGGTAAACTCTTTGGGGCAGATGTCTTTTGGATAAGTGTGCATGCAGACAGGCATCATAGAGCTCTAATCCGTGACTGAAATCTATATGCACATAGAAATAAATAATTTTGCCCTTTCTTCTGACACTACTGTCCCTCTGCAGGGCAGCAGGAGATGTTCAGGGCCTTGCAGGTTAGCTTCCCAGTGGAAGAGAAATCAGTGATGTGGAGACTAGGTACACTGTGAGTGTAACTTGCTTTATTTACTCACATACACCTGTCCCAGAACAAAGGTAGTCAAAAATATCATGGAGGCAATTCTCTTTCCCCAGACTCAGCCCAACACCAATATCTGTGTCAGTTACAGGAGAAGTACCTTAAACCTCCTTTGTCCCCCAGGAGTGACCCCTTAGGTTACAAACCTGGTTTCCTTCATTGCTCATGAGAGCATGGTTTAACCACAATGGGACTGGATCTCTAGGTGGCAGCCCTCTATTTCCTAACTGTGTTAACACAACAGGCTCCGCTGTGTTTGGCACCTCTACACCCTTGTGCTTTGAGAGCCTGGGACCGAAGCTGTTTACAGGATCCCTAAGGGAAAACAGACGGGAGCTATTAACTGGGGAATGCTCATCATAGGTCCATCCAGGCTAACAAGGTTCCCACTTCCCAGAAGATATTAAAACCAATAAAGAACCCCAGATCTGGAAAAGGAAGGGGATTGTCAGCTGGTGGCTGGACATGAGTCTCTAACAGGGAGAGATGGAGAGCATGCTACAGCAGGACGGTCTGCTTCTCCCAGCCCAGAGATGCGAATAGCTGCTCTAAATGGAACTTCTCAAAGCTTGCAAGGAAAAATTAAGGTTTAGCTAAGGGGCAGTAGGCATGTAGGCCTTTTTTCCTTTTACCCTTTGTTCTGCATGCTGCGTACCTTTGAATGAATACTCTTGTACCAGAACTCTCTGATGTCAACAAAATATCTGTAGTTTACACAAGAAACATAGAGGAAGAATCAGAAGCAAATGGCACTTATGCACAAGCACATTTTGAAGCATGAAATCTGTCTGAGGGGGATTATAAATGTAGGCTCTTAGGGCTGTGCCAGAGGACAATAACTAAACTAGTTTTACATATTTCAAATAAGGGAACAAGTGATTCATGTTGCTGGAAACAAGGAAACTCCTGCTCTCCATGCTGCCATGAGTGTCCTTCAGCTTGCTTATGTCCCATAAGGCTGCTCATTTTAAATGTTCCCTTAAGGACTGGTCTTGAAGACTAATGCCAAAATCTGAATTAGGATTTTCTTCCTACTGTCAAGCAGCCAGATCTAAATCCCAACCAGCAAAGGGTCTGGAAGGAAACTAGCCTCCAAGATAAAATTCATTCACAAGCAGATTCATGGCAGCAGCAGCAGCAGCAGCAGCAGCAGCAGGGAAGCCTGCAGCTAACTGGCTCTGCTGGTCTGGTAATTTAGCTCTTCAGTCAATGAACTTTTTACAGGGACACAGAAATAAATGAGAGAGACAATGAGCAAAAATGTGATATTCCAGTTGGTTAGGCTTACTAGAATTTGATTTTTTTAAAAATATAATTTGGGTAGATCACATCAATATGCATTTTTACCCATTGTAAAATATTTTCATTAATTCAATTTTTCACAGGTGTGCAAAATTATGCTTTTTAAGCCCTTTGTATGATGAAGTTAAATTTTCACAGTCACAAGAAGTTATGGATGGTCAGACAATAATTATTTAATGACAGATGTTATGCTTAAAAAAGTCAAATGTTCAGCATCATATGTCAAAATATACAAAGTAAATATCCTTAGCTCAAACTTTCCCAAGCAGCATTTTTCTGACTGCCTGTCGGATGGAAACATTTTTTCATTGGTTCATGCATGTACAATGAAATCGATGTTTACTGGCATTTATTAAAAATCTTTTCATTCCACAGCTAAGTATGCTGTATTGAGCAAAGCCTGTCCCAAGACATACAGGCATGACTTCAGTGAAGGCCACTGAACATCCAAGAGTACAATTTTTTTTTTTTGACTTACAGTTAGAGCCCTGCGCAGATACAAAGTCTGTCTCTGGTCCACAAACATGGACCACAGATATGAGGCAAATATCTGTGGCACTGCAGGGCTCTACTCATGCTATTTTCTCTCTAGATACAAAAAGATTAGTGAAACATTAAGGCACATCTCATAGTGAAGTCTGGTGAAACAACTCTGAGTAAGATTTTCAGCTCTACACTACAAGGATTATAACTGCATATTGTCAGCACAACCCCAAGTGCAGATGCAGCCTACAACAATGCAAGGGGTTTTGCCTTTGCTGTAGGACCAACACCTTCCAAAGAGCTGATAGTTAGATTGATGGAAGTATTTTTCTGTGAACCTAGCTGCACGTAGAGTGGGAATTAGGTTAGAGTAGCAACTTCATTCAGGATGTGGGTTTTCCATATCCCTTAGCACCATGACTACATCAACTTACATTTCAAGTGTATGTAGACCAGGTGTGAATGACTTAAGAGTCTAAATCTCATTTTCAAAAGTTATTTTGGCAGTCAGGCATCTAAGAAGCCTAACTGTAAGTCAGTGGAATTTACGCTCCTAAAGGTCAGATTTTTAAAGGTGTTTAGGTGCTTACCTCCCACTGAAATCAATGGAATTAACTAGTTAATAATTTCAATAATCTGGCCCTAAATCAGTTGATTCCAATGGGATTTAGGCAATGAACATGTTTAGTAACTTTTGAAAACCCCATTAGGCACCTATTTACATCTTTAGGTACTGAAGTACCTTTAAAAAGTACCTGGGGCTAAGTCACTTGAAAATGGGACAGATTTCTGTGTCACTTAGATGCTTTAAAAAATATTAACTATAATCATATCACAAGCCACAGGGGGCTTGCTCAAACTCCCACTGACTTCACTGGGAGTCCAATCAGGCTGTAGATGTTGCTGCATGTGTTTAGTATAAGCAGATACAGACAAAACAGGTGATAAGTAGAACAGAAAAGAATCCATCTGGAGAGCTAGAGTCTGGAAGAGAGATCAGGCAAGGGGATGAACTAACAGTGACACTATGGATGACTGCACTACTTTCAGACGCAAAAGCCAGAGATTTTCTGTGTCACATGTGCAACAGTTCAAGGCACAGTATGTGTTATGTCTATCTCAGGAAGCTTGAGTGCTTATCCAAGCCCCCTAAAGTCAATGAGTGTCTTTCCATTGCTTTCAAGCGGTTTGCGACCAGGCCCTCTGTTCACCTCCGAAATGTGCTGCTGTATTTGTGACATTTTGTGTTCACTTGGAAGTCTTTGCTGAAAAATAATAAATAGTTCTTCATGTTTTTCTTTCTTTTAGAAACAGAAAGGATGCAGTCTTGATGCAAAGACTGCTGAACATGTGTTATTTTACCTGTTATAAAACAAAGTCAACAATTCTCAACAAGTCACTGCAATGATTTGGTGAGAGTGTACGTGAACCACTGGCCTGTAATAGGCAGAGTCAGAATGGTTTCAGTTGTGGGTGTCAGAGGTCCTGTAATACTAGACATGCAGCAGAGGATCTTTTAGCTTCCTGTACTAGTCCACCTACTGTCTTGAAGTTCCTGGAGCTCAAGGTGTACAGTAGAGTGACAACTGTGAATCAAGGTATGAAGAGGGATGTGTTACAGTAATAAAGGAAAAGGCAGAATTATGGAAACAGGGATATTGCAATCAGGTTCAGATCAGCCAAATTTCATGCAAAACCATTTTGTGCATGAGCTCAGTTCTGGTTGGTATAATATTAAAGATGCAATGACACGTTTCTCAGGAGATAGGCAGTTAGCTGGCCAAAGTCCAATTTTGGTAATTGCAAGAAAGTCAGTGGGACATCAAGACTTCAAAGAGAAACAGCAGAATTAGAGTTGATATGCAGATATGACTGTGCGAATGCAGGATTGAATTGTGACTATGGCTTCTCTTCCCATTAGAACAGGTAATTTGACTTCACCCTCCTCTATGTGCTGTTTGAATCTTAACAACTGCTCTGATTTGCTGTTACTGTATGACCTGATCCCACGTCTTACACTCCCCTGCATTTATCATCATCCCATTCTGTAAATTCCCCCATCTTCAAAGCATCTGACAAAGTGGGATTTTCTCCCACAAAAGCTCATGTGAAAAATAAATCTGTTAGTTTTTAGGTGCCACAGGACTCCTTGCTTTTTTTCCCCTCCATAACTAAAATCCAGTATTGGGGGTCTTCTGCACTCCTATTCTAAACTGTTATGGTGTGGGGCTTTCTGCAGTGAAGAAGTCCTTACATTGAGCACTGAAGGCTCAGTGATTGGTGAAGTGTTTTCTCTAATGGGAAACTCTGCATGGTATTTAAGATCCATTAGGATGAAAGGCAATGTAAAATCATGAGAGACTGCAGAAAGTTGGCCTGCGTTTATGTGTCCCACTGCCGTTTCTGGACAGAGTCAGAACTGCTCCTCTTTGTATTATATATAATCCTTAGTGGGGAACCTCCTTTAGTTCCAACATTTTGAAGCAGGTCATAGGTCCTGTTGTCAAGAACCTCCCAGTGGTCACAGGTGAGCAGCTAGGGGATAATTCTGAAAATCCTAAAAAAGCCAAGGATTTCGTAGAATATTATCATTATTAGAATGGACATATTTTCTGATGGTCTTTGGGAGAAGAGTCGATTAACAGCACCCTTAGCTATCTCAGGACATGCACACAAACTAAAATCCATTACAGTTGCTGGTTTCCAAAAAGATGACTATGGAAATACGCAGAGCCATATATCCAATGGTGTAAATGGGAGCAGCTTTACTGACTTCAATGGTGACTTCAATTCCTCAATTAATTTACACCAGCTGAGGACTTGCCTGCCACCTTTGTTTTCTAAGGGGCAGATTGTGCCCTTTATTGTACAGCCTACAATAAGGGGCAGTGTGGAATTTTACATGCAAATATAGAGTACGTGGGGGCTTAGAGGGGAAAGATAGCAAACCCAGTGGCTTCTGCTTTGATCTTCTAGCCTCAGAAGATTTGTGGCAAATTGCTTTTTCTTCACAAATCTGAACTGATATGGATTTACATGAGTAGTTAAAAAATAATACCAACTGGGAAATAAATTCTTTCATAGCACCACAAAAAAGCAATAAACTAAAGAAGCAGTTAGACAAGAATGATCAGAAATGTTTTACAATGAAAAAAATTATTAGCAACGAAGAAAAAGAGCTGTTGGACGTTTGTAAATCTAGCTGTGGCAGGCTGAAAACAGAGAATCCAAAAAGTCATTAGAGAAAAGACATGAAGAGTCTTGTAATAATATCCCGGGGAACATGCATACTACAGATTCAATGTCTTTAAGACTATACTGTATGTTCTGCAACAATTGTTTAATGTCTAATCCTTCTGGAATGATTGCACAGAACTTATGTTAATGTCAGCTCAATGTGCTCAAGAAAATAAATCTGAGATTCACATCAAATTACTTACTCTGAACCCAGAACATCTGACAGATTTCCATAATCTGATGCATAGGGAGAACTGCATACAAGGTTTTACCTGAGGACTGTGGGAGACTAATAGCTTCCCCCTCATCCTTTGCTAAAGTGGGTCTTCAGTGTATTTCTGAGTAGTCTTCTCAAATGCACAGAAGGCAGAGCCAACGAATGGCAGAAGCCATATATAAGAAGGTGGTTAATATATTTGTCTAGGTTCCATTAGGTAGTTACTCTTGGATTTTATTGTTATCAACCACAACAAACTGGAATTTGGGTAGGGTATTATTCCGTCCACTTTACCATAGTACTGTGCTACTCTGGAGTATTAACTGTGCAGGAGAAAGGAATAATTTTTAGCTGTTACTAAAATTAGTATTTCTTGGCCCTACAGACACATCTTGGCTGATCTAATGGAGGGGTCTGATCTAACACCCACTGAATTCAGCAGAAAGACAACCCATAGTTTTAGATCAGTCTACAAGAGCACTAGAAAGGAGAAGCAGCGCAGTGAGCCCTTCTTTGCCCTACATGTGCACACAGGATGCAGCTCTCCATCCTACGGAAGGGGTGCCAGGGCATGGTGTGGATAGATCAATCTCCCCTGGCATGAGTCATAAGGTATGTCTGTCTACACAGCAAAAAAGTGAATCTCACAGCTCAAGGAACGGGCTCAAGCTTGAGGTGTAGATGTTCTTGCTCAGGCTGGAGCCTGGGCTCTGAAACCCTCCTTCCTCTACTTTCCTTTACAAATGATGCCAATTTAGAATGATGCAATTCTTTACCAACCATGACTTTTCACTCTTCTTACCCTAAATGTATATGGGAGGGAGCAAAAGGCTAATAGTGGGCCTTATCCAGTAACTAACTTTGTCTTGCAGACCCCAGTGTGGCCGTTCATTTGTTACCATTACACAGACTGCTTCTAGACGCTTCCTCAGGCAGCAGTCAACTTAATAAACGGTTGATGGGAGATGGGCTCGATACTGGAGGTGCACGACAATCTTCTTTATAAGAACAACCCCTCCCCCCATATTCAATACAACGTGGAGGCCTTGCAGCCAATTGCAATGCAAAATTATCATCCCTTGTCAAGAAAGCAACAGCTCTGATCCGTGAGGGCTTGATCTCAACTCCCGTTAAAGTCAATGGAAAGGCTCTCGTTGACTTCAGTGTATTTGGATCAAGCTCTAAAACACTGGGATGGTCTCACTTATTGTTGATTACATTGCAATAACCTCCCCCCCCATTAATTCATAACTTTCTTTATCCCCATATTTTACTGTGTGTATACTGTGCCTACTACAACAGAGTCCTGACCCAACTGTGTGGCCAACAATGATTTGCCATTAATCTAAGAAATCTAAAAAATCTGACAGGAACGCACTTTTGTGTATCATGAAGCATCGGGCGTGTTCTTGATTTTTTTGCTTGGCAATCACTCTAATATATAGTGTGCATCTTCCTCTTCGGATGGTACTTTATTCTCTCTCTCTGTCTCTCTCTCTCTCTCTCTCTCTCACACACACACACACACACACACACACACACACACACACACACACAC
>ML682041.1:9757579-10049813 GCA_007922195.1 Podocnemis expansa
ACACACACACACACACACACACACACACACACACACACACACACACAATTTTAGTGTGGGTTATAATAACTGATAAAGGTTTTAACTGATCTAGCTAGAAACTGTAACATTTTTACTCTAATCATATCTTAAAACTGTGATATGGTTAAAGCCCCACTTCACAGACTTGGTCACCTTTTAACTGACTTTCTGGGAAATCCTTTTATAGGTTGATTTACTTCAAACAATTATATTGGTTAATGGAATGGAATCTGACATTAGTGAAAAATACAAAACCTCAGTATGAAATATTAAATTATTCTTGATTAATTCTTTTATGGGCTAGGGCTTATAGCTGATCTAATACCTCCCAGATAATTACTTCTATTATAATTCTAGCTTTGATTTTTAATTAACCGTTCAAAGTTTCTCATTCCAATTAATGTTACCTTTCTACAAACAGTCAACTCTCTGCTTTGACAGTAAGTTAACATTAGACTATAATGTTTGGATCTGAATACTAGAATTCAAACCTTCCAAAATTGTCGGATTATACAGAATATGGTGCTTACTTAGTCTAAATAGTTGTTTAATTATAAAATGCTCCAATATGCTGAGCAATAGCATTTGCTGAGTAAACCTATACTTATAGATATTGCTCCTTCCATAACTTAGCCCTTCCTAGTCTTCTAAAACCCCTTTGCTGATACCCCAAGTCTGTAATGACACACTTCATGTTCAATTACCTCAGTGGTATCACTCATGTGCATAAAATTTAAGCACCTACATATCTGAAGGATGGAGGTTTCAGACTGACCTCCTTGAGGAAAGGATCAAGTCTTTCAGCTTTTATAGAAGTAGACAGAACTGTTATCTGGAATGATCTAGTATACATTGGAGGTGCCATTAGGATAATGAATTACACTAATAATGAGCAATAGGTGTACAATGTGCATGCTGACTCATCTTCCTTTTACTCTAGACATGCACGCTGAAATTTAACATGAACCTGTCAATACCTATCAAGAACACTTAATAAAACTCTTTAGCTGTAGCAAGAGCATAGTCAAAAATTTGGCTACAGCTTAGAAGTTAGACGGATACAAGACAGTACACCACTTGTGCTCATCTTTGTTGTGCTCCTACTTGAGGTGAGATCTTTGGTACATCATGTAGACCAAAATTTTCAACCCTGGTCCGTTATGTTAAGAACCTAAATCCATATTTATTCACCTCAACAGAGATTTGATGAACACACACACACATTCCATTAAAGTTCAGTGCAAGTGAGGTGAATCGACTGGAAGCACAGCACTGTAGAACAGTGGTTCTCAACCACTGTCGGGATACATTACTGTGTCACCACACAGCTGTTAAGTGTGTTGCAGAGAGCCAGGGAGATGAATGAATTTGGTCTGGGGTAGGGGGATGGGCTCACGTGTCCTGTAGGATCATGATAAGCCACCAAGTTGCGAACCACTGCTGTAGAATATCAGGACCCTCCAATGCAGGAGCCTGGTTACAGATTAAGGTGGCCAACTTTAAAAACCCATGTTAGAATATGTTGGCTTTGCTTTAACCTCCATGTGCCTCAGCCTACCCATCTACATATTGAGATGATGATAATAATATTGTCAAACCTCTCTGAGGTGACGTGAAGCTGAAAACTATTGTTTGAAAACCACTGGGAGAATCTTGGTTGAAAGGTCCTACATACCACAAAGTCCAATTGCTTCTTCAGTTGTGACAAAGGTCAGGGGTTTGATGTTTTTATAAGCTCTGCCCCACACACATATTTGAGATTTCTTTGAGTCTCCTGTAGAGGAGCTGTCACTCTCATGAAGCAGCAGTGGAGTAGAGCTGGGTGAAGCACCCTTCACTGCCATTCATGAAGCAGCCAGAGGGCTCTGGTGACACCAAGCACATGCTGAATTTTGTAGTCAAGCCGGCTTCTTCTGCTGTGCTCCCACTTCCTCCAGGCTCAGAGCCTGAGTGGGGCTTAAGCACATGGGGCAGCAGGGGGCCCAGAGCCTCCCTTCAGTCTGGGGCTGCAGCCCCTGCCTTAATCTGGGCCTGGGTGCCGTGCTGTTGTCCTGCAGACTCTGAAAATATTCTCATTAGGGTTTTTGGTCCTTAATGTGTATAATCATTTGCCTCACCTTCCAATGTATCTACACTGATATATTACTGAAGGGCACCCTAGGCTTTATGAAAGTTGTTGATCAAATGAATTGCAGCCAAATAATGTGGCTTTTCAGTGCTTAAAATGAATATGTTTTTATAAAGGTGAGTTTTATAGCGTGGTATATATGAGACACTCTTAAAACTAGTTTTCTCTGCTTGTTAAAGATGGCTGTAAAAAGCAGAGCCACCCAGTGGGTATTGTGGTCTAGCTCACAATGCCAGGCTCCGCTTGGTTTGGAAGCTTTTTCAAAAGCCTTTTAAATAGTTTGCCATTGTTCAGAAATCATAATCATGGAGGGCGAGATGTGAAGGGATTGGAAGTGTGCTGATGCTACACACTTAGATTTTCTTAGAGCTGGATTATTTCAATTGATACACATTGTTGAGTTTTCCAGTGTACTTCTCAGGTATGAGGCGTGTAATATATCTCAAGCTGGTAAATGTCAGGCTAGGTTTACGAGGCAGGACAAATACTATATGACATGTAAGGAAAGGGAGGGTGTGCTAGCACAGTGGATAAGGTCATAGGAAGACTGCATTCAATTCCTGGCTCAGCTTTGGATGCCCTTCAGCAAATCATTTAGGGCCATATTTTAATTTAAAGGTATATAGGCATTGCAACACCTAAGTCTCATTTTCAAACAGGCCTATAATGAGCTGTAGACACCTAACTCATTTAAGTGTTGTAACACTGAATGGTAAAATGCCTAAATACCTTTAAAAATCTGAGTCGGAGGCTATGTCTACACAGGCGGTGGCAATTTTGCTGCCGTCAGTTCGCCCTTCTGGGAGTAGATCGCAGGGAGTATGAACTTGCTGCGCTGTTCTCGGAAGTTGGCCATGGAAGTCCTGGGGAACAGGGGGCGAAGGGGAAGGCCGATCGCAAGGGTCTTGCGGTCAGCTTTTCCCTAATGTGCAGTGGCAGCTTTAAAAGGCCACTGATTTTGCCCTAAGTGTAGACTAGGGCTTTATCTACCCAGTGTCTTTTTCCCCCCACACTGTAAAACGGATAATGTTACTCTTCCTCACAAAGGTATACATGAGAATCCTTTAACAATTGTGAACTGCTGAGAGACTATAGTGATGAAAATTATACAAATGTGAAGATAGATAGGTGCAAAAACTAGAAATGGATGAGACAGGTGATTTTCAGCTCTAGGCAAGGCTCAGATCATCAGCTGGCTCTTCAGCAAAGAACATAGAAAAATAAAGGCATGGGGCAATTCTGAAAGACTGTATAGCTTAAGTCTTCTCTTTCACCAGAGCTGAAATAGTTCTAGTAAATTTCACAAGTGATTCAATGGTTTCAGATCCCAGACAGTTAGCCCCTTTTTTTAGCTTTTTATCAAAGGTCTAAAGTTTGTTGCTTTCAGTGATTTGGAGATGTTACAGATGTCCAGAGCTTTATTTCTGTTCTAACTAGGTTCTCAGATGCTTCCAGTGATGCACAAATAACTGAAGAAAAACAGTAGCAGAATTTGGCCTGTGCTGTAAAACTGTCTTCTTACATCCTTGTTTCAAAATACCATAAACTGCACCCTATGAAAAAAGTGGTGCTGTGCTAAATAAAAATGCAGAAACAATCTTTGGCATTTCAATTTAATAAGTACATTTTAAGACAATTATTTGAATTCAGATTCTCTGGAACAGTTGATTAGATGCTCTTGGTGCATGACTCTTGCAAAAGCTAAAAGAGGAATTTTCTCCCTGTCCTCATTCCTAAACAATTTTCAGACCATTTCCAGCCAACGGCAAAAACAAACCGAACAGGCCACTTCATCAACAACCTCAGAAATCGCAATCAAAGGAGCAATGCTATAAATATGATTTATTTTGCATGCATGTTATCAGTTGGCCCTCTCTGTGCCCCATACACTTTTCTGAGTGTTGGTAGTTGTATAAATACTCCACACATGAATGCACGCATTTCTGGTTTGGAATAACTGACAGCATGGCAGGCAATGGATCTAAAAGAGAAAGCAATGGCACTCTCAAAGATACCCTCCCCAGACCAAAGTGAAAATTGCAGTCAGGGATTTACAACGAGCTGATGTAATCTTCTTCAGTTAAGTCAGCAGGTCAAAGCATTCACTGTCTGGCAATATTGGCAATTTACTGATAGGACCTCATATCAAATCCAAATGAAAGTCCAGCTAAAGAACGGTCAACATGCTCTCAGAGCCATTCACAGGGAAAGGTATGTTTGTATTGGAAATGGACATCTGTGGAACTCACTGGTGGTGAATTCTCATACAGTGAAACTCTGCCGGTAGTGAAGCAGAATGGAGCTCCCAATGCAACTCGATACACTGCCCGGTGCCAAAATGACAATTCCAGTGGTAGCCAAGGCACGCCAGAGATTAGGCATTGCAATTCTTCCATGACCCTTGTGCCAGAAGTGGGGGGGGAGTGTTTCATGGAGAGCTTAGTCTTTCAGAATTGCCCCCATGCCTTTACTCTTCTATGTTCTTTGCTGAAGAGCCAGCTGAAGAGTCAAGCCTTGCCTGGACCTGAAAATCACCTGTCCATCCATTTCTAGCATTCACAGGACAAGGGTGGATTAAAGCTTTCTGAGTCATAGTGAAGATAAGAAGCCATGATTCTATTGCCATAAAATACAAACAAGGTCTGAAAATGTATTATGTTGCTAGCCTGTGAAACAACAGGACCATGCACATCTATAACACCTTCTCCAAGGATCTCAGGCCATCTGCAAACATAGTCTCATCTGCTGCCTCCATATGATCGGTTACTAAAGCTGTTTTCATTTACAAATGAGAAACATGAGGCACAAAAACATTCAGTGACTTGCCAAGTCTATACAAGAAGAAATTGTTGGAGGAAGCACATCCAGGAGTCCTAACTCCCAGTCCCATGCTTTTATCACTAGACGAAGATGTCCCAATATCATTAAAGTTAAAAAGAATGAGGTATTAAAAAAACAATGACATAAAGAAGGGTATGAACCAGTATATTTGCCCCAAAGCAATAGTTTTAAAATAACATTTGAACAAGAGACAGTAGTGAAGAATAAGTTACTTCATGCTTTCCTGGTCTTGTTTGATACTGTCAGGGAAAAAAATCCACAGACATGCTGTCTGTCATCAAAATAGTGGAGGATGTTTGATGTTTCGTTTAGCTCACTAAGTTCCTAGCAAAGCTGTCACTCTGCATCTTGGCTTGTACAGCAATGAAAGTCCCTCTTCTGTGATCTCCCAGCTAGGTACTTATTCCAACATGGACTTTCTGAAAAGATAATGAAGGACTTACACAGCTGCACCTATCAGGCAGAAAAGGATGGTTCAGAAAAATGTAGTTGTTCATAATGGTCTGAAAAAAGAATATTTCATTGATAACCAAGGGTCTGATTTTACTATTTATCACATTTTTAGATTAGTGTAACTATTTGTAATGCACAATCTCAGCGTGTGGCTCTCTGTCCCCCTCTAATGGCTGGAATGTGTACAGATGTTTGAAGTCTACTACAGCTTCTGAACTAACAAGAATGGTCTTTTTGCTTGAAGAGTAAAGGTTTGTGCTTTTTGATCCAAAGGTAATGAGGTCTGTTCCCACAAGTAACCAGAACAGAAGCAGGAGTGGGAGTGGTCCTGCCTCTGGCAGGGGGTTGGACTAGATGACCTCATGAGGTCCCTTCCAACCCTATGATTCTATGATTATTATATTGTCTCCACTTGAGAAGAGTTATTTCTGATTTATACCAGATAGATCAGAACCTAAGCCCAGTTAATAGATTAACGGGAGACTAATGTCAGTTGACGTGCATTGTGAAATATGTGGAAGGGGGCATGCAAATCTTTAAGAAAGATGTCATTCTCCAAAGCATTTTTTACGCTTTGGAGTTAAATATATGTTAACTAAAAGTAAGCAGAACCCAGTGCCTCTGTCAGTCTGAGCACCTTCCCTTCTCTCCACTGCTCAGCTTTCCCTCTCTCGTCTTGTGACATAACCATTAATGTTCTAGTCACCACAGAATTTTTCAGGGTAGGCAACAGTTACTTTAAAAAACAAAAAAACCCACTACCAACCCCAAGTGTCACTTTTCAAATGTGCTGTAATATGGAGAAGATTACCAATGTCTGGACCAAGTTCTCAAAAACAGAACGTTTAGAATATGCATGGTATCAATCTGTATTAGGCTTGTCAGTATTTTAATTTACAAAGGCTGAGCAAAAATAAGGCATGTATTAAAAAAAGGTGCATTTTCCCTCCTCATTTTGCCTTCCACTCTCTATAGCCTCCTTTCCCATATCTTTCTTCCTCACAACCAGACCACGCTCAAGCCAGAGGTTTTCTCCCCCAGTGAATTCATTGCCACGTTAAAAACCATACCAATCCAAGATCCTGCTCCTGGTCTCCATTCTGTTAGCTTTACACCAGTGTGACTGCTGATTTTCTGACTTCTACCAGGAAAACAAAACCCAAGACGTTCAGTTTTCTGTAAAAGCTCACATTCCATTACAGAGCAGTCTAACAGAGCAAACATGGACACAATGACTTGCTAAAGCCGGCCCGTCAATCTGAACTTGGTATGTTAATATTTTTTAGATAGCTTTCAAGGACATTTACTATAAATCTGTAAAAAGAGAGCTACTTACGGGCCTGAGATTTACAGAATGTGTTGCCTATTTGTATTCTGCCTTTTGTCAATAGCATTAAGATTTGCAGTTTGCACTGAATTATCCACTGACCTAAATCCTTGCAAGCTATCAAAATCTGTTTCCTAGATAAAGTCATGTTGGAGTTTGATTCATTTATCAGTGCCAGGCACACAGCAATGCTTACAAGCATAGCTATTTTTCAAGTCTTCTTCAGAGCCAGACAAAAGAGAGATACAAATGAATTACAACCCATTGACACCAATGGTTTAAAATAATTATCAACCGCTTATTGTCCGGAAACACAATACCACAATTCCTGCCTCCCAATTTCCCCACAACCTCCCAAATATAATGGCACACTATTTATTTACATAATGTAAAGCACCTGAGTATTATTCTGACAGGTCCAAAATGATTTATTGTTCTTACATTATGCTAAATACTCTGGATAGATCATGCCTCATTATACAAAATACAATCCATTACCATTCAGCTGAATGAGACTTGAAAGCCGAGAGGCAGGGGGCTTGCTAATTGCCACAATAGCTTCCTAGTGACATATCCCCTCCACAGCAAGACTCAGCTATCTGACAAAGGGATAGTCTCCATTCTCTTTGCAGGCAGGACTCTCCTCCTATTGAAGCCACTGGGAGTTAAATGGGAGCCAGGAGCTGCCTCATTTCCATTTATATAGTGTATTTGCAGCCCAAGTGCTCTACAAACTGTAGTCCTTCCTCAGGCAAAACTCCAGTCAAGCCAGCGAGTGTCCTGCCTGAACAAGGATCACAGCATTAGGGCTACAACAAATAGATCAGACAGTCACATGCATTCAGGAACCATACCACTGGCCATTTCCTGGCTGCAAATGAGCAACAACTTACAGGCCATCACAATGAATCAACCTCTGTTTTAGGCTGCTCGCTTATGCTGACTTCAGTTCAGGGGTGTGTGTGCATGATGACCACAATCTCAGCCAACACTAGAGACTGAACAACCTGAGCTGAAGAGCCAGGCTTTTCTAGCACGCCTGTAAACAGATTCCTATCATCTGCGAATCAAGCACAGAGGGGCATTTATAGCACACACATGGATGCAGATGAGGGCTGAATTTGGCCCTCTGTGTGAGACTGAGCAGGGAAGAGGTTCTTCAGCAGGACTGTAACCCTTTGAATACAACAGTCTGTGCCTCCTCCCAGAACTGCTTACAGCCCACTCTTTCTGATAGCGGCACCTGAATTCTGCCTCCCCTAAAGTAATGCCTCTTTCTGAGCTCCAAGCCTCCTTCTATACACTGCCTGAAATTCAGCACTGCAACTGCATTAGTGAAGCAGTAGAGTAGATTGAGATTTCTGGGTGGGGATAAGGTATGGAGGGTAATTCTCTTTCTCAGTCTGAACCAGTGGAAGGGACTATCAGAGCATTCTGAAATAACAACAGCGCCTGTTTGCACTGCAAAGGGAGAATCAAAATGAAAAAGGAACATCCCTGCTGGGATCCTAAGAGGCTCCTCATCTACTTTCTTGCTTCTGGGCAGATACAATCTGTATTGTGAAAAGCTGTGGCCATCTGAGATGCTGGGAATGTCCATCTGGCCACAGCACAGGCACTGCTGTGCAGACAGAGCATTGTTAAAGCCTTCAGCAGACGCAGCCTATTAAAGAACTCTCTACTTGGACTTCCCAAGAGAAATCAGACTGAAGGTTGCTGGGTATCCTGGGATTCTTGCACAGGACCTAATGCTTCTAGGGAGGTCCAGGGGGCAAAGTTGCAAGTCATAAAAATATTCATCTCTCGGCTGCCTCAGAGAAGGGTTGTCACTCAGGCAGAGGTCGCAGAGAGAGCGAAGGAAGAGATTTCACTGCACAAATCCCTATACAGTTTTAAAACACGGAAGAGAGAAGCTGAATGGCATTTGGTAGCATTCAAAAGTGCAAAGCCCCCCTTAAGCTAGGCTTATGTTGCACAAAGTGCTTCTCTCCGATTCATTATTATGACGACACCCACACACAGTACAAGCATAATAATGACTACGGCATTAAAGCAGAGACAATGAGCAGTTCTCAACCAGTGTTGGGACACATCATTGTGTCCCCACACAGTGGTAGGTGTGTCATGAAGAGCTGGGAAGATGGCTGAATTCAGCCTGCGGGTGGTGGGCTGGTGCGTACTGAAGGGTTGCAACATGCCACCAAGTCAAATGTGTCGCAAGCTGCTAAAGACTGAGAACCACCGGACTACGGCCTCTTCGAGTGCTGCTCTCTCTAATTCTCTGATTACAGAACATAGAGGACTGTGTCACTTTGGAAATCATATTAGAATGGATGGAATTCACAGGTACCCACTTGTACTACCCCCAAAATAATTCCTTTACACCACTTTCTAAAATAACGTTAAGGATGAGGCTTGTGTACCGAGGTATAAAAAAGTCAAAAGTGGGCTTATGGAGTTGCGATTAGAGTTGGGGATGTGGGGTATTAAGATGCCTCGATTAAAATCCTGGCTCAGTGCCCTTGACAAGGGGCAGCCTTGATGAGCTTTAGTTCACCCAACAATTACATAGGGATAACAGACATCTAGCTCCAGAGGACACTGTGAGGCTTAGACCGTTAAGATTGGAAAGGTACCTGGAGATCATTAGACAAACAGTAAAACAGAGTATTATTAATTATGTTTGCAATGGTGTCGTAGCTGTGTTGGTCCCAGAACATTTGTGAAACAAGGAGGGTGAGGTCATACCTTTTACTGGAGCAGCTGTATAATAAAATAAGTAATAAACAACAACAGTAATGAACAGCATGGGTGATAGGATGACCTAGTGAAATTAATAGGCAGCAGGTTTCAAACAAACAGAAGGAAGTACTTCTTCACAGAACGCACAGCAACCTGTGGAACTCTTTGCCAGGGGATACTGTGAAGGGCAAAACCATAACAGGATTAAAAAAAGATGATGTTCCTGGAGGATAGGTCCTCAATGGTATTAACTAGGATGGGATGCAATGTCATGCTCCAAGTATCCCTGGTCTCTGTTTGCCAGAAGCTGGGAGCGAGTGACAGGCGATGGATCACTTGGTGACTGTCCGTTCTGTTCATTCACTCTGAAGCAGCTAGCACTGGCCACTGTCGGAAGACAGGATACTGGTTTAGATGGACCATTGGTCTGACACAGTATGGCTGCTCTTATGTTCCTTATGACTCAGATTCAGCAAAGCTGGCACAGGGCACTGAGGTCTGACAGCGACTAGACAGAGTCATCTAAAACAGCTGTCTATTTCAATCAAATCCATGGAGCTGGTTGAGAAGGGTAATTCACTCCTTACAGAGCAATCAACAATTGCAGCTGAGCCTGGAGTCATGGCTCTGCCAGCAAGAAGGTATGGAGCACAACTAGGTTACACCTGGGCTTATGCAGGTCTGCTGGAGAGAGGCTCTATGGTTCTGTCCACCAAGCTCCCTTTTGTACCACCACTGGCCATTTTTCAAGCTATGCTTCTTCCTTTTTCCTTCCCAAGTACAGACATGGCCACGTTCTGCCAGTGTAACAAGGCCTCCTGGCACAATTTCCATCCCTAAGGTCAGCGTTTACTCTCCAATGGAATTGGGATCATTTGTGATTCTGGACACCCAGCAGGTTTGGGACTTATCAGCCACATTTTATCTCAGAAGGCCAGTGTCAAAGCACTAAGGCATGCCAGTAGGAACCAGCGTGATGTAAATATTCACACTTCTGGAAGAAAAGAGAGGATAAAGAAACACAGGTGAGGATTTCCAAAGGAGCTTAAAGAAGTTACGTGTCTTGGGCCACAAACTCCCCTAGACTCCTTTGAAAAGTCTCACCCTCAGTCTGAACTTTTATGACTTACACTGCTTTTAAAGCTGTTGTATCAAGATACAATCACACAGTTTGTCATGCTAACATACACGCGCTTAGTATTCTCAATACCTTACTATGCAGTGTCCTACTGAAAGTGATGGAGTCAACATTCAACTCACTGAAACAGCTGCTGATATATGGAATAAGAAGGCTCGGAAGCACCTTTTGTTCACACTTAGCATATGCTCTTCAGACTCTTTCCATAAATTTCTTTTTCTCCCTGAAATAACCAGCACTAAGTAAATACCACTTGCTTCCTAAGATCTTCATTTTCTTTTTGAATCTTGGAGGCTATTTAAAACAAGTATGAGCCCTCACCAACATTTGTAGATACAAGTACAAAACAACTCAATGAACTGTGATGCTCAGTAAAGCCAAACCAAAATGCTGAGGAAAATTCTGAAGCTGATCTTGGTAATAAATAATGGTCTAGATTCCAGCTAGCACATACTGGAGCAGCTCCACCAGGCTAATTTATAATAGCTGCGGATCTGCTGCATTTGACCACAGACAAGACAAAATTATTGTGTATCACATGGACACACAAAATGGTGCTAGGACTAGTACACTAGTTCTTCAACACTAGGAACGGAAGGCTTCCTTCAGCACCAGAAATAAAAAGAGAGCTTGTTTACCTGTTGATGGTAGTAGGTTACTTATCTTAGGTAAGGCATTACAGAGACACATCATTCACTTTGACACATACGTAAAAGCTGGTACATTACCCCTACATTTTAGTCAAGTATTTGCCTCACCCAGGGCTAAATGTCAGAAGGGGTATTTCCCCATATACTTAGCTCACTGAAGTAGCTGACACAGAGATGTGAATTACTGCTGCACTGTATGACTAGATCTGGCTAATGGATTCCATATCAAAGGGAAGTAAAATATGTCCCTCTATGAAAAACCAAAACAACCAATCTGAAAGAAAGACAGAAATAGATGGGTACAAGAAGAGAAAGCTGCAAGAGCATGATTATAAACTCACAGTTCATTTATTACTCTCTGGCTGTCTCAGTCCCCGGATGCAGTCAAAGTGCTTTTGTTACCTGCAGTATGCATATCATTCTTTCATCTGAAGCTGTTTCAATTAACGATGTCTCCAATTACTGAAAAGGATTCTACTTTTCGATAATTATGGCTTAGTCAAGAGGTTGGCAAAAAAAGCTTTTGAGACAGCGGTCCAACATCTCAATCAAAACCGGTCGATCAGATTTAAATCGTGTTGTTCTTTAAATATCTTGTAATGTATATCTATATATACTAATTTCCGCAATGTGCAGATGACCTCTGAGTGATGCAATTCCTGAAAGAGGCCAATATATTAAACACTAAGGTTTATTAAATGGAAATGCTGACAGGCCTTTATATATATGCAGAGACTAAGTACGCTGATCTAATGAAAGCAGGAGTGGTCAGATGGGCAGGCAAAGGGGTCCTGTTAAGATCAGGTCTTCAGCAACACGTGTTGTTTAAAATAGTTGTTACACAACCTATACCGGGCAAGGATCGGTACCACAGTGAAAAGACATCTGTTCACCTTTACATTACCAATGAAGCCTTTTGTGACTAAGAACTTTAAATACATAAGGAGCAGATATAGATATAAATACACATTTTTTACTATGACCAAGTGCTGGCTGGGAAGAAGGGTAATGAAGGGGGCAACATTCTGGCACTTTGGTATGAACTGTACTTTACCTTCAAGAGTTACTTGACTTCCCTGCTTTTCTTTTTAGATTTTGCCCCTTTAGACCCCAATTCACAATGCTTACTTATGAGCACATGTATAGTCCATTGAAGTCAATGTGCTCTCAAGTGAAGCCTGTGTTTTAGTGCTTTACTAAATCAGTGCCTAAGTCTCTGCTTGGTGCCACATTTCTAATGGTTATTTCATCTCATGCCAAAGCTAAACTCACAAGTGGAGCTATGCCTTTCTCATCCAAATTACATCCAGTCTTATCTCCTCTTCTACTATTCCTGGACACACAGAGTTAGGTACAGATGGAGATCATACCTGAAAACTTGGCTGTGTAAAAAAGATAAGTAGCCTTATGGGGTGTTACTTTCAGACAATGAAACTGGTCTGGGGTGTCTTCTCTGCTGTGGTCTGAAGAACTTCAGAACTTGAGCTGACATCCACTTTTTTTTACTTGAATTTATTTGCAGTACCATTGCAAGAAAGATTGTTTTCTCTGTCAATCTTCAAGTTGCCCAGGATCTTCAAATGGATCCAGAACAGACTATTGTTTTCTAATACATATTTTTTGCCTTGTCAGATTGCCCCTGATATTATAGTTCCCTCTTCTTTTCCAGCAACTACTGAATCTCCATCCCCACCCCCTCTCCATAGCTGCTTTAGGTAAACTCCAGTCTTTTAAGTTCCCCCAGTGATATGGGCTTTGGTTCAGACCACGACTTCAGGAGAAGCCATACAAGGTTCTTCATTCCCCAAGATGAGTACTGAATGCCATCACTCCAAAACTTGAATGGGATAGAGTGAATTCAAATCTAGACCCTGAGATAGAGACATACATTTCCACAGGGTATGGCAATGCGATTCCCATTAAAGAGCCTGGGGACATATCTGGCTAAAACTGATGCCAGCTAGTAAAGCTAAACCCTGGAAATAGTTAGCCTGAACTGTAACAGTCGTTGTGCTGTTTGAAAGGGTTAATCCATTTAGAAATTCTTGAAGACACGCACAGGTCCAAATAACACACTGAAACCATCAGCAAAATGAAATTCTTGCTGGCTGCATTAGGTACACCCTTCCTGGCCCTTTCACTTTAATTCAACTACAAGTCATTGGCATGCTGATTAACTTTCGATGACCCTGTCCATACCTCACTGCTAAGTAAAGGAAAGAAGAGCAGATCCTCTTTTGATTATAGAAGGAATCAATTGGTCCAGGGGTGACCTCTTGGCATAAATTAAAGTTCACTTGGCCTGAAGCATTCATAGATTGTGTCTTGGACTGAACATACAAAGCAAACTGAATTTGAAAAAGAAGGAAATGCATTCTTTGTTGTAGTTTTATTTTAATGTCGGTGGGCCCAAACCCAGAGGAACCCAAAGGAGACTCAGCTTTGCTTAAGAATTACATTTGGAGACAAATTGTTTATTCGCTGGGAAACACACTTTCATTCGACTCACAGCTCTTTGTGAATTTGATAGAAATTTGTTAACAAATGGTGTCAGGCAGAGGAGGAGGAGTGCTACTCGCCATGTAACTTTTACCCAAGTGATTAGGTCACTTACCTGGGATGTACAAGACCCTGATTAGACTCCTCACTCTGGTGTAGGGACTTGACCCCAGATCTCCCCCTCACCACTAAGCTATTCATTCTTTGAGAATGGGATTTCTCCTGTTGAAGCTGTTCCACTTTGTATAAATAATTAAATATTAATTGGTGCACAGACCATATCCCAGGTAAGTGCCCTAACCACCATCCCAAAAGTTAAGGCAAGCACCTCCTCGTTATGTTGCTGCCATTTTGTGACTCTAGACCATTAAAATGCCTGGAAATAAAATATTTTGGGTCTAATGCATTGTTTGATCCAAAACAGAGGTTTGATTTGCTGAAGTTTTTCCAGATTCAGTTTGGGTCAAATCAGATTCTCCTCTGCCCTTCCATTTTTTGGAAAGGGCAGTGAACTGGGGGTGGCGGGGTGGGGGAGGAATCACTGATTTGACCAGGTCTCGTTTTAATTTACCTCTGGATATTGAACTGGATTGACCTTGAGTGATGCCAGTTTTACGAGGCATTGAAGCAGCAAAAGCATGTCAAGGCTGGCCACAACTTTTCCTCCATCAGCAAGTTAACACTATCCTTAGGGGCGCTGCCTGAGGAGAGGAAGTGACCAGTGCAGCCAGGGTCTGGGATCAACTGGGGCACAGTCTCCCGTGCTGAAATTTCTATGGAGTCCCTGGTGGAAACTAAAGCTCCACACCTCTTATAAAACTGCTGAAGGGTGGTGGCGGTGTAAGTACTCGAGCAGGAGCACCACAGTGAACTAAGCCTTTTACATTGGTCTGAACAAACTCTTCCCCCATCTATGCTTGATAGTCTCCCTTCCACCTCTCCCTCAACATTGCATTGGCTCACAGACTTCTGCTGTAGAAAGGGCGCACTCCCATTGGATTTGTACTTTCAGTGCCTTCTCATCACCATGTCAATTCTTATTAGGTCAGGTTTCCAGGTGTTAAAGATTCAATTAAGAAAACAACATTTTAACTCCCTCCCCCCACTTATTTCTATGCACATGTTCTAGTGGCAATTTGTTATGTTTGCAATTTACCTTCCAGCGCACAAAGAAAATAAATATTTCAATAGCAAGCAGCCATTCCTGGAACAGATTGAGATTTAGGAGGCCTCTATTATGTTACTTCCTGTTTTGGCCTTGGGAATAGAGCGAATGCATTCTTAGAAGTGGATTGATTCATGTTGGAGGGAGGTCCACAGTTTGGCCATAATTCTGCATTAAGGGGAAATGGGTTCAAGAATTAGCCCCAGATGCCACTGAATCATTGTCAATGAAAACAGTGACCAGAACAGTTGCTGGCAGGGATTTGCAACAGTAATTTGACAGGTATATATTTCTTGTTTATACAAAAGAAGCTGCCATAGCAGGAAACTATTCTTTTACTCTCCTAGGTGATGCACTCGAATAATATACAGTCTGTCACTCAAGAAAAAGAGGAATTGTCTAGGGGGTCTACAAAGGTCTATAACTCGGTGCCGTAAGATGAAAATGAGCAATACAAAATTTAGACTGAATATCAGGAAATAATTAACAATGAAAGTCTATTTGACTCCAAAATTCCAGTGAAAGTAATGAATTCCCAGGCACCTCAAGTCATGCAAGGATGGACTGGACACTGACGAACATACTGAATGAAAATGGAACAAGTTGCCTAAGGCCCTGAACCAGCATGTGACGACGATTATTTTGTTTGTATTTTTCATTGGCTGGATCAGGGCTAGATAGACTGATCCGAGCCCCACTAAGTCAGTAGAAGCCTTCCCTGTGTTTTCAGTGGCTTTGGATGGGGTTCCAAATCAACCTGTCCATCTTAAGCTTCTCCTGTGACTGCACAGCAAAAGCTCAGGATACATTATCAATATTTTTCAAATGATAAAATTGCACAGCTACAGGCTTTGAACATAGTATTTAATGGGAGAAAAGTCAGTCAAAAATGAATTTTGTATGTCTAAACCCTGACAAGCCTGTGAATTGCAGCTGCCTCTGTATGGCTTTTACATACCCTGTCCTTTTGCGTGACACACATACGTGTAAATACAATCTCATTTATCAAGCACACCCATCCCAAAACTGCATGACTTCATAAAGGACATGTTAGAGAGATGTTCAGTCATCAGATAATTTCATTGTATTTGAAGTTAAGTACGTTAATGTATCTTGAATTAATTTTCTTGGTGTTAAAGTGCAAACTGGGCTAATAAAAGTGACACATTGACTTCTTCCAGAGAATGATGTTCGACTTATGAGGAATGGCAGCATAAATGAAAATTAGCCTCAAGACAATGTTAATTACGTTTTATCCATTAGTGGGAGGGTAATTGAACCACTCATTTTCACAGGAAAGAAAACCCTGCTGGCTTCATAAAGAGAAACTGTTGTATTTAATGTGCTAATTAAAGTCTAACAATGTAACAATATGGACGAGAAAGAAAAGCAAAATGGCGGCAATATATTATATACACCTATGCCATACAACGATCATCATTTTAGCCATCTTTAAGCATTATCATTCTCTAGCTGAGTTAGAAGGGACTTCATAGGGCATGAGAGAACTAAAGAAGAAGGTGACAAGTAACTCTGGTTTTGGCTTCAACCAATCCGCAAGCCAGTAACTGGTCTGGTGACTTCCAAGGCTGGTATAAGAGGCTCACAGGAGGAACAAGTTGAGGTTGATTTAGTTGGAGCTACTCCCACTTTGAGCAGGTGGTTGGACTAGATGACCTTCTGAAAAGCTTCCCAACCCTCACCTTCTAATGATTCTATGATAACAGCAACTCGGTCAATGCAACGTCATTACATGGCCTGGAAGTCTTTCCTGTTTGAGATGACAACTGACTCCTCAAGCCTTATCCTGTGCTAACTCCACCCCTATTCCAAGTTCCGCTCCAGCCCTCCTCTTTTTCCCACCATTTTCCTGGTTCTGCGCCAACCTTGTACAGTCTGGCTCTGGACTTTCAATTCCAGTTCTGAATACTAGACCCTACTGCCACACCTCCAACTGCTAGGTCCCACCCAACCATCCCCATCATGGCTTCTGACAGTAAACAATGTTACCTGAAGTAATTAAGATAATTTGATGTGACTACATTAAAAAAAACATTCATGCTAGGACTAAATAAGTCTGGACGTAACTGTAGCTATGATTTAAAATAAACTTATTTAGCAATATTGTAATCGTTATCAAAGCTATCCATAAAGAGGGCTACCAGCCAACTATTCATACATTTTCACCCATTTTCATGAAGTCTTTTATATGGTTACAAGGTTGCTTATTGCTTGTTCTTCAGCCACAGACACAGAAAATAGCCAGCAGCATGTGGGTAAAGTCTGTCCCTTCTCTTTAACATGGATTTCAAAGATGAGCAAAGGAAGCCAAATTTATCAATGACAGAACTCCATTGAAGTTACTGGGAATTTGGCTCAAAGAATCTGTCCTTTCTACTATACAAGTCTTAATTACACTTTATATTTAAGGATTAATTTATAAATGGTTTTAAAGGTTAATATGTAAATAATAGATGTTCTAAGCATGCTACAGATACAGGAGGACCTTCCATGACTAGAAGCAGAGACTTTGTGTATTGCAGTGGAAAACTGGTAATACCCTTTTTCCAAAGGCATAAAGCTCCAGTTTCTAGCCTGGATTGCTCACAGGATGATAGGTATAACTTTTTGCTCATCCAGGACTATATGTTGTCCATCCTGCACCTCAGATTAGTTCGATATTGGAGGAGGGAAAATATTATGCTGGTGGATTGATTTAAGAATACAGGGAAGCCTGAAGGCGTTCACTAGTCAAGAATGTGAAAATAAGTTTCAAGTGAGATGGCCTAGGGGAGAACGGCCAGATAAGGTTTGCCAGAGCCCACAATAAACATAATTTATCACATGTATATCACCACAAACCACATGCATGCACATACCTGGACACTCCATGCTATAGCTGTACTGAGTGTTTTGAGGCTAACTTCATTATTTGTTAAATGGGTTAAAATCTTCAGATGAAATATGGTAGGCAAATGCAAAGTATTGTCATAGTAAAGGCATACACTCAGATCTTCATATACAGAAATCAGGGGGGAAAAGTCATTTTTGATGCCCCTAAGGAATTGCTGTGTAGAAATCCACTACACAAAGGTCCATCGTGATATTGGTGTCAGGAAGTGGATTGTACAAATAAAAATATAAACCTTGAAATACAATTCTATAATCTATTCTATCTGCATTCTGGGATCTTGCACTAACCACACTTCATGGCCTGTACTGGATTCACAGTTGGCATAAAAGCAGAGGTGTATGTTTGGTTTTGATGAAACACACAGGTTTCCCTGGGACTATTCTTCAGGAACCATCATGTCCATCTTTACCTAACCACTTCCCCTGTAATGTTGCTCAAGTCAGCTAGTCTACTCTCCAAGCACAACTAGTGCCTGGCCGACAAATTCTGTTCAAGCACAAATGCCAAGAGGCGTTTCCATGAGCAATGCATGTCATGCTGCGAATCCAAAAAAAAAGGTGCTTTCTTGGGGCAAGATCCAGCTCTCATTGAAATCAATAGACATCTGTCCATCAAATACAACAGGATTTGGAACGTGCCAAAAGAGCAACATGTGTTCACAATACCAGTGAGCTAAAGACAAGGCTGAGTATTGTAGCTCAGGCAAGCTACTAACTCAGCTTTGTGGTGCAATCTTCGACATCACAAAACCAATAATACTGAGACAAAAAACAAACCAAAAATGACACAAATAAATAAATAAATAAAAGTCCACTTTTATCACAGTATTCTGAATGTTCAAAAAGATTCTTTTATTATGAAAAAGAAATGACTTAAATTTTCCCTCATTATTGTTTTCCCGGGGGAGAAAAAAGCTTTTTATTTCAATGTGGCTGAAGCTGCCATTTGCATTTAAATGAAGATATCTGAAGAACAGGACTTAGAAAGTGACTTTTTTTTCTCCTTGTGAGCAATGAAATTTCATTTTATTTTGCTATTCTCCTCTAATGCAAACTTGGCTTCTCTTTCTGCTTCATTAAATAGTCAATCACAAGCTGCTTTCCAAAAACGCTCAGATAGAACTAGATTCTGATTTGTCTCCATCAAGGTTTTGAATGGACTAAAACCATATTTTTAGTATCCCTCAAAAAAACCCTGCTCTAGTGCCTGTCTATTTGCTATACAACATGGAATGCTTCAGTTGACTTCTCAAATGATACCTTTAAGCAGTCTTTGTTCTTTAACTCTATGGTTTGGAGGTATTCTTTCCCCTATCAAAAACACACTTACTGAGAGCAGACAAGTAATTCCAACACATCTGAAAATGTAAATATTCATTCTGGAGTTAGCTGCGCTAAGGAGAAAAGATTCAGAGTCAGATTTTGTGCCACTCAAGTTTATGGGAGAGTTGTCACTAAACGGGAGCTAAAGCAGGCCATGGAGTGAAATACACCACCAGGCTGAGGAATACGGTGACCAAATCCTACTTAAGCTCTGTTTGATGGACTTACGTGTGATTTTGTGTTGCTCAGGCCTTCCACTGGCCTTCTGGCACGCACAGGGCAGTGATTTTCACCTTAGTGAATAACAGGCAGGCATTCACAAATGCAAAGGGATCTGGGATTGCCTTCTGAAATCTTAAACCGCACACTGGTGCCTACTTTCAAAAGCAACTATCTCGCTGGGGGAAAGCACAGGAAAGACTCTGAAACTAGGAAACCAGGCCAAAGTAGAAAGAAAGGTGTGTATGCTGCGCATTAAGAAATTACTGAGCAAAGCAAGAAATGACAGTTTACAGTAATAGCACTGTGGACTAAGAATTTACATCTTGCAAGCTAAGTAGGATCAGGTGTAGTTCAGATTAAATGGGAGCTATTCCATTATGGATAGAAGAAAAGGGGAGACAGGTGAGTTTAAAGATGCCCTTTGGTTAGGTTACCATTTGTAAATGGTGTATTGTGTATAATGGGTTATAGTTTACAAAAAGTGCCGATGGTATAAGACAACAAGATTTGGTTTTCAGTCGACACAGGGACAAGAAAATATAATGAGGGCCAATACCGCTCAAGAGAAAAAACAAAAGGCAGCATATAAAAGCAGCCAGCATTTTCCCCACATACTTTTCATTTAGCAGAAGAACAGGCTGCCTCTTTTACCTGGCCAATTTACAAAGCAATGTGCTGGTTTGAAATTGGCAGTAAACTGGCAGCTGTGGGGCAGCAGTTGCTGATTGAAACACTCATCAAACAGAGAGTAACCTAACGAAATTGTCCATCTTGCTGAAGGGGTCACAATAAGACAGCACTGGTGGGAGTCAGTGGTTTAAAAAAAAAAAAAATTGATCTTCAGTTTGCCAGCTGTCTCTAACTGATTTGTTTCACTTAAGTATCAGGCGATTTTTCATTAGCCAAGTGGAGCCTAATGCTCGAACACAGAGTCCAAGGGAGACAAGAGATTGGTGGGTCAGATTATACCTAGAATACTGTACTTAAAACAAAAACAAACAAAAAAACCCCACATTTGCTTTTATTTAGAGATATGCTTCTATTAACAGCTAGATTGCTTGCAACACCTACCTATGGAATGAATCACAAGAGATTCATGTGAACTGCAGTTATCCATAGATGCAGTGTTGCTATGTTTTTAATGAAGTTGTGTCTGATATCTATTAAACACAAAGGGAACAAAATAAAACAGGTGACCTTCCCCTCTGTTTTGTTATGCTGTACTTTATTTAAGTGATTTTCAAGAGTGAGACTTACCAACTAAGTAGTTAAACAATCTAACTCAGAAAAGCATCCTTCCCATGGACCAATATAAAAACACTTGCATTAACTGCACTAACATTGCTCTACAGGGAACAGAGCAGACAAAATAAGTTAAGAAAGAAGCAATACTAAATTAAATTCTGTCCCTAAATGTATACATGCAACCCCTATCAAAGTCAATGAGAATTGTGTGTGCATATTCAAGGACAGAATTGGGACTAACGGGATGAATTCTCACAAGATGCTGTGTTTGTTCTCTCAAAACCTAACATTTGCACTTGCCAGTTCTCATTCATATGTGCAAAATGGAAAATGCCAGTCTCACATGGGCATCTCAGCGTGCAATTACTTGTTCCGCAGACACAAATGTAGGGTTTTGGTGGTTCAGCCTTGCTCTATCTTTAAAACAAATAGATCATGTAAGAAGATAGAGAGGGAAAAAAAAGATACCCACTGATATTCTAAAGAAATGGACTCTATATCCTGTGAGTCTTCATATGACACCTGCTATAATCATGAAATGTATCCCACATCCTTTCCCATGAAGTAGAGGCACAAGAAGAAGCATTTAAGTGACCAGAATGGGGACACCATCTGTTTTCATGATTATAGTGACCAGAGAGCAAGTGTGAAAAATTGGGACGGAGATGGGGGGGGGGGAGGTGGAGAGAACAGACACCTATATAAAACCCCACCCCCCAAATATCAGGATTATCTCTATAAAGTCAGGACATCCAGTCACTCCAGTTCTTGCCCTCTTGTAATATCCACATGCGTGCACACGCACATACATATGGCGCAGATTCAAGAGACCAGGAACCATATATAGATGCGTGTGTGTGTGTGAGAGCGCGCGCGAGAGAGAGAATGCACACATTTATGGTAAGGATATAAATGGCCAAATGATTTGGACTGGCTGGACTAAAGTCTCATTTTGTATGCTGTTCAAATGCTTAACTGCCAATCCATTCAACAATCTCACATCTTCTCTTGGTCAGTGATGCATTACTTTTGAGCCACTAATCTAATGGTATTATGCATGTACTTGTTAAGTAACCTCATTTATAAAAGTTGAGCCCCAAAATTCTGCTTCCACCACAAGTGAAGTCTAACTCAGGCTTTGACTAGAGCTATCTATATAAACAAGTGGCATCCCCACCCCCAAATTTAGTCTATTTTACAACCCAAAACAGATACCATGATATAAAAGGAAGAGTTGAACTGACTAGCCAACACCTATTTGTGGGGAATCTTGAGCTGTGGAAGTAATTGGAAAGAAACCCAAACCCATGCAGAACTCACTTGAGAGAGAAAACGTGGTGGAGAGAGAACTCTCCAAACACCCACACCTTATGTTAAAGGTTTAATTGGAATTTAATTAATACATAGGGAGTCTTTAAAGGACCTTCTGCACTAGAGCCTGGTGAACAATGATAGTTAATAAGTAAGATCAAGATGAGTATAATTTTAGGGATGGTAGGTTCTAGGTGCCTGTTAATTCCTCTTCTTATTTCCCCATCACATTATAATACTAGGCATAAGTGCAGATATTTGGGGATATGCTCCCAATCACCTGTTTTCTGTCTTCTCTATGTCCCCCACAATGTGATCAGAGGGCAAATGCATTCCTGTACGTAGTCCCCCTCTTTAGCTTCAAAGTGTGTTTACACCACAGTGGTTTATTGTTTTTGTTTTTTTTTTCTCCAGTCCACGCTTTTTCTTTTCACAGGTGCTTCTAGGAAAACATGAAACAGTCACGCTCCTACTGATTGCATTTCTGTCTCAGAAATAATTAAAAACAACCTACACAAGCGTTTTGGGAGATAAATTAATGTTTCCACATGAGGCATCAACAGCAAGAAACAGAACAGAAACTTCCAAGAGGGAAAAAAAAACGCCAACCTTGTGGTCCTATTAAATCAAGTTTTTCTACTGCTAATACATGTGGGATCCACTAATTATACAGATGCAATATTTTTTCACATTGAAAGCATATTTTATCCATTTGCTAAGTTGGAAAGATAAAAACACCGGAAAAGCTTGTGATCATTATGTCTCATCCAGATGTCCTTAAGAGCATTTTTCATCAGATTCGGTGATGCTTGTTGAAGATAAGTTAGCCATGGTTATAAAAAAATCAAGCTACACAATCCTCTCAAACTGCTAAAGGAAATAGCAATTGCATACAGATAAAATCCTGAACATATTTATATCTTCAACAGTAAATGGTAAATGTCATAACTGTCCCTTACCTTGAAAATCTGAATTCCACAAAAACCAACTGTGTTTAAACAAATATTCAACTAACAAACTGACTTCCTATTATATAAAATCCTCCACAGTAAGAACGATAAAGGAGATTTGCAAAACAATTCACGGTGATTTTGAAGTTGTGAGCCAAGATACCCTTAGAACAGAGAGTTTAATAAGGGAGAGGTTAATACAGCTGGGGAATTGCTCAGTCTTTATAACATTATCTGTTTTGCTAAGGCCAGAGGACTCAAACAGATCCCAATAACCTCTAAAACAGGGCAGGAAACTAAGCACTTATTCTGAAAAGGAAGGAAATTCGACAAGAGTGGGTGACTTGGAGCTAGGATGAGCCACCTCTTGAAGATTTGGTGGCATCTGAGAGACATTAATTGTTCTTTGTGCTGTTCCTAGTAAACAGATTTCTACATTCTGAAAATCAGCACCATGCAAACTGTTTCACCCTTTGGGCCCAGTCCTGATCCCCCTGAAGTCAATGGCAAAACCTTCATTAACTTCAGCAGGAGACAGAGTCAAGCTCCTGTATTTTCTGTCTACAGTGGTTGAGCCCTGAGCCATGAACCCTTAACTGCTCTTCTATACCTACACCTGTCCTTTGAGGAGATATCTGGAGCATTTTTGTGTCATAGCATGAGAGAAACTCACCTACACCTGTTCTGCAGCTAAATGACAATTTCTGTTTCTGGGTCTCTCGTCCAGGCATGTATTCAGTCAGATAGCATTCCTCTGGACACCCTCCTCTGATGTTTTCATGGAGCAGCAGGTGTTGTCCAGGGTTTTCTGCTCAGTGTCTGCTTGTTTTGATCCTAGGCTCCACACTCTATCCCTTGGTAGTTTTTTTTTTTCTTTTTCTTTCTTTCTTCCTTTTTTTTTTTTCCTAATTCTTTTCCCCTTCACCCTGGTAAATCCTGGGTCCTGTAGTCCCTCCCTCACCAGGGGAGTTGGTCCTTCTGTTGCTTTGGTGGATGCCACCCCCCCAAAAGCCATGATTTAAATAAAATTTTCTTCCATCAGTGATAAAGCCATTTAAACACATTTTTATAATGAAAATTCATTTAAAAATATGGAAATAGGCTGTGCTATTTCACTTATCTGGAAGCGGCCACAGTTCATTATTCCTAAGCAAGATTCTGTTTTTAACAACATAATTTCTTGTTGCCTGGTAAGCCCACCTCACCCAACCTGAGATAAGCTTTGATCAGCACATAATGTGAATTAGCAAAAGGACACTAATTACTTGTATTTAAACAGTCACATCCCAATCCATGACCTAGCTACTCATCCTCATGATGTATAAACAAAAAGCGAGTTACTACTACTATGGCCTCCATCGGTCAAAATTGACCATGAGTGATGCATCCTAGATGTACTAATCATCTGCTCAGTTGGGACAGCGTCGTTTACGACTGAAAAGACCAATACGAGAATGGCAGTCTCTATTGCAAGGGTTGCATCTGTATGCGGTCTCTGGTCTATTGGATGCGTTGCACTCCTTTCTCCGTGCCCGCTTGTCTGTTGCGATGTTCATCAGTTTTTCTTCCCCTGTCTTGAGGTGTTGGGCCAGAATACTTCTCCGCCTTGAGTGATCATCTGCAAAGTTCTCCCAGGACTCAGTATCAATGGCAAGTGCTTTCATGTCTCTCTTACAGACGTCTTTATAACGCAATTGGGGGCGGCCAGTTATTCTCCTCCCGGATGCCAGCTCTCCATACAGAATGCCTTTTGGGATGCGGCCATCCTCCATGTGATGGACATGTCCCAGCCATCTCAGCCTGCGGTGCCTGAGGAGAGTGAACATGCTGGGAAGGCCAGCACGAGACAGGACCTCAGCATTAGACACTCTGTCTTGCCAGGATATGCCTAGGATGTGGCAGATGTTTCGCAGGTGAAAAGCGTTGAGTCTTCTCTCCTGTCTGGCGTACGTGGTCCATGACTCACTTCCGTACAACGTGCTGATGACGCAGGCTCTATACACTGCCGTCTTGGTATTTACCGTCAGCTTGGAGTTATTCCAAACATGAGTGGTGAGGCGGGCGAGTGTTGTAACTGCCTTCCCGATCCTCTTATCAATTTCTATATCCATGGAGGGGTTGTCAGCAATGGTAGATCCCAAGTAAGTGAACTGATGGATGACCACAAGTTCATAATCGTCAACATGAATGACTGGCGGTGCATCAGTATTCTGACCCAGAACACTGGTCTTTTTCAGGCTGATAGTCAGCCCAAAATCCTTGCAGGCCTTGGAGAAGTGGTCCATTAGTATCTGAAGTTCACACTGGGTGTGCGTCTGTATTAAATGTTTCCCTCCCATCACATTCCTAAGTGTAATCTGGAGCTGTGAGGAGTTGTGTCATCACCTGCCCTACAACCCTGGACGCCTCACAACGCTTTCCTGTTGCAGGTCTCAACTCATAAGCAATCTAACAGCATGCAGGTCACAGCCTGAGTAGCTGTGGATAGCCGCAGCCCTAGTCCAGCAGCCTGTCAGAAAAACATCTACAATGTAGGTTTCCACCAGCCTGGATTACCACATGTAGACTGACCCCCACACATTCCCAACCCTGATTTTTCTCTAAAATGTGTGTTCTGCACTGTCCAGTCCTCTCTTCAGCAGTTCAGATTTTAAAGTTTCACTGCCCCATAAAGGCTCAATAGCCAAGTTTGCTATTTTGACTGGAGTTTCTGAACAGTTCCGTTCAAACACAATGCTGGATCAGTTTAGATTAAAAATACACTGCTATTAAACAAACTATAAAAAGAGAGAGACTTTAAGTGAATACTGTACAAGTATCAGGTATTAATATAAAAAGTGGTTATAAAAGAAATGAAGATAAAATGCTTTTTGGAAAAACAAGGTCGACTTGGTTCAAGGGAATACCACATTACCACACCTTACCACATGTTCTCAGAAACAGGGCTGACTCAATTCTCAGTGTGATGTGGTGAGCTTCCCACACCGGCTTTGCAAGAGCTGAATTAGGCCAGGTGGACACAATCAGCTAAGGAGACTGCCCGTGGGGAGATTTAGGCTGGAGGTAGATAATTAGAGAGGAGCTTACCTCCAAGGGACAGGAAGGACTTCTGTGAAAGATAGGAATTTAGAGGCAGAGGGGACTGCAAGGGAAGAGTCTGCAGCCACTTGCTGGGAGAAGACATGCGAGTATGCAGAGGCTGCAGAGATGGGCTGCCTCAAGTCACTCCCTGGGATGGAAGAAAGAGACTGTCTGACCCAGGGGAGTGGGGAAGGCCAGGATGTATGGAAGTGGCTCAGGGAAAGGCAGCAAGCTGCAGGGCACGGACCTTGACTGTTGTGTAGAAGATCCTGGAGTTGGAACGCAGAGCAGAGAGTCGGCCTTGGCTCCCCTGCCAGCCACTGCGGGAGGGACCTCTGTGAGGCAGTGAAATGGAAGACAGACTGTATGAAGGATGGTGGTGAAGAAGGCTCCATGCTCTTTCCTCTCTTCTGTGTCCACTGAAATGCAAACTTAGCTTTGTCTCCTTCCATATCTTCTCCCTTCTCTCTCATGGATGCTTCTCACTATTTACATGTAAATTGAGGCAAACACACATTTCTTCATTCAGGATACTTCTGCCTAGGCAGAGCTGCATAGTTTTGAATATGTGCTAAAAGCAGCATACAGAAGGACTTCATAACTTTACATATATTATATTATGCTATGTATATTTCACCATGATATTACTGAAAGTAAGTTACAATTTTTCAGATGATACCTCATATTATGTACAAAGTTAATTCCAATAATGTGTAGGGTGTGAATACTTGCATCCTACTCAAAACAGAATCACAAGTACAAAAGGAAGTCAAAGTAAAACTGCACAAAATCCAGCCTAAGTCCTCTCTGCAGGAGCGGTTGCTCCCAGAGCTCCTTTTAAGGCTGTCTGGTTCACACCCTTGTCCTCTCAGTTCATTCTTTATGGAGAGCCAGTTCCACTGGCCGAGACAGCAGTTCACTTGTGACAGTGAGTTAACAAAACACAACATCTTCCATCAAGATCAGCACCAGCTCACAGAGATGGCTTTTCAGGCAAACAGCTAACTTGTTACAAGACTCCTTGTTTGTTTTACTAAACTAGACTAACACGGCTGCCCCTTTGGAACTTGTTACAACTCAGTTTTTCAATTTACATAATTTACTGACTGTGATTAAACCCAACCTGCGTTTCTATAAAGGTCATCTCAGGGCATGATCAGAAATGTAAAAACAACTGTAAAATAAAGAACTAGAGCATCATTTGCATTAAACCCTGGAAAAACAGCACTGATTTCCATGGAATTATTCTTGCTTTATACCAGTGTGACTGAGAGGCAAATCAAGACTGGAGTCTGTTTCGAGGATGAAGAGACTGGCAATAGGAAGGGGCCTGGATCTCTCACATGGATGCCTTTATTAACAAACATGTTTGTTTTCATTTCTTTCCGGTGCATTCCAGAAGTTCAGTCTTTTCCGTAAAGCTACATAAAGAGCTTAGAGTAGCCCAGAGAAGTCTACTCACACTGTAGTAGGCTATCCATGTCTTTCCTCTTAGAGGAACAGTTAATTCTGCATAGCAGTATTTAACAGCATAAGCAAGTGCAGAAAAACCCACTCTTTCCTTTATTTTTCTTTGTCCTTTTCCCCTGAGCATCAACCAAATCACAGTAAGTGCCCATAAGGAGATAATAGAAGAGGAATAAAATGAAGTGGCAGAACAAATGATGTTCTGTGGCCACAATGGGAAATGTCTGGAATTAAATAAAGCCAATAAGAGCCCCTTAACAACCAGTTATTTTCTTTCACAATCCTAGAGGATGCAGTGACATGTCTGACTACTCAGATCAGAGGCAGCTGGACCAACCTGCATTTTTCCACAACCAATCTGGCCAAGAGCAACATGTAGAATTGTATGTTAATTGTACACAGTGAAATATGAAACTAGGCCCACAGCCAAAACTGCCAGTCCAAATAGCCCCATACTTCAGGGCTGCTTCACTCTCGACTGTGCTGCTGTGGATTTTGCCCAAGTCTGCCGGAAAGCCACATGAAAGTTTGTCTGGTTTGGAATTTTTACAAACTCAAATTTCAGCCTACATCCATCAAAACATGTGCAGATCTTTCAAATGGGCTCATGTGCCCGCACCGGCATAAACTTGGGTCCTTTGATGAACTACTGTAAAAATCATGTGACATTTGCATTGCTCATGTTTCAGAGGTGATCATAGGAAATGTGGAAATTTCAGGTTTGCGGTCTGGGGTAACAACTAGTCTGAAAGTCTGAGTACAAGTCAGCTCACGGCCACAGCATCTTGGCAAGTGCACAAAGGAAAATGCCAATCCCTGGAAAGTATTAACTGTATTAAAGCAGTGCTTAGAAGCACCAGTCAGGAACAGGGCCCCATTCTGCAAGACAATGTAGGAACACAGCGTCCTTTCCCTGAAGAGCTCACAACTTCAGCTAGCTGGGAAGAGCTTCCCTTCTCCACCTCTCCCCAAGAAGTTTTTGAAGAAAATCTTCTAAATGTTGACTTTTCATTGTAAAATTGGAAACACTCATCCGAGCAGCAAAAAATTGGATTTGGGGAGGTCATTGTTGTGCCTCATAGGAGTTGTAGTTTGGCTGGTGTTTCATGTCCCCATTCTCCTCAAAGAGCCAGGCTCCCTGGATGGACTGTCTCTCCCATAGCGCACCATGATTTCCATTCTTTCCTGTCCTGCCACAGAGCATGACAGCGCTGCCACGGACAGTGCATTCAGCTGAAAACAGGACATTCTTCCATTTGGGCTTGTCCAGTTTGCTACAAAGGTTTGCGGTTTTCCACAGAAAGCTGGCATTTTTTTCCATTTCAGTTACTCAAAACCCCAGTTCTCTATAGAAAAACAGTGCTGACAGGAATTTTTTGACAAGACCTATAACTTCAACAAGAAGAGAGACAAAGGGAAAGAGGGGAATTGGAGGCGCTGAAAGAAAAATGGTGAGGTCAACTGTTCCCAGCAGGTGAAGCAGCAAAGCCAAAACTGAATCCAATGTCTCCTGACTCCAATCCCATCTACTGGAGTGGAGGTTTTCAAACTGTGTGGTCCACTCTCATGAGGCAGAACACGACAAGGTTATCGGCAGGGTGCAAAGACATGACTGGTGCTGGATAGAGCCACAACAAAGGAAACAACGAAGGAAACAAAGCTAGCACATAGGAGGCCTCATTAAGGTTCAGCCTAGTTCACCCCTCCGTTTCCCAGGGCAAGCGCAGGACAGGCTCCCTCCCACTGTATGTGCCTACCCTAGGGGATGTGGAAGTTATTGCTAGCTGGAGTGAGCTCGTTCCCAACTCCATGGGGCACAGGAGTCATTGCCGCCTGGGATCAGCACAGCGGATGCTTGCTCCCCAGTGCTCCTGTCCTCCCAGGTTTTCGCTCGTCATGAGACTGGGGCAGGCTCAGCCTCCTCATTCCCCACAAAGGCCTTGCCATGCTCACCATCTGAAGAGAGGTGCAGCAGGAAAAACAACATATTTTGGTAGGTCTGTTGACAAAATCCAAAGGGGTAGCTGTGTTAGTTTAGTTCAACAAAACAAACAAGGAGTCCTGTGGCACTTTTAAAGACTAAATAAATAAATTGGATAGGTTTTAGAAGTGCCACAGGACTCCTTGTTTGTTTGACAGGTCTGACATGGCAGCCAGAAGAGGGCAGTAGCAGGACAAAGATCACGAATATTTCATTCAAAGATCCAAGGGGCAGTTATGTTAGTCTAGTTCAGTAAAACAAATTTATTTATAAATATAAATAAATAAATTTGTTAGTCTTTAAGCGCCACAGGACTCTTTTGTTCAAAGATTGATCATGCTTATTTCTTGAACTTGTTGTTCAATTCTCTTCCATTTTTTTTCCCAACAAATATTAAGCTGATTCTGTTGGAAGGTTCCAAATTTCTCCACAACCTTCACAGGGTTAAACGTCAACACTCCTGTGATGCGGGAATGGAAAACATCATTTCCATTTCCGAGGTGAAAATTCAGAAGGAAAGCAAGATGAATTTACTCAAACATACCCATACATAGATGGAATTACCCAAGCTCATAGTGCAAGCCAGCACCTGCATGGAGACTTATATCCTCTCCTTTTGACTCTTGATGTTATGCCATTGTACCCCAATGTCTCCATCAATACCGCACCACCCCCATTTTGAGAATCTGGCCGACTGATCTGCCTGAAGGCATGATGACCATCTGTTTCCAAGTAGGCACCTGGAGCTGAAATGTTCCTTTCTTATACCATTTGTGCCCTTTGATTTTTAAATGAAATTTTTTTTTTGCAGTTCATTATTTCTCCAACATCCTTAGCACTGTTGTGACTGCATACAAATATACTGTTTAGTATGTTTATGAGTAGCTTTGTCCTTTATGTGAGAATGCGCCACAGGTACTGCTTTTCTACACAGATGTTATATTATTAAATAATTATCTATTGATATGTCTCATGATATGGAAGATCATGGGTGCAATAAATTGTTGATCCTCTTTTTAGAAGAGTAACTTTTACTGATCACCATAAAGCTTCAGCAGCAAGAAGTCATACACTGAGAAATTAAAATCTGTTCAATAAAGTCCCCATTGGAAAACTAACTCTAAAGAATTACAAACTCACTGAACTGTAATGGGCAGACAGCCCACTGGATAATCCAGAATGTAACAAGACATACTTTACATTCTAAATTAGTATAAAAAGAAAACCAGCATCCTCATCACCAACTGCTGTATGTACGCAGCAGATGAGACATACAAGCAAGTTCCCAGACAAGATGCTATTAAAACCATCTAATAAAGGAACAAATAGACCTCCTTGGCCAGTCAAACATTGCAGCTGTTACAACTAGGGCTGGCTTTATGAAAACAAATTGATGTTGCCGTTAATTATTTGTATTATCATAGTGCCTAGAAGCCCTGGTCAAGGACCAGGACCCTATTGCATTGGGAGCTATACAAAGAAAACAAAAGAGAATTATCCCCAAGGCTGCCAAATCTGCTTTTGTTCTGCAATACAGTGAATGAGACTTTTTGAAATTTTTAATGAAAAAACAGGAGACAAATTGACATCATGTTAGTCAATTGCCCAGTATCTAGGGCACACAAGGGGGGATACGGGAGAACTCCATTCAAGTCTCAGTTCTCTAGAACTGGTGGGGCATTTTCCAACAAACCAGTCTTTCACTGGTAAATGCTGACTTGCTGATACCAAAATAGTTAGCAGGAAAGGGCAGGTTTTGCTGACTCTCTCAATTTTGGGACAATTTTGAAAAACTTTTCAAACGGGCAGACATTCTTGTTCTGACTTCTTGCAACTGAAAAGATTCATTCTTCAGTTAGAAGCTTTTTAAAAGATTAAACCTGGAGGAATGTTCTGAAATTATCAAAATGAACTGTTACAATTGACCTGGTTTAATTTTTTGAGGCAGATTATTACAGTATGCAAAAATTGTCAGGATTGCAATTTTTCCTTCCTTAGGATTTTTCTTTTCTTTTTCAAAATCTCAAATTCTCAGAGGATGGCAAAAACATTTCTTTCTCAGTTCTAGTGTCCATTTCTGAGTGTCACTCTAAGAAAGATGTGAACAAATTGGCAAGAGTCTAGAGTGACAAAACCATGAAAGGTTTAGAAAATCTGACTTAGGGGGAAAAGTTAGAAAAGCTAGGCATGGCCGTTCTTGAGAAGACTGGGGGGGAGAGGACCTGATAGCAGTCCTCAGCTATGTTAAGTGTGATCAATTGTTCTCCAAGTGCACTGAAGGTAGGACAAGAAATAATTAGCTTAATTTGCAAAAGAGAGTTTGGTTAGATCCTAAAGAAAACCTTCTAACTATAAAGATAGCTAAGCACAGTAACAGGCTTTTATGAGAGATTGTGGAATCCCCATCCTAAGAGGTTTTTAAAAATAGGTTTGACAAACATCTGGAAGCAATGGTCTAGGAGGGGGTATTCTCAGTCTTGCATCCTCTCACAGGACTGCACTAAATCCCACCCCTAAGCCTCCTTACACCCATATAGTTCTATGATTGTATGAAAATTTAGGTCCACCCACCCGTTGTTGTTTAAAGGGAAAGGTGAAACTCACATGTAAAAACACAGTGCCTTTTTAATGCTTAAACAAAGAGCTGCCTGTTTTTCAATCAATGACAATCTTGTGTACACATCTCGCCTCACAGAATTTGAGATTTTATGAGTGAGAATACAATTAATATGATTTCCTTTAAAAGTCTGTGACTGTCTTCTATAAAATTCCACTGCTTTTCTATATGTTGTTGTCTTACACTATTTTTTACTTCAAGTTTGGAGCATTTGGTAATCCCACAATCTATTTTCAAGCTGACCAATTTGCATGCAAGGTACAGAGGGATTTAAATACTTTCTTCCTCATGGTTTAGGGCTGACAGGTTTAGGAAAAATAAGTTTACAATTGCAAAAAAATGTCACTTCGAACTGTAGCTACTGTATCTCCAGAGCAGTAATTTTGCAGATTTCCACTCCAGGAAAGTGATTCTGTTATTTTATGTTAGTGCTCCAAGTAAGTGCTATGAAAAGGAATCAGAATATTCCTCCACACATTTACATTTCTTATATGCCTCCAATTTAGTCTCTTTAAATGTCAACTTTTAAATCCAACTCTTTTCTCACCTCTGGTTTTTCCCATCCTCCTCTCATTAGAAATGACATCAGTGAATACTAAACAGTGATGCGAGTGCACTGAAATTTGAAATCTTTAGATTTCCACTTTTACATTTCTCTCTTCAGCCCCTCCTTCAAGGTCACAAAGCCTGAGAAAGAAATGACTCCTTACAAGCTCTCTTATCTTGTTTTGGGAAAACATGCAGTAGTTAGGGATGCTTTGGTTCCATCTGATTTACTCTTAGGCAAACCTTCTGTCCTTGTTCCAAGGTGAGTGAGACCAGGCTGCTATAGTTCATTTGCTCATGCTGTTCCTACCTATCCACTTACTACTCAGCCTAAAACTCTGGTTCTCAACCAGGGTGCTTGTACTCCTGGGGGTGTGCAGAGGTTTCCACATGAGGACATCAACGCATTTAGATATTTGCCTAGATTTACAACAGGCTACATGCAGGGCTGTACTTGGAGACGACAAGCTGGCTGACCAGCCTGGGCCCCACAGTTTGGTGGAAACGTGCTGCCTTCTGTGGCATTTTGGCAGTGGTGGCGGGGAGCGGCTTTGGCGGCATTTTGGTGGGGAAGAAAGGGGACCCATGCAGGGCAATTCGCCCCAGGTCCTGCTTACTCCCAAGGGCAGCAGTGGCTACATGAAAGCACTAGCAAAGTCTGTACCAACTCAAATGTCATATAGTGACATGTATATGGCTCTATATACAATACATTGAAATGTAAGTTTATATTCCAACTGATTTATTTTATAATTATATGGTAAAAATGAGAAATGATCAATTTTTGAGTAACAGCAACACTTCTGTAGTTTTATGTCTGATTTTGCAGACCAGTAGGTTTTAAGAGAAATGAAAATTTGGGGTGTGCAAGACAAATCAGACCCCTGAAAGGGGGACAGTAGTTTGGAAATATCAAGAGCCACTACTTTAAAATACTTCATTACACAATCCATTGACCACTTCTTCATCCCCTAAGACCAGACCGTCTCTCTACGCATGCTATGATCTGCACTACCCTAGGGAACACCGGGACTCGTACACCTTTGACTCACATCTCTTCCTCTGCTGTCCCTCTGCCTCTCTAGGTGGCTAATAACTAGCTTCTTGCCTCTCCTTGCACCTGCACATATTAAGACACCTGTAGACACAGAGGGGGCAGATTCTCTGGTTCGCCAAGTTCATGTTGCACAGTCACAGCCCAAAGTGGAATCAAAACAGCAGAATTTGCCTCCAGAAAATCCACTTTCATAAAGGCAATATCTGCCAGTATAGAGCTGGAAAGGCAGCTTTACCACCTACCGTGCCAAAAATCCCACATTCTGGTATGTGGGGTGAAAAAGAGCATAGCCGTGGCAGAGAAGGACTCCATTACATCCAATTCTTCCCTGGCACAAGATCTCTGAGGAACTTTATATCAGTGGAATAAACTTGAACTCCTCCCTGTGCAGCTGTAACTTAGACCAAGGCCGCCTTTGTGAGTGTCAAGGTACCACCACTTGCTCCCTTGCTATGCCCTATCTCCACTGCATCCAGGCATAGTTCAGGGACAGATGACCCAACGGAGATTAAACAAGTTGGCCAAAGTCACAAGGAAACCTGTGGGAAAGCAAGAAATTAAACTCATCTTCTGAGTCCTAGGTCAAGGCTTCCTCCACCAAATCACTCTTCCTCATTTTCTCTTTTGCCTCCTGCATCTGATGCTATCTGACAATGGAGAAGAAACTCTCTAATATGAATGGCTCCCAATTAAAAGGAAGGAAGAATCTGAGAATAATTCACCTAATTGACTACTCTTATTAGTAGTGCTTGTAATCTAAATGAAATCAAATTAATTCTACATGAAGAATGACGATCTTTTAGTGAACTGCAATTCCAGATCTCTTGGGCTTCATTTTACCAGTTGTCAAATTATCCAATTACACACTTGTTAAAATCCATTTTGGGGAGGCTTTCATGGCTTATAAATAAATAACTTCCAAAGCTTTAATCCTTGACAAAACACAACCAGTATGTCAAAATCATCACAAAACAAACAAAAATTAATGTTGGAAAGTTGGAGAGATGGATGTTGGCTTATTTCATTTAAGCAGCACCACAAAACCGACAGAGCTATTTCAGAAGGAAGATGACTTAGATTTTATTTCATAGGTAGAGCTGTCTCCTGAGTTTAGTATTTTGAAGCATTTGCTTCTTTCTACTTTATTTCTATATTTTATTTGAACCACTAATTTGCAAGGAACCAGATAAGGAAGTGTTCCTTTTACTTATGCCACAAAGAATAAACTCATCTCAACAGATACGAGATAGGAAAACTAACAGAATATGACCTGTCTGGAGACTTTTATCATCTAACAGCTGCAGGTCTTCTCAGGTGGGCCATCTCTCATTCCAGGATTGCAGAACTCTGCGCATGTACGAAAGCTTTGTAGTGGGCAGTGTATCCTAGTGACTAGGGCACAGAACTGTGGCTCAATTTAATTTGTGGTTCTGGCCTGTTGGGTGACTGTGGGCAAGCCACTTGCCTCAGTTTCCCTTGCAAGAGGGGGGCTAACAATATCTCACTCCTTCATAAAGTGCTTTGAGATTTTCCTATTAAAATTCCAATGTATGAGTTTAGTATTGTTATTCAACAAAATGTGCTTGTGCATGTGCGTAAGTAAAACCTAGTGGTTAGTGGGTGTTACCGGTCCCCCCTGCCTTTTGCCCAATCCACAGAAGATACGAGTCTTGACAAACTCACCTACCTGCCCTTTTCAGTTTACCTGCTCCTCCAAAAATCTCTCACAATGATACCAATGGATAAAGCTTTCAGAATCAAACGGCAAATTGCAAATGGAAAAAGCATATATATAACAAAGAATAGACTTTGATTTTTTTCCACCAACTGTAAAACCACTTAAAAACAAATTGTTTCTCATTATGAAGCAATTTGGTATTTAATTCCAACAACTGATTCATAATATATTCATTAGTTTAGTGTCTTCATTGGCATGTTATTCAACTGGGTACCAAGCATATTTCCACAGAGATCTCTTGTAGCTTTGAATTAGTTATTTGGTATTAAGTGATTTCCTATGTAAATCGCTCAAGTGCTGTTAACAAGGATACACTCAAGAGCCAAAGGAAAATTTTATAATTAGTATGCTTGGAAAGGGATGCTATTAAATCAACTTAAATATTAAATTCAGGCTTCAAAAACTTTACCAAACTGAAGTTTCAAAAAGTTGAATAACATTCTGTGATTTAATTTTTTAAAATTTCCAACAAAAACCATTTAGTCTTTGGACTTAGGCACTTCGTTGTAATTTTTTCAGCCCTAATGTGGCAGCATTGTGTCACCACACTTGCACAAGGACAGGAAGTGAAAGTGATGTGAAATAAAAGTGACACTGATGGTAGTAATTTATTTGTCTATACACCCAATCTGACTGCATTTCAATAAAACTAAGCAACAGCAAACCTGGGGAAAACTGAATCAATATTTTAGAATTCTTTCAATATGAATCATCAAGACATGTTAAGACAAACAAGGAGTCCTGTGGCACTTAATGACTAGTAAACTTATTTATTGCATTGGCTTCCATGGGAGACAATGTCGCTTCATCAAATGCTTTGAATTTTCTCCCATGGAAGCTCATGCAATAATTAAATTTGTTAGTCTTTAAGTGCCACAGGACTCCTTCTTTATTTCACAGAACTAGACTAATGTGGCTGCCGAACAAGCCAAGTTAGGAATCAATGTAAGGGGATTAAAAACATAAACCTACTGATAAGGTCCAAGATTTTTAACTGTGATGAGAGATTTTAGGTGCCCATCTTGACACACCTTAAAAGGGCCTAATTTTCAGAAAGTGCCGATCCCCACCCCCTGAAACTCAGGCCTCACGTTGGGCATCCAAAATCAAGACACCTAAGATTGTTAGTTGTTTGTGAAAACCTTGGCTGTGAGAGTCAGATTCGGCTTGTATTATTCAGTTTTTTTGCTGTGTTGCTCTACAAAAACCATTGGATTTACAGCCAGGTGTGACTGGAATAAACACAGAGCCCATGATTTTTAAGCTGTGCCCATTAAATAAGGAGAGTTTTGAGGAACACTCGGGTCAGCCTCAGAAATACAGCCCTCGCCAGGCACTTCTGGCCTTAACCAGTCTGCAACTTGAGCACACCACAGTAAGCCTAGCAGGCCTAAGGAACTGGGTGAAACAAAAGCTTTGACTCAGACAAAGCGTATGTAACTCTTGCTTATGAAAGAACAGCTGCTGTTATACAAAGCCATTTTTCTTTGGCTTTAATTTTTAAGAGAAATAAGCCTGTGTTTTCCTCCTGCTTTTCAAGGAAGACCCAATTTTTGAAGCTCCACAGCAAATTACCATGCTGTCAGCGGCTTTGCCAGCAGCTAGCCCCTATTTACTCAATCCCCTCAGACAAAAACTGGGCACCTGTTGCCTTATATCCTTACTGGTGATTACAGTATTAGTTTGCTGGCAACTGAAGCTCCCAAATACAAAAAACAAGATTTTTAAGCTCCCATGTTAAACCCTGCAAATGACAACAAAAAATCTTTTCCCGTGGTGCTACAGTAACCAGGGGGAAAGAATGGAATTCTATTAAACTGGAAATGTGTTTTCTAGATGGCTTTCGCAGCTCGGGAATTTACGTTGCTAATTGTTTGCCCTTGTTTTGCGGTTTAACAAGTAATTAATGCGGTTGTCTCTTGATTGCCTATTCAACAGGTCAGCTAAGTGGTTAATTGTAGAATACAATAGCTATTGCTTAATTTTGCTAGTGTTAAATGCAACAGGGTCTCAATTAACCCAGAAAGGAAAAAGACTTAGAAAATATTTTGCTTGTTGGATACTGTAGAGAAGGCAAAAATCTATTACCTTTTGTTGCTTTATGCTAAATGTGTTACATTCTCAGCTCAGTATTTTGATGCAAAACAAAGCGCTGTAACTGCAACTCATGCCTTTGCCTATTTGTTGGCATTTTCAGAACAGAAATCCACCGGGGCAAAGGCAGTGTCTAGCACATGACTAAGAACAACAAGCCAGAAGACTATTTCAAAATAAATTTAAAAGGCTCTTTTCCTTGGAAAAGCATCTGAAAAAATCGGCATTTTTTACTTTAGTAGACCTATGCCCTGTGCAGAGTCCTATAAGAACTGCCATATTGGACTGAACCAATCAGTCATTTGGTCCAATATCCTATCCTCAGCAGATGCTAGTGCCAGATACTTCAGAAGATGGTACAAGTAACGGACAATTTATACAGTAATCCACCTATGGTAAACATTTCTCTAAGCCCCAGAACCACTAATTTTGTTCTGAAACATAAACATTTATATACCCTATCCTACTTGATCTCTGCTTACGTTACTGACTAAAATATTTACTTATAAATTTTTGCTCCTGTTAGCTCTGCAACCTTGTTAGGTCTGTCCGAGCGAGAGCGGTATTCCAGTCTGACTCATGCATCATAAATAAAATTGTTAACCAAGGCCCAGATTCATAAAGGGTCCAACACAAAGCATCACAGGGCCTAAATTTTAGACTCCTAGAAATACCACACAACCCAAAAAGCCGCAGTTAAGCGTCTAGGCTTCTTTACGGTGAAGAGAGGGGAAAGAGGGCCACCTTACACTGAAGTCCATAAAACCTAGCAGGCTAAGCTGGGGGCTGGCGGGAGGTGCTGATAAGAGGGTAGTGACCTAAGCCTGGCCCCTTGCTCAGAGATAGGTCCCTATGTCCCATCTGCCTTTGCTGGTGACCTACAAACCAAGGAAAGGTAGAGTCTCCTGCACCTAACTTGTGGTAGGCTGCCGTGCTCCATCCCCCATAAGGAAGATGCTCTCTCTTACAATCTTTAACTCAGAGATACATTCACTCAAGATGTGGGAGGCCCCCAGTTCAAGTCCCCCTGCTGCCTGAGGAGGGAAAGGGATCTAAACAGGAATCAGCCACATCTCAGCTCACCGCTGGTTATGGGATAGTTGATGTGGAGGTGTTTTATCTCCCTCTGCTGAAGTTGTTTCAGATAGGTCCCTGATCGAATCTCTCCTTCTCATCAGGGAGAGACAGGAACTTGAACCTACAACCTGACACATCCTGGGACTTAGGCAGGAGACAGGCACTGAGACAGAGCAACACCCAAAGGCAGAAACATGAGCATGTAGGAAGTTTTTACTGCAAAAGAACAAGTACTGATTGAATTTAGGCACCAACAAGATGAGGCCACCAAACCTGAGCTTTTTGGATTGCAGTGGGACGTAAAGACTGGGGGTGGGACTATGTGGTTCTTGGCCTAAATTCTGAATTATTCTTTTTGTTGATGTCTGAACCAGAAAAAGCCCAACTTGACTTCAAGATCCCAAGTGAGAGTACAGGGCTGGCATTTTGTAGAAAAATACATCATTGTCAACTGAGCTGATTTCATCTGTAAGTCAATGATAGCATTCTTTTAAAGTCACTTTTCAGACTAGAATCAAATTTTAATGAAGCCTTTAGAAATCTGCAGAGTACAGTACATTCCAGACCTTCAAGAAGCTATCAGTAAGCGACTCAAAAGTTCTTCCTTACTGTAGGACATAATTTGCAGACAGTGTTCCTTAAAGGTGATCATCAAATGGACTTTTTAAGTGCAACCACTTTCAGGGACTAGATGGCTCAGGTGGGCTTTGTGACCTTATACTTTTAGGCTGCCAGTTCAAACTGAGTCCACTAAGTTCATTTTTACCACCTGTAGCTATCAATTTTCTACTCTATGTTAGGTGTTTCAATGGCGTTTCACAATCCAGCTCCGGACCAGATGATAGTGACTCCCCCACCACAGCCACGCTGTTCTTCTGGTTAAGACACTTGACTGGGACTTGGGAGAACTGTATTCAATTTCTTTCTCTAGCACAGATGCCCTGTGTGACCTTAAACAGTTTCTTAGGGTTTGAGCCAAAACCTATCAAAATCCATGTGGGTCTTTCCATTGATTTTAGAGGGTACTGGATCAGACCCTTAATCTCTCTATATTTTATTTCCCCATCTGCAGAACAAGAGGAGGAGAAATCCTCTCTCTCTCCTGTTTCATTAATTTTGTCTATTTAGACTACTCTTTGGGGTAGGGGTCATCTCGTTTGTAATTGTACAGCCCAGCATAATAGGCCCTGATCTCAGCTGAGGTTTTCCTCTTACGGCAATACATATAAATAAGAAGAGGAAACCTGACTCCCACTTTGGCAACAGATGGTCTGCATTGATCATGGACACTAAACTCCACTCTTAGCCTCCATGTTAAAGCTTGGGGTTGCGGTGGTGGTGATGCAACAGGAAGGTAGGGGAAGCTTACAATAACGATGCCTATCCTGTAAAGTGTACATGTTATGTGCATAGCATATAAATGAAACTTCAGGTAAGCTAGTTAATCTGTCTGGGTGAAATTGTGGCCCAATTACAGCTGATGTCAAAGCTCTTGTTGACTTCATGGGCTCAGGATTTCACTCTCCATGTCTCAACTCCCCGCCTGTAAAATACAGATGATGTATCCTCCCTTTTCTCCCTGGATCTGTATAGACTGTAAATTCTCCAGAGCAGGTAGTGCCTCTTACTATGTATCTGTACAGCACTGGGCACAACAGGAGCCTGATCTCAGCCGGCCTGTTGGCACCACTGGGATACAAATAAAAATAACAGTAATAAATGAAATGTTCCAAATAGCATGTTTAAGAGGCCATTTGCACATTATTAGTTTGAAGCAGCCCTGAAGTCTCTTAGCTTCTGCATGGACTGCTGGCTTCTCTAATTATATGGAATTACTCTAGGGTTGAGATTCCTACATAAGAGAGACTTTCTCTGTGATAAGTGCATTTTGATTAAGTTTGGTTTTTTTCCCTCAGTCCAGATTCTTAAATTACTGGAATGTGGAAAGGGCTTTTTCTACTGATGTCTGCTATAAGTCAAACAGCAGGAGATCGGGATGAAGTCAAAAGATTAAGTATCTCAAGGTACAATATCAGACTTACATTTGTTCTTTTGGCTCCAAGAGATTTAACAACTTAAATGTCACTGCCTGTCAGACAAAATGGATATCATAAGTAAAGAACATGACCATCTCCAGAAATGATAAATAGGTAGCCCGGGTTTACATTCTTATGTTGCTAGATAAGTGTCAGGTGAAGTTTCTGTGATGAGGCACCCTCTTACAAGATCAAAGGAGACTCCAGAACAGTGTAAAGAGCAAAATACTTATTTTAAAAAGAAAGCTTATGACATACTCCCGCTGACAGAAACTCTTTGCTTAGCCACTACGGAGCTTTCCCCGTGTTTTTATATAGCTACCCTTCAAAAAGAAATACTACAGGAGTGTTTTAAATTACTACAAATATCAACAGAAGTACACCAGCCCTAAAAGCTTAAAAGCCGTTTGGCTTTGGGATGCTCCATGCAAGATACCAGCATTTTTACAGTGGTGTTTTCATATAAACAGGGTGTCTTTGATTCTGTCATTTCATGTCTTAACTCCTAAAACTTTGAGTTGGGGACACTTTGCTTTGGTCCTCTGCAGGGGACCATGACTAAGGTCCTTATTCAGGAAAGATGTTAAGCATATGCAAGAAGTTCAACGCCTCTTCAAGAAAGCAACTAATCACATGTTTAAGTGTTTTCCTGAATAAGAAAGCTTGCTTGGCTTTGAGTCCAGAAAGCAAGCATGATGCCTTTACTTCTTTATGTTTCGTTTATTACAACGCAGCAAACTGGACACTCGAAACTGCCTCTCTTTTTAGTTACAAGGTCTGATTTATTTCAAATTCAGCAGGAAAAATTCTATTTTTGCCCCATGCCTACTTGCTAGTCTTGAGGCTGGTGTTCCATTGTTTGTGGATTTTAAAAGGGGGAAGGGCATGTCAAAATCAGCTGAACAATGGAAATTCAGCTGCTGCTATTCCATCATTCACTGCACACCCACTCTAAATAGAACTGGAGAAAAGAACAGGAGGGTTGAAACTGGAGGTGTTTCCCCTGCCAGGCACACTGCAATAGCTGTTTCATTGTTAATTAAGTTTCGAATCTCCTCTTTGCCTCAGATTCAATTCATTAGTAACTAGGTTAATTTTAAATTCACCCTGATTGTACTGTAAACAAATTTAGGAGTTGCCCCAGTGCATTCAATCTAAGAGAAAGAAAGCTAATCAAACGGCATGTGGGCATTTAAAAACAATGAGGAGCTGAGATGGATAAAAATCAAATGAAAATAAAAGTTCTGCTAGTCTCTAGAAAAGATGAAAACAGCTAATTTACTCTAGGGCCAGATGGGCTACTTTGTTTGCCATTGAGCTGAATTACTGAGATGGTTCTATGCAGGAACAAAACAAAATTACGAACTCTGAAATGTTACTAGCATGATCAATGCAAGGTAATGCAGCGGTAACTGGTTCACCTCGGATAGAACAGCGGCCATTCTGAAATTGTTGCCATAGAAAGTATGAGCATTTGCGGTGTTTCCTCAATGCACAGATCATACAACGAACCGATCTGTTACATCATGCAGCTCTGATGTATGTAGCAAGGACAAGCAGGAAGGGATCTTTCAAGAAAGTGAGACTGATGACATCTGATACCCAAGAAAACTAGTGAACTGTTTCCTCTTCCTGTGCCAATGTTCTACATCCAATGGCAAAGACATAGGATAGGCAGGGCTTGTAGCATGGCCTACCTTGGATGTCCAACACGAGACCCTGTTTTCAGTTTCTTATGAGTTTAACCATTTGTGCTGAAATTTTCTAGTTCCAGTTGTCTGCTCAGATTGACCTTTTTTTAAAAAAAATTTCAGCCAAAAATATTCAACTCATTTCTGAGAGGTGGGTCTTGTGGGGGGAGTGTCTAAAGATGGAGTAAGTTTGGTCTGGAAGTTCTGTGCCAGAGATTGTTGTGTTTGCTTAGACAAGTTTAGTTAGTCAAGGGAGCTAGGGGGTTTAGATTGATAGGAAGTTAGACTGTTTCTGTAGATACAAGAGGTAATCCACAGAGGTTGATTATAAGACAATCCCTCCTGTCTGGACCCTGATGGGAAGCTATCAACCTTGTCTGGTAAACAGGTTGACGGGGGCCAGGTAGCCAAGGGGTCACAGGAATTTGGCCACTCTCATTGGTCAAGAGCAATAATTAGTACCCAAATGAGCAGTAAACAACAACAGAGGCGGGCTAACTATATGCTGCCTATTAAGTATAATCTAATTATGTAACCTGCATATTAAAAGTAGTAATACCATGTATGGATTTTAGGCATGATGTAACTTGTTGTATTATGCATGAGCTTGTTGCATTATGTATATCGTATTTTGCATGTTAGAAAGTATGTATGACCTGTAGCCCCTATACTGGGGGTTCTTGCTCAGAGAGGCTGGCTTCTTTTTGCTTCCCTCTGCTGCAGTTCCTTTTATTATTCAGCTGAATAATAAACTTTGAACCACACCTCGTTCTCTGCATATTGGAGTCTCAGCTGGGAACGGGTCTGCTTCAATGGGAAAGCTCTGGTGTGCCTCTTTCTGCAGCTGAGGGCCAGAGTTAGTTTTTCCCTAACAGTCTCAGTGAGTCTGAGCTCCCTACCTCTAGCTCATGGGCCTTTCTTTGGAGCTTTTTTCATTGTAGTATCTGAATGCTTCAGAACCATTAATGAATTTGTCTTCATAACAACTCAGTGCCATGATTTCCTCATTTAACAGATGGAGATGTGAGGTACAAAGGGACTATGATCACTACTTTTGGGTGCCCAATTTGAGATGCCTCAGACTTAAGTTTGTCAGACCATTATATAACAATTTCTGTGTTCAAAACCCAGCTCCTGCAGCCTTCAGTGGCAGTGCTGAGAGGTCACACCTGAGCAAATCAGAAACCAGGGCCTTGCATCAGGCTCCGTTGTAACATGATATGAGAACCATGGTCAGTGCTTAATTTGTAATGAAAGAGGTGCTGGGATGCAAGGAAATTTCGTATATTGGAGCAGGGGTACCGGGGCTCAGTCCTGGCACAAATCAAGTACTGGCCACAGAACTACAGAAGTCTACAGCAAAGAAATAGTTCTCTATTCATTGCCATCAGAAAAAAGTTCACAGCTCTCTATTTCATGCAGCACAGCTTCTACCACATAGGCACATCCACACGGCAGTGTGAAGACACACTACCCAGATTGTGTAGTCACTAGTAGCAATCCTGAGACCCAGAATTAGAGTCACCCTCTAAACTCACCTGGATTATAAATACAACAGCACAACCAACCAGAACAACACGAACACGCTGAACTACTCTCTGTTCTCCACCATGAGCATATGGAGCTCTAACACATCCAGTTCTGGGGGTGGGTGATGTACTGAGTCTCTTTTTGTTTGTGCCAGCATGGGGATAGCCTGTTTCCTGCTGTCACTAAAACATATCAGACAGCATTAGTCTTTCTGCAATATCACAATTAGTAATTGTTTATTATGGATTTACAGGATCAGTGGTATGCACAGACCTTTAAACAGTCCCCTGGGTGTAACCCATTTGCTATGCCAGACCCCAAACTATCAACATTTTAAAATGCAATGTATAGCAATAAAAAGTACATAGGGAACGCGAGGCATGCATATGACTAATTAAAATATTATTATGGTCCCTACATTCATCACGGCACTAGGTTCTAATTTAGGGACTGTTTAGTCCAAGATCACAACTTTAAACCATAATATCATGGGCAACAGAGCAGCTACATTTGTCTTATTGATCCAGTTAGACTCAGTAATTGACTGTGCTGATTAATAGGTCAATGGGACTGGTACAGCACAGTGGCAGGCCCAACAAGCTATCTAGCCAGGAAAACCTCTCCAAGCCAGAGCTCACTAGAAAAAAGCTGCAACATGATCAGGAAATTTGTGAAAGGAAATGAACTAATATACTGACATTTGTGGATGATCAGAGTTGAGTGAAAGTGAGAGCATATCTGTGCCACAATCAGAGGTGGCATGGCAGGTTCTGCAGACATCTCCACGCTAATTTTGATCTAAACAGCTTGGATAACAAGCAGTGAAACGTTGGCAGAGTGGCTTAACCACTTGAGTACATACCCAGGATCCCAGGATGCTGTCCTACGCTGCTTCAGCTTCACTCTTACCATTGTTTGAGCTAGCTACCCCGAGTAGTTCCAGATGAGTAGCCACAGTGCTTTTTTTGTGGCGGTACGCAGGGGTATGGAGTACTGGCACCTTTTTTTTTTTCTTTTGCCAGCCCCGCTGCCCATCTGGGGGAGGGGGGCTCAGCAGGGGAAAGGAGAGAACTGGCACCTTTTTTTTGTTTTTTAACAAAGAAAGCACTGGGTAGCCATGTTAGTCTAGTTCAGCAAAACAAACAAGGAGTCCTGTGGCACTTTTAAAGACTAACTAATTTCTCTCTCTCTCTCTCTCTATATATATATACACAGCTCTCTATTATATACACATAATTCTCTATTTATTATATATACATATTTGTGTTCATTAAAAACTAACAAATTGTGTATATATATATATATATATATACACACACACACACATATATAAAATTTGTTAGTCTTTAATGAACAAATACATAAACAAATATGTATATAATTTTGTTAGTCTTAAAAGTGCCACTGGACTCTTTGTTCTCCCCAGAGCAATATTTGTAAGCACCAATCAACTGGCTATTCTAGTTAGGGCAGGGGTTCCCAGCCTGGGGAGAATGACCCACAGGGAGATCACAGAGAGATATCAGGGGGTCTGAATCCCACCCCTCAGTTGCTAAATCTGAGGGTGCCCTGAAAAGGGGTCCCAGTATGGAGAAAGTTTTGGAGATATGGAGAGGCAGTCAGGTGATTTGGGTACTTCAATCCCAGTTTAACTCCAAAAACAGATTTTTTTAAATTGTAATGATCAATCATTTTCATCATCTTTATTATTTACAGATCAGCTTTTGACTCATTCATTTCCCAGCACGTTAAACTTGCCCTCTGTCGATCTCCAGTAGGGATTATCTTGCATGTATACAGATGGCTTCACAGCTATTTGTTTCTCTCATCCTCCACCAAATCACCGAATCAACAAAAGGCAAATGTCATAATTACTAAATAGCTGGTGGGATGTTTAAAAGTAAACAAGAAATTGAACAGTAAATATTGTGGAGTTGATTATTTAACAAAACAGATGGGAGAGGGTAAGAAAACCCACAAACAAGTAAAATAAAAACTGGGAAGCTGATTCTTTATAGTGATGATAAAAAATAATGCCACATATGGAAAATCTGGGAGTATGTTCTCTCCGGCTATCATGGTACGTCGTCGGCCCTCAGCTCAGCAAGCCTCTAGGTGAGGTGTTACGCTAGGGAGAATTCTGGCGATGATTTCAGGTAACTAAAGAGAGCTGCTAACACCACTTTAACTTCCCATTTCCAAGAGTTTTTAAAGAACTGACTAGGTCCATGATTATGCGGGTGGCCCTCTGCCAATATCAGAAAAGACGGAACATATGTGCAGGGGAGACGAAGCTTATTAAGTGTACGTAAGGACCTGGACCTGAACTGTGGAGGCACTGGTTTGGGTTAATGGTTTTTGTTTTGTTTTGTTTTATTTAAACCACAGATTCTAGTGATGTTGTTGTATACTTAGTGTCCCCTCCACCTGCCATAACAGAATAAAGTACTGTATTGCCAATATGTAAGGGACTAATCCTGAACAATTCCTTTCCTCATTCACTTATCCATGCAACATCAATGATGCCAACAAGAGAAGCAGAAGCAGAGCTGGAAAGGATTTATGGGCAGAGGCCACACAGGGAGTGCACAAACATCAGACCCTGTCCACTGCAGGTCTCCAGCTGCTCCCTGAACAGAACAAAGCCCTGATTTTTGTGGGTGGGATAGGCCCAGGGTGGAAGTTCCACTACTATAATACCCTCTAATCTCTCCTCATTGGAGAGGGGGTGTACAGTTGCAACATGTAGCTAATAGTTTGGGGATTTCGCCATAATTCTGCTGGCTCTTTCCAAGCCAAGTGAGGAAATGGCAGAGAAAGACCCCCACCATGCTCCGTTGTACTAAGGTAAAACAGCCTCTATGTGACGGGTTGTATTTGCATTGCTATAAAATAACGTTGGCTAGACAGACACACTCATTGGGCCTTGTGATTACTGATGAGCTGCCCCATGTAACTGAGAGCAGAATCTGGCCCAACATCCTTCAGCTGATGTGTGGCCATAATAATCCACCTAAGGAAATAACGTTTCCCTCATTCTCCATGCTCTGCAGGATGTCTTCCTTCATATTAATCAGGCATGGCATTCCTGTAAGATGCACTGCAAAGCAATTGTGATGACAAGCCATGTGCTTGTTTACATGTATAAGCACCTCTGCCTACATTTAATCAGCTTAAGGGGATAAACTCTGCCTCTCCAGTGCTAAGAACAGGTGGTCACCATAATTTACTGACCCGCCCAGACATCGAAAGTGATTCATCTGAGCTAACAGGGCTTTGTTATTGGTAAATTTGACTTGCAAGCCCGTGTATACAAGTTAAGGGCTACTGAAGCCGGCTGGTCTCCAGGACATCAGTGCTTCTTGTCAACATTGATTTTGAAGATCACTGGATCATCAGAACCTGAAAGGTGCTTTAGTCAGTTCTTATCTTTGGATTTGAGTAATTGCATGGTAAGAAGAGACAAGAGAAAGCAGAAGCTGCAGCCTGTCAGAGGAGACTACAAAGCTTTTCCATAGCATAAGTCAAATACAACTGAATTGGGGCCAGCATTATTCAGAGGATTGGCAAAATAGATTTACACTTCAGGGTCACTGGTTCAAATCCATTGCAGATCATTAGTGCCCCAAAGTAAGTTAGTTTGGTTTTTTTGTAGCCTACTTTTAAGTGTCATGTCCAAAGCCAACTGAAATAAATGGAAAGATTCCAATTAACTCGAGTAAGCTTTGAATCAGTCCCAAAATGTCTCACTGCAGTCCCTAGCGGACATGCCTCCACATTGCAGTTGGCGTTAATTGGTGCTTTGGTTGGCAGTCTCAGCAAAGCGGTCGAGATTGAATAGTCAGCGACAATGCAGGATGTTCACGAATTGTGATGACAAAAGTATATTGGTGGGATAGCAGGAGGAAGTGACCCTCCTGATTTCTATGCCATGCTTGTCCAGCTAGGAAATTTCAGTCTGCAGGGCATCTTTCTAATGTCACTTTTTAAACAGTCATTTAAAAAGGTATTGCTTTTCCAAATAGTCCAAATTTCACATGGGGGTGGAGATTAATATTCCAGAGCAAGATAAGGTTCGTCACACACCACACAACCAAGGAAACAAATCTTCCACCAAGTGAGTTCACAATCCACTGGAAAGAGCATGTGTGGTTCTCACACACAGCTTATCTAAATGGATTTTGTCACTCTTTAAAATTAGAGAGGGCTTTGTTATTAAAATGTTAGAGAGGACCAGTCTTTATGATTTCCAAAGGGATAGCTGTGTTAGTCTAGTCCAGCAAAAAAACAACAAGGAATCGTGTGGCACTTTGAGACTAACAGATTTATTTTTCGCATGAGCTTTTGTGGGAGAAAATCCCACTTCAAAAGCTCATGCAAAAAATATATCTGTTAGTCTCAAAGTGCCACACAACTCCTTGTTGTTTTTTTGCTGGACTAGAGTAACACGGCTATCCCTTTGGAAATTGACAAGATGCAAGGCACTAAATCCAGTCTTTATGGTAACCACACATCCACAAAATGCATGGCATAGCTTCTCTGATCCGTATCTTAGAGCCCTGTAAGTTTGTTGCTCCTGAATACAGTTGCCGAACTTGCAACAGTAAGAAAACTGCAGCCAATATTGGCGACAGGTAAAGTTATTGCAGCAAGGGTCTCAATAATTTTAATGGGGGTAGTAGATTTCCAAGAAATCTTCATGCTGCTATGGCACAGGGTAGAAGATATAGCCAGATGCATTAATCGGGATATAATTATGGTTTTTTTTTTGTCTTAGAATTTTCTAACTTAAAAAAATACAGCTCATCACACAGATGCATAGGCAGCTGTTCCTGAATCACAAATCCCTGACAATAATCAAAAAAGAAACTGCAGAATAGAAAAGGGTGCTAGGGTATCAAATGCCAGGCTGTTAAAAAAAACAGATATAATTTTAAGACATAAAAGTGTTCTTTTGAAGATTAGATTCTAATCACAATATTCAATTGCACTGCATTTTTTGTGCTTACAGACATGAAATTACATGCTCTATAAATAATGAAAGCCCAACAAATGGTAAGCTGAACTAGTCCCAACTCACAGAAATATATGAGCATTTTAACAGCTTTACTTTCATTGGTGTTCTCCCTGGACAACAGTGTTTGGCTTATGTGGCTTTTATTTTTGAAAAGCCTTTTAAATTTTATTGCCCCTCGGTTCCCCTCTTCCCCACAACCTGACTTTGACAGGTTCACAGGGAATTTTGAAGTGCCAGACTACGAAGAGTTACATATATTGAAAGGTCTGCACCTGAATCATCATTAACTAAGTGCAAAGTGAAATACTACCAAGATTTTCAGATTTGTGATAACTTGGGATTCCTCACGAACACTCCAGTTAGCCCAAAGAAAGTGAATTCTACCCTTGGTCTGTTGGTAACCATAAGATTCCCATTATATAGCTTTGCTTCTTCTGTCACCCTTTATTGCACACACCTGTCTTCTTGTAAAATGTCACCTGCTGATAACTTTGCAGACTTCATAATGAAGGAAGAATACAATCCTAGATTTATTGACAACTTGTCCTTCTGACCAGACTAGTGAGGACTGAGTACTTGCTCTTTTGCTGCAACCAGAAGGGGCATGGTTTTTTTTCTTTTTTAAATGACTGACAAAAATTTCTAATCTGCTCTACCCAGCTATGTTTTGGGTTATAAATATGCACTGGCAGACATTGTGTTTTCCTTTGCTGGTACTGCTACAAAAGCAGCATGTTATCTTTTCATCTAGGCAGGGTGCAAACCCAACCCGCAATAATCCAGATTATATACATCAGATCCGATCCAGTGGTTCAGCTCCAAATACCTCCAGACTTCATGGAAATTTAGATCTGGATCTAACCTGCTTCTAGCTTCCCTCTGTTATCAACAAACTGGCAGAGCTCACCTGCTACTTGACTGTGAGAAGAAGCATGTGCAAAAGCTCCTGCAAAGCAAAGGGTTTAAAAACATGCCTAGAATGTGACAGGTGACCATAATCCCGGATGGAAGCCCCAGTTTCAACTATGATGCCTAACCTGGCATTGAAAGCTAGAGTCAGAGAGAAAGAGAGAGAAATACCATTTCGTGAAATAAAGCATCAGAATGACATTTGAGTTGTTCTAAAGTTGGTAAATTACAATAATGGCCCATATCAGCTCTGTGTAGTTCTGATGTGCACAATAACACCCTCAACCTTCACTAATGGCATAATAATTAACTGGCTGTCACTAGGCAACAACCCAAGTTCCTTTTTTTAAAAACCACTTCAAGATTGATTCTTTTTTTTTCTTTTAGTGCTAAATAATAACGTGTCAATATTTTCTAATTGATGGTTTAGGAGTAGGCGCTGGGCAATCAAATCTTAAATGATTATTCTTCATCCCTGACAGTATGGTCATTTAAATGGCAGGGGGTGAGATGGAGGGAGAACACACAAACCATGGTTTCCTATGTGACTCTGGAATATTCAAGTGTCTTCTTAGATGAGAACAAGGTCAGAGAATGATGTGTATTTTGAAGCATCTTACTTCTCTGCATTGTGATTATGGAGTTATCCTTGTGAGCGGGGTGATGAAAAATAGATATTTGAGTTTCGCTGTGTTTCTCATTCACCACATACTTGACTGTGGTTTGGAAAGTGATGTGTTGTGACCAGTTGCCCCTCACATAAATCAAAGCCACAGTTTGACAGAAATAAAAGCTTCCTCTTCAGGAAGGTGCTTAGCAGGGACCTTAATTTAAATCTTGCCATTGGGAGTACCTGTGTGCTTAAAGGCAGGAGTGTCTGTCAGTACCTGGCTGAATTCCATGCCCAGACACCCAGGTGTGCCATGGTAGGAGCGAGGGAGGAATATTGCAGATGCTTTGATCATGAACTCAGTCGCTGCTCCCCTTGAGGTCATCAGCAAAACTCTATCCAAAGGAAGCAGGGTTATACCCTACACAGGCAACAGTGGGAGCCTTTATGCACTTAGCAATAAATGAGACACAGCTTTGGAGGTTAGAAGTTGTTTTAGTGGCATACTGCTGCAGAACTTGTCAGAACATACTCATGTAGGTACGGGGCATAAACTTTGTTTGGCTGTATTTTTAACAAGTTAATGAAGCGGCCTGGCTTTGAGCTCTGAGTGAGTGAAGTAACCTTTCACCCGGCATCCTAGATGTGCTGACAGTTCTGCAAATTCTTATGATTTGTGAAGCCTTGTCCCTCTTGAGGAAATGTGAGCATGAGATGTGTGAATGGGGATAAAACTGTTTCTCTTTTTGTACTAAAAAGGACAATACATCATAAGTTACAACTAGAAGACAAAGGAGCCCAATAGGCAAGAAGCCATTGAAACATCTTAGCTGTTCACTTTAACACAAGGAGTTGAGACCACCTGCACAGAGTACTCCCCTCCTTTTATTCTCTAATGCTACTTATTTAGGAAGGAGACAAGCTTGTGACTAAAAAGATGTACCCTCATAGGAGAACGCCTGCTTGCATGATGGTATCTGAGTTAAAAGACATTGACTGATTCCTCAACCTGCAAATCCTGTCCGACTCTAAAGCGTTACAAGACCAGCAAGCTAAAGAGTCGATACTTTTCCTAAGTAACTTTATTCTTTCTGTCTCCTTAACAGGACATTTGAACACCTGTGTGGGAGTGCTTACCAGGAAAGACTTGTTCTAGTTTTTTGGGGGAGATGGGGTTGTATATACATGTATATAGGCATAATATAAGCTACTATTTAGAAATTATTAACATACGTTTGAAGCAAGTCTTAGAGGTCTATATAAGAACCATCTGGAGTACATAAAGATTTGAACCTTCATCTTTTCATTCCACAAGGGAAAGTAGAGCTGCTAAGTAAACCACAGAGAGGTTGCAAGATTAAATAAATCATTTAATCATTTGTCTTATGTTAACTTTGTGATTTGATTATGGGTTTCACTCATGCAATAACTCTACCAATTACTGGACTTCAGTTGAGTGTTCTGTCGTTATCCAATTTTAAATTGTATTACTGTTAACAGTTTGATTTACCTAACTCAACTTATATTGTAATATCAATACTAATTATCATATATTTAATACTTTAGGGGAATACAATACATTAACTCCGCAGTTGTTAGTGCTCTTGAATGAAAATTGTAATTTTACACTAAAATTGGTTTTCTCTGATCAACTAGCACAAAGGTAAGAACACTGGACTCAACTCCTAAGAAAATTCCCATCATTACAGTGAATCTCTTCCCTACCCTTTTGCACAGAGTGTACATATCTCTGCTGCTATACTTGTAAACTATTTTCAGACCTTACAAAGTAATAGGCAGCTCCTTACCATGGCCAAAGGGAGGACTCCTACAAGATCCTTCTGGCTTACGTAGATCTTGGAGACTCCTAGATCAGATGTTGTATCCCCAGGATATTCAACCTGCCATGTGATGAGCTGGGTCCCAGATAGATCGCTAAGGTCTTCAATTTCAAAATCAATTTGCATGATCTCAGAGGAGGGACTGTCTGAACTGGAAAAAAAAAAAGAGAGAAAGATGCCTTAATTCAGGTGAGTGACAAGGCAGCAATGTATTTGCATCTATATTAATAACATGTTAAATTATGGCTCTTCCAAAGAGAGGATTTGGTAGGATGCAGGAATCAGAAATGAATTAACCATCTGTACATATTATGCCAGGATCTCAGTGTACTTTACGTACGTTCTCACAAAACCTCTGCAAAACAGGCAGCTAGATACCACCTGCACTTTATGGATAGGAAAATGGAGGCAGATAGAGGTTAAGGGCTGAGGTTAAAGCCACAAGGTCAGTTAACAGCAGATGCACAATACTTGACTCTGAAGTACTTTATTCCAACCACCACAGCATATTTTTCCCTTGTTAAAAGCAACAACAAAAGGAATAACCTATAGGCAGTTGCATGGTGTGAGACTATTGCAGATCCTTCATTTGAAGCTGCTTCTCTCCATTAAAAAGGGGAGGATGGAGGAAACTAGAGACAATTTCTAGTTTTGCCATTGTCTCACTCTGACACCATGAGCCAGCACCTTAAATGCTCTGTGACTCAGTTTCCTCCACCTGTAAAATGGGGACAACGCCATGAGTGCAGGGGATTGGACTCGATGACCTCTCATGATACTATTGTTTGCAGCTTTACTTCCGCAGAGTCTTACAAGGCTGGGTTAATGTTAGCAGAGCATTCTGGGATCTTCAGGTAAAAGGCATCAGGGAACTATGAAGTGTCATTATATGTGATATCTCTGGATCGTCTGGCAGCATCCAAGAGTCTGGTATAGCACCTATATGGTGCTGTTTATTTTTATAGTGTTTCTTTTATATACTGTGTTAGAAAATCCTTTAAAGAGCAAGGGAATCACAACCAAAAGGAAAATAGATGCTGCATGCAAGAGATTTAAAAGCAGGAAAATGATCAAGGGCTCAGAGAGTTCAATTCACTAAACCTTGTTTTAAAATCAACTATGCATAGGAAACAGTGCCATAGAGTCCACTGTGCTTTTTGCTGACGTGAGCTCTATAGACCACTCCCTTGTACAGAGGCCCAAAAGCCTCAGGATGTACAGCGAACTTATTGAAAAGTTCCCTAGCAAGGCAGTAGTTGGAGGGATATTGAAGATGACAGTGATTTTACTCCTTAGCCACTGAAGGCCAACGGGAATCTCATTTAGTGATCTTTAATGCAGGTGCATAGGGCTGAACGGTGAAGGTTGAATCTATTTCAGTGCAGAGAAAAGACACGAAGGCTTGAGAGCAAGGAAGGAATGTCAAAATTACCGAATGATCACAAGATGCTCAAGCAACCCTGTCTCAAAGAGCACAACTGGAAGAGAAAGAAAACACAGCAAGAGGCTGATGGGAAAGGCATGGAAAAACTTTAAAACCTTGCAAGTCTATTCCCTGGCTGCCATAAGAACAGAGTTAAAACTAGTCATCTCCTTGAACAGAACCTGTTGTGACAAGAGGCCCAGTTCAGGTCTTCTCCCAAAATGCCCAAGGTTTTTATCATTTCAGCTCTGTTCAATTCCTTGTCAGAAGCCACTACTTGGAGATTTTAATCTGCAGACTGCTGAAAGTCTGGACTGCAATGGATGTATTGAGTCATTGCTGTCACAGAGCAAATTTAAAAAGGAGCCTTTGCGTCCGTTCCACACTTGCAGAATTAATGTCACTGAATGATTTTACGTTTTATTCAATTCCTCACTGGTTCATGTCAAACCCAGGAAAGTGCAATTTGCAAACTAATACTGAATGCAACAATATTCCACCCTGACCTTAGTGGAATCAGAAAACTGCTCTATGCCACTGTTGTTATTGAAACTCTGTTAGGCTCACTGTATAAAGAGTAACAGACAATGCATTACCCATAAATGCATGATACTGCTCCCGCTTTGTACAATACACGCCAAGCCTGCTTCTGTTAAAATAACACATTTAATTCTAGCTCTGAGCTTGATTTCTGGTTGCCTTTCTTTAATCTCTTGCTACACTGGTGGCCATTGCTGCTAGTCCCTAGCTCTGTAGAATTGGTGCTGTCACTGGCAGTGTCCCTTGTCAGCAGTGGAGATATGGGCATTGCAGAGGAGAAGGCGTGGGTAGGCCAGTAGCAGCTGTAAGGAGAGGATTTAATAAAAAGAAAAAATCAATGAAGAATTTGTGGGATATAGAGAGGATCAGAAGGCAACAGAGTGAAGTGAAAGGCAGAAAAGGAGACGGACAAGATGACAAAGAAGGGAAAGGAACTGGAAGACAGGATAACAGTGAAGTGGGAGAGGCTAGAGAGGAAGAACATAGGACAGAAATCCATTCCAACCCCGTCCAAAAAACCAGCCAACTGTCCAAACACCAGTGCGTGTTTATCTGAATGCTAATGTTCTTTCACTTCCTACAAACCACGTAATTGCTAAATTCTTTCATTTCCTAGAAAGCAGTGAAATACCATGCTGTCCTGAAGTTTCTGAAAGCATACTTTTTAAACTAAGTGGTGAAAGCTGCACAAACAAATGTAATCATCGTAGAAATTGTTTTGGTCACACTGAAAATACTCATGACTTTTTTAGTCAAGGTATAGCTGGATTTTAATAAAGGACTGGAGCTTGTTTATTATCAATAATATTTTGATCTTTCATTCACTTTCAGAGACTTAAATTCTAGTTTTCCTGCATGCAATTTCCTGCACTATGAAGAATTCTATCAAATCTTCTGGTGCATATCTACACAAGAATATTAAGTCATGTTAGAGCGTCAGGTTTGTTAACACAACTCCTTACGCCTGCGTTCTAACAGACCCTAATTTGCCAATTAAAACAAAAGTCCATTTAGTAGCCAGCCACTAGTACCACGATCTATCCCTTCTCGGAATGGGCCTGGACAATACGATGGTGAAAACACCATATCACATGGGCTACGTGTCTTCAGAACTGCTATGGTCACCCATGCCACCATGAACGCAACCATTCCTGTGGTAGTATCGGTGGGACAGTTTATGACAAAAAGCCTAGTGTGGAGAGGGCTTCAGTGTTCTTGCTGGCCAAACAAGCCATGTAGAAAACGACTGAGCGGAAACAACGCGTGAAGGTATGTGGACAATCTCTTTACGATTCAGATATGAATGTGAAGATGGCACTGTGGGACTCCTTGGTGACTCTGTAGCAAGTCTGTTATGTTTGCAAAGAAGGGCAACTTTTGTGACTGACATTACCAAAAAGTCACCTTGGACAAGGTGTGTTCTTACAACCTCCCACCCGAAGTGGGATTTTCTCCCACGAAAGCTCATGCAATAAAAAAAATTGTTAGTCTTTAAGTGCCACAGGACTCCTTGCTTGTTTTGCTGAACTAGATTAACATGGCTGCCCCTTAGGAACTAGACAAGAATCCAACTCCTTCTCCCGTAGCTGTGTCAGTTCTATAATTATTATTTACTTTATTGTAGTGCTAAGAAGTCCCAACAGAGATTAGGGCCCTGTTGTGCTACATGTTGTACAGCTGCATAGCAGGAGACTGTCCCTACCCCAATTTAAATGTACAAAACTAAGTGAGGAAAGGGAGAAGAAAGTGTCCTTATCTCCACCATACGCATGAAAAAATGAAGCCAAGAAAGTCACGTGTCCCAGCTTACAAAGGGTGTCTTCAGCAAGTCAGGAACCAAACCCAGATATCCTGAGTTCCCACCCCATACCTGAAGCACAAGCAGCAACTACCTTCCTACTCTCTATTGTTAGCAGGAGTAAAAAGGTATTGCTGCCACTGAAGTTAACAGCTGTGCCTGAACACAAGTGGAGACGTGGTGAGTAACAAGGAACCAATATTCTTACCTTGACTCTACTCAGCATGGCTGTACTCTAGCTCATTTCCAGCCCACTACGGATGGGATCAAAGTGTGTTTAGAGTGCTTGAGGGGAGACTCTTTCCCTTCTGCCAGTCAGTCTCTCCACACTTCCTTCCCCTTTATTTAGCTGCCTCCTCTACTAAAGACCCCTCACAGCAGACAAAGGTCACACTGATGTTCCCACATAGTGGCATGTTCCTAGCAATGCCAGAATCCTTAGTATTTTCATAGTGCTACTGGGAATGTGCCACTGAGTGACACGTCCTGTTGCTGCTGGGTCCGCTCCAGGTGGGGTGAGCTAAAGGAAAGAGAAAGAAAGGAAAGAGCAACTAACAAAGGAGGGGCATGCACAAGGAGGGGCACGTAGGGGTACACAACTCCTCCAACTCCAAAGCCACAGCAGGGAAAGTGAGCTCCTCTGGCTCTGGGCCTCAGGGGAGCACCTCTGGCCTGGGATGGGCAAAGAAACATGTAATGTTCCCCTTCCAAAGCAGTGCATTTTTTATTGCTGTGCACTCCTTTGTATGAACGAAAATAGAGACCCAGACAATCTGTAGTGCTCTGCAGTGGTATGACAAGAGGAATGCATACAGAACAGGAAGAAAGGGAGGCTAGACATGAACTACAAGGAACAGAGAATTGTAGCAAAGGAGGAGGACAGCAATAGAAACTATAAGGGAGAGGCATGTGCATGTGTGTTTGTACCAAAGAAGCCCCACAAAATTCAGGGAAGTAGAAGAAACACAGTCACAGAGAAAGGGGTGCCGTTAACTAACACAATAGCAAGAAAAGAAAACAGACTAAAATATTCTTCTTACTAGCTGAACCCCATTCTTCCACTTCTCTTTGAAAGAGTTTGGGGAAGAGATCCCAGTAAGAGCCTCACATTTTACATCTAGCAGAAGATGTTCCTCTCTAATTCTTGGTAAATTGATGACACATAGCCACTGCTCTGATCTCAACTGTGGCATTTTCTTTCCATATATTTCCTTTTAGAACCTCTTCATTAGACTCAAACTGTTGCATCCTAGCCATGCATTTGCATTCTTTCCAGGGAAGCAAGAGAGATAGCTATCACACAGAGGGTTATTTGCAATGCAATAAACTTGTTCTGCTTGGTGTGTTTGATGGAGCCAAAGATGTTAATGTGCGTAGGAAATGCAAGTCAGAAAGGATAGGGTCAGCTGCCAAGGAGACTATAGCACTTGTGCATTTTAGATGTATATATTTGTGGGAATAAAAGGCACATGAGGAGGAAAGGAATTCATATTTAGTGATGCATCATTTATCTGTACCTTTCTAAGGGTGCCCATCACCCTAGTACGGAGGTACCAAATTAATATTATTTGATCTGTTCTCCAAACTCCTTTGGATTCAGTCACCTGGAATTTAAAAATCTTTGTGAGAGATGATACTAGATATAAATTTCACACCCACATTTAATCTGAAATTATTTCTTTTTTTATCTTATCAAAAGCAATGTGACACCTCTGAGTACCTATGTAGGTTTTTCCCAGAGCAACACACACATGATCTCACCAGTACAGTGCAGAAAGCCAACACTGGGGAAAACTTTCCATTAATGAAACAAATACTTCAAATAATTGATATCTCTGGCAATACTGACTTCATGGGGTCTATCCTGCCACCCACAAATGTTAAAAAATGTTGAGCTAGCTTTCCCAAAATGATGAGATTGGCAACCATTAAAAAAAAAAAACAAAACTAAAATGTGGGAGACCTTTTTATTTGCAATCTAGTTTTTGAGCCTTTTTAGAGCACTCACTTTACATGCTCAAGCTTTTCTTTGCAACCATAAGGGACAGAAACAGACCTCATTTATTTGTTTATTTAAATGAAAGTTAAATTCTGAAGCTATCTCCTGACTCTAGAAATTGGGGCTTAAAGAAACTCCACCAAATATTGCCAGGTTACAGTGAAATCTCAAGTATTAGCAGTTCTGATGTTGACTTCAACCAACCAAGGATCTGGATTTATAATCAGGTGGGGTAATGTGGCCTAAGTAGAACCATGGCCTTGAACCCCCAGGGAGTACACGGTGTACATACACGTAACACATCAAAACACAGAATTAAAAGGTTCGCCCTGCCATTACAGTTCACACTATAAAGTGCTTGCTCTTGTACACAACCAGTAGTGCAGCTGATACCCTGGCTCCTTTGACAAGACCAGAATATCAAAATGTAACCAGTGAAAACTGTAATCAGCTGTCTCAATATAGCTCAAATGGTTCCAACCAAGATTGGAGCCCCATTATAGACATTATGAGCATTAGTGTCTGGTACCAAAAGGGGACTATCTAAATAGCTAGTATAGAGGAAGGATTATTATACCCATTGCACATGGGTAACTGAGGCCCAGGGAGATTAAGATTTTCCCTAAGTCACATAGGAAGTCAAGAAAACAGCATCCCAGTCCACTTCATCAAGCAAAAGATTATCGTTCACCCTGATATATAAAGATCACTTGGAACATATAGTAATAAATTAAAACAGTTTTATTCAGTGTCATCTTAATATTAAATATGCAGCAATGGATGGGATGAAAGGTCATTTTTCTCTAGGAATCAGCGTCTGATGGTGAGTCAACCAACGAGAAAAATTGCAGAAGAATGAGCCTGCTAATCATGAAATGGCGGTGCTTAAAAAAAACAAAAATCAGACCCATCTTCATAAGACATGATGTCAGCAGAGCTGGTCAAATAATATTTGCTGAATAATTTTTTGATTAACTCGGTGCTATTTTCAAATGAATTATTCAACAGATAATTTTCCAGCTGTAGATATCACTTTGCCCAAATAACACAAGCCGGTCATCTGATTTTTTTTCCCACAAAAGTGAACAAAACATTAGCAATGTTTCTAATTTAACATAAATTTAAAGCACAGGCTCCCCATTGAGTCGGCATTTCACTTTATAGAGCCCTGCCATCATACTGAACTGCTTTCGACATAATAAATCCTGTAGTTATTTGCCACATTATGCAAAGGAAATGATACATCAACACAGAACTCATTGCAACCAATCTAATAATAATCCAATACATTATTCAGCATGACACTCAGTAAACAGCGAGCACTTTTGAAGTAGTTCAATCAAGAAGCAATGGTGAAAAAGCTGCATGAATAAGAATGTGTGTTTTTACCTGGAACTGAAAATCCTGAAAACCACTGCAGGTATGCTTTCTCAGGCAGCTTTCCCCTTCTCCCTTCCCTCCCCACTACCTTCACTTGTATTGTTTTAAAGAATTAACTATTTCTTGTCTAATATACAACAGGATGGAATAGGGAGAAGCAATCCACGTGTACAGTCATATAAGATTTTTGACTGAGTTGCTATGGTAGTACCCTCCTTGTGGACCTTCTTGGCCCAACTCAGCCAGCGAAGGGTCTCTATCCTAATGAGATCCAGCCGCGTGGTGCTTTTACCTTCCCACCAAAACACCCTTCCCCACCTTTTTCAGGGTTTTTAAGGTTCAAAGGTAACAGGAACAAAAGCAAACGTAATTAAAAACCTGGTTCCTCTCACAGTGGGACCCTGCTCTTTTCTTGAGGCTTGTTGCCAAAACAGCTCCTACTGAATCCCTTCCCAAGATCTGCTTGTCCACCCCAGGAGGGATGGTCTGGCCAGCAAGCTCCTTCCTGTTCAGCCCTAAAGGGAGCTAGGCCCTCTCCACGCCTGACATCTCAGATGTAGTGGGATGGAGCAACCTGACTTTGTACAGATCTCTCTAGCTTTTGCTGCCAGTGGGGAGCCAGTCAGCCTCCTTTACCTCCTCCTTGCCAGTGTGAGGCTACTGTGCCTCATCGTATTGTCGGTACCATTTACGTCAGCACAGCCTCTGAAGGGCTCAACTGAGATTGAGGCTTTACTGTGCTAGGTGCTGCACGTACATACAGGGTATGTCTATACTCAGTGCAGACAGGTATAACAGCTCGACTAAAAATATCAGTGTAACCAGACAGAGCACGCTTCGGGTTTGCCACCTGAGTACAAGCACATTGGGACATCCTCAGTACGTACTAGGATAACCAGCCTGACTTGCTGCCTGTGCAACCTCTGGCTATCCTGCTAGTTTTAGTGCGCTAGCCCAAGCAGACCTAGCACATCTGTCTACCTAAGGTGGGAAGCGTGCTTCCACCTGCACGTGCTTCCATCCTGGCCCTAACGAACTTCCAATTTAAATAGATAAGACAAAGGTTAGGAGAAAGAAGGTACAACCCTCATTTCTCATATGTAGACCAGAAATAGAGAAGGAGAAAGGTATCAGTGAAATGAGTACATATATACATGCTTAAGTGCTTTCCTAACTCAGATGCTAAGTGGCTTGACCATGTCCCACAGGGAAGTCCACAGCAGAGCTCAGGAACTGAACTAAGATCTCCTGAGTTCCAAGGCCTCAACCACAGTATTGTCCTTTCCTGTTATTGACACCCTTAAATACAGTCATAGCTACTTCTTTGTATTACAATTACTTGGAAACAGAGGTAAAGTTACACTTAGGCTACTGTGGCTTGAGTCACTCTGTGTTCACCTAAATGAAAGCAACTGCATGGAAAACGGCAGATTCATGCTGCACATCTGAATTAACACAGTGCAGATTGAGGCCCAAGGTTTCTGCATGCACGGCAGAAGACACAGGGCCTGGCTTGCAACATGGCCTACAAGAGAAATTCCAGTGGACAGCAGAATAATTCACAGCAATGAGTCTACAAAATGCCTGCAGGATCAGGCACACAACTAACGAATCACAAACTTTGGCCCAGACCCCACAAGTACTCATGCATATCAGCACCGGAAGTAGCCCTTGGAGAAAATTTTCTCATGCACAAAGATATTTTTGGGATTGAGTCACCAAATTCAAACCATCTTCTCACTTAGCCATTTACCTGCAAGACAGCTAACCCTATGGCTGAACTTATCTGGACCACAGTGTGCAAGGAAAACTATTGAATTCAGTAGGAATTTTGCTTGATTAAGAACTGCTGAAATGCGATGCTATGATACCCAGAACACCCTGCCCAATGAAGGAGTTCTGTGGCACTTCATATCGTAAGGAATTTATTTATTAACATGACCCCACAGTGGCTCCATGAGGCAGGCCTAAAGGGGTGTCACTCAGGTCTGTGGGCTGTATGTAGTTGCAGGTGGCAAACTACAAAAAGAATATAGCATGACTGGGACCTAACTTCTTATTGCATTGATACGTTTCCTTTTGCAGAGTGGCTAGTTCTGTTAGCTCTAGCTTGAGATAACCAACCCAGCCGTTGACTTCCAGTGCTGTCAGATGTGTTACTTTCCAGAAGGGAATGGCCACACTGTATATATCAGCCTCTGTATTGCCCTTTATATCATCCCATATCCAACCGTGTCTAACATGATGTTTCTAAATTCAGAGGTGGGTCACTAAAGGCAATCAGAAAGGTCCCAAGCACCAACAATGTTGTCATCATCTAAAGCAAAGAAAAATCTCACTTCCCCACTGTCCGAAAACTCCAACATTTAAGATCAAGTATTCTCTTTCAAACTCTTGAAACACATGCACAAACAAATTAGATTTATCACTGATACATTTACAAGTAAGTGGATTTTTAAAAATAAATGTGACTTAGAATAAGAGGTCACCAACTGAAAAGGATGAGAAGCAGCGGTCTAAAGGCAAAGCAGATTTTAGGCTGAATCTCTGTATGGTGGAGTATTTTTCCAGGATACATTACTATTTTTGCACTCTCGTCACATATGCAGCGTTGTGTTGACTGTTGCTCTATGACTCCAACATTACTCACTTTCTTTGGCGCCCACCTTGGCCATATTACTTGGGAATCCAATACAATGAATTACAGTCTTAAATCCAGAATGGAAGATTTGTGAACACAGCCCATTCCACACTTCCAAGGTGAGATCCATAACACATTCCTTTTTATACCTTGCTTATTAATGTCCAGACCATCTCCTGAGTAAATGAAATTATATATGTGAGCAGAGCTACATTTCACAAGACTCAAGGCCACAACATATTTCAGAATTAGGGGCTCTTCTGTGGTCTGCCAGAGTGTATCCAATAAATGAGACATTACAATCCTCTGCGCAAGAACCTCCTCTGCTGTGAATTATTCAACAAGTATTTTGTGAAGTGAAGATAAACTGCAAAAAATATAACATTATTTTAATCTAAAAACACCCACAATTTTTATCCATTACCAAACATGCAGCATTTCCTGCTGATGCTAGAATGAAAAAGAAAAAAAAAAAGGAAAAGAGCTGACATTTTCAGGAATGCAGATACATTGGTCTGATGAAATATTTATCAACAAGACCCTTCCTGTCTCTATCTTCCTGTCCATTTGCAAAGTAATAAAACTTCAAACAGAAACATAAGAGAACATGCAAACTGAGTTTTCCCCTCATTTTTGAGGTGCACCATGTTAAAAAATATATCCAAGTGACTTGTAACTTCTGCTACAGCTTTCCTAGGTGGGATCCTTTCTGTGCTCTTTGGAAGTATGTTGATAGGTTAGTAGTGGCATGTAAAAGAGGGTCATGTTCTCTTGTGTGGGAAATGGATTATCTGCCGCTGGTCTCCACTTGCTCCAGCTCCTAGTGGGGAGCAATGTCCCGAAGTTGCATGGAGGGAGAGGGTGGGCCAGGGAAGGAGAGGACAGGTAGAAGGCAGGCCTAGAAGGCTGGGCATTGCTTTCTACCAGCCCTGAGATGCTAACGGCAGAACCATAATATTCATTTTATAATCAGACACCTTCTTTAAAGGGATCCTTGGTGGCAGTTAATCACTGCAAGATCCCTGATGGCTCAGTTCCAAAGGAAAGACAAGCAGAGATCCAGAGCCAGTGCAGAATCACAAGATTTTTATTGGATGCCCCAGCCATACATTATTCTTCTGGGATGTGTGGAACAAGTAGGTGACAAACTCTGCTCCAAACAGAACAAAGTGGGAGAACCACATCAGAGGAGAAAAGGTTCCTTGCCATTAAATGCTCCTCAGGACAGGCTCAGGATGGATGATTAATGCATACTGAGGACTCCCACTTGCACCGATTCCCGCACATACAAAACATGCCGAGAGAAACACAAGCCTGAAGACTTCTCCAGCCCCATTTACAACCCAGACTTGACCCCAACTAAGTAACTGTAAGTGATATGCATGCCTAGGAGCCTTCCATTCTCCTGCACTGCATGAGGAGGGATTTTCAGGCCATTGTGCCCAAAGCTAAGGGAAATAAACCATTAAGGTGTATGATGAGAGTTGTAGCTTTGTAAATTCTCAGTGACCATCCTTGCCATGAATAAATTCTTAAGTTGAAAACTAAGGATCCAGGGGAATGCTAAGAAAGATATGTGAAACGGACAGCAATGCTAAATAGCTTTTACTAAAAACTGGAAGCTCAGTGATAGCATGCCATGGTTTGGCAGTCTATTTTCAAGACTGTCTGGCCAGATCTCCAGTTCGAAATGGAAAACTGCCACTTCTGTTTTCCATTGTTCCAGTTACAGAATTCTATTTGCTAGCTACAGACGACTGGTGAGCTTTAGCACAACCGAGTAGTTTAAAACGCAGCCATCTACGTCAATGTCGTTAACATCCACTGCATTTTCACTAGGAAATGAGCCTTAGTGAAGAAAAAGTACACATCACTAAGAACAGAGCACTTAAAGACCTGGCTGATAAATAAATATTTGAAATAAATAAATTATATGCTGGATTTGGAAATTATATATTCCTGTCTGGCTTAAATAGGGAGAGTCCCATTGACTTCAGTGGAGCTGTTCTGATACTACATATATAATCAAACAGTATATTTTACATTCAAACACACCAGAGAGAGTATACCTCACACAAAACTTGTGAGAGTGGTAAATAATGAAGAGGACAGGTCACCAATACAGATTGACCTAGAAGATCACTCTGTAGCTTTGGGCCAAGCAAACAATATGCACTTCAATATGGTAAATATAAATGTCTACATCTGGAAACTAGGAACATAGGCCGTATTTATTGGATGGGAGACTCTATCCTTGGAAGCAGTGATTCTGAAAAAGATTTGGGGCTCATGGCAGATAATAAGCTGACCGTGAGCTCCCAGTGTGAGGCAGTGACCAAAAGAGCTAATGCAACGCTGGGACGCATGAATGGGAATGTCAAATATGAATCAAGAGGTTATTGTGCCCCTGTATTTGGCAGTGAATACTGTATCCAGCTCTGGGGCCCAAAATCCAAAAAGGATGTGGATAAATTTGAGAGGGTTAAGAGAAAAGCCACAAGAATGATTTAATGAGTAGAACATATGCCTTCTAGTGATAGATTCCAGTTGCTTAAACCTATTTAACAAAGAGACGGTTTGGGGGTGACTTGATAACAGCCTGAGTACCTACATGAGGAATAAATACTTCATAAAGGGCTCTTCCATCCAGCAGAGAAAGTTATAAAACTATCCAATGGCCAGAAGTTGAAGCTAGACAAATTCAGACTAGAAACGAGGAGGTAATTTTTCAATGGCAAGAATAATTAATCACTGGAACAATTTACCAAGGGTAATGGTGGATTCTTCATCCTGGATCATTTAAAATCAAGACTGGATGTTTTTCTAAAAGATCTGCTGTTGGAGTTATTTTGGGGATGTTCTATGGCTTGTCCTATATAAGAGGTCAGACTAGATGATCACAGTGGTCTCTTCTTGCCTTAGAATCAATGAAAGAAAGAGGAAAAAAATGGAATTTTATGGAAAACCCTGAAAACTAACTGTTTCTGTTCATCCACAGATCAAATACCATTGAATTTAGAGTACAGTATACTTACCTTGTCAGATGCTTTGAAGAGCTCTTCAAAGCATCTGACGAAGTGGGATATTCTCCCACGAAAGCTCTTGCGATAAATAAACCTGTTAGTCTTTAAGTGCCACAAGACTCCTTGCTTATTTTGCTTTACTAGACTAACACGGCTGCCCCTTTGAAACTATACTTACCTTGTTTCACTCCCTCATCAACCCTGATCTGAAGTGATCAACCCAGGCATGAGAGGATGGTTCAGACTCCGTGCCCATTCAGTGCTGGTGTCACTGGTGAGGCTCTCCACTAAGGATGCCACGGTCCCCACTGTCAGGACAGATGTTTTCATGCTGTCATTGGAGCTGTGCTGAGACCGTTCCATTCATTTCACACAGGCACACTAACCATGAATGCTCATTTTTATTAAGATGACTTGCAGTGCAAGTAGGCAGCTAATTTGGGAGGAGTTGTGAATGTTCCATTAGCAGGAAGGTCTTAGAGTCAGAGCATTTCAGACTGGATCATCCAGTCTTACCAGAATGCCACACGCTGCTAAACCTCACTCAATTAGCTTTGAATTGAGCCCAATAACCTAGATTACATGAACACAAAGGAGTCTAAATTGTTGTGTGCCACAAGCAGAGAATAGGAAGGACTAAGGCGCACCAATACCTGAGGCCACTGTAATGGCAGAGACTGGTTGATAAAATACGCTCAATGGACCTAACAAGCAACCTGTTCCCCATGCTGCAGCAGAAGGTCTGTTTCTCAATGAAGTTTATAGTATAAACTAATGAACTACTTTTTAAAAGAACCAATGCTTTTCTGAAAATAATTTGCTTTTCAGGCCCCAACATCAACACTGCTGATCCACCACAATTCATTTTCATGGCAGTATGAACACTTCCTGTCCTGACTGAGTGGTAGCAGCGATGTCACAGACTTCATGATGCTCAATATCAACCCCATCCTCTCTTACAACACTCCGTTAATTTCTTGAGCAAAACTCTGCAACAGCAGCAGCTTTGCTTGAGCAAGGGATGAGTGAAGAGCAATGAACACAGCCTGCAATCAGCAATCAATCAGCATTATTACAGTCATTAGTTTGCCAATCCACTGATGAGCTCCGTATTTCCAAAGTAACCCGAACAACTCTTCCATGTCAGGTACTGAGAATTTTTTTTATATATGCAAAGAAATGTTGTAGTCAATAGACACAGTAATGGTTACACAACAAATAAGAAGAGAAATCTGAGTGAGCTAACAACTGGAGAAACATTATGAAAACTGATATGGGTTACCAATTTTTTAAAAATTATCAGGAGCATGAAGTTAGCCATTGGGTCACTTGGATCCCAGTATTCATGACAGGGCAGCTGTCCACTGGTGTTCAATCACTTCCCCTATTCTCACCATTCTGTAGATTACTAGGACTCCAGCAGACCTTTCCTTCCTCATTAAATATCTCGGGACACTCTGAAGGCCAGAGAGAGATCTTATTGACAGGATTAGGCTATAAATCCACCGTACAATGCTGATGCTTTTCACATCAAGTCACAGATTCTGCGGTACTTTCCACATTGAAAATCGTGTGGGTTCAAAGGCCCCCAATACTCACGTTTGCATCAGTGTCAGTTATTCCACTAAATCGACCAGCGTTACCCTTTCTGGGTCTCAGCTGCTGTCAGCCTGTCAGCACTGTGCTTTTCTCCACGTGGAACTAAATCTCCAGTCGCACTGAGCTGCTCTTAACGCAGCAGGACAAGGTTGACAAAGGTGGCTTTATAGTCTGTATGCCTCTAATCTCAGGGCCTACCAAGATCCAGTTCAGCACCTAACACAACTTAGAGCAGCCCCACACAAACTACATCTGCTTTCTCCCCTGCCACAGCCCTTATACTTGGTTCAGTTTCCACGTCATTGCAGTCCTTGGCTGCTCTATTAGGAATCCCAACAAAGAAATCAATTACTGCCTGTTGTGAGACTGTTTTTTTGTGCCACGAGGAAGCATTTGTTAGGATCTGTATTAAGGCCAACCAACTAATTTCAGCTCAGTCTGTCAGTCTCCAGCTAAGGGCTGCATAAACGACAAAGCAGGATGATTTATGCACATGCACCCAGCAAGCTCAGCCACCAGACAGAGGACACTTTTAGCTGGTGAGATCCACTTTAATGTCTGGCCACCAGCTGTCAGGCAAGCAGAAGAGTCTCATCACAGTTTTGCTCATGCAGGCTGGCGCCTGGCATCGTTTGCCATGGGTGCCCCTTGAGCAAATCCAGGTGATGGAAAACATTTCCCACTCTGGACTGTCACATGCCAAGAGGAGGAAGCTATTTCAAAGCCCAAAACCTGGAACCATTGATGCATAAAGATACTACCAGCTGCTCCGTGGACCTACAGTCCAGGAGGATCCTATTAGGATGACATGAGTGTAGAGCCCCTGCTCATCCTGCAGTGTTATGCTGAAAGACCACTAGAAGCACACAGTGTATTCAGGGCAGGCTCAACAACAAGGATTTGTCCCCAATAAACGGGTATGCTCAATGAGACCTGCATGTTTAACAGTTAAGGGAGGTTTGTTTGTAACTGAGACAGTGGAGATACAGCCAAGGACCAGTTTCTCCCTGTGAAAAAGAATTCACTCTTCTAGATGAACTGAAATGCCCATTGCATAAGAAAGAAGAGGGTGTGGCACCCTGATCTGGGGGACGGCTGGGGTCCTGCACAATCATGGGTTAAGAGAAAGTAGCCCTGATATCTGGAACACAAAGCACTGAGCCTTTGCCCACACGAGGTGGAGCAACAACACACTCCAGCTGCACTCACCTCATGTTGCTGCCACAGAGATGTCCTGCTCCTGAAAATACACCTATGTGGAGCATTAGTACCTGATTAGAATCAGCAAATCTGCATCAGAAATAACAGACCCACAGACCATCTTTATACAGGGTGTGTGTGATGGGCAGGTAGCTCCATGCCTGCCAGGATAGGTCCACCCATCCCTGTTACCCTTGCAGTAACCATGAGGAATGGAAAGGGGCCTTCAAAGGAAGATGCCCAGCTGAGTTGGGGGCTGACCAGGAAGAAAAGGGACACTTGGTTTCAGTTAAGAACCCAACACAGTTTGCTACCTGGGCAAGTCTTGCAGAGGACGGGACAACTGGGCCTGGGAAAGCTAATGAAAAGGGGGAGCCACACAAAGACAAGCTCGGAGTGGAAACATGGAATCTTGCTGATGAATCTTTGGATGACCCTAGATTTGCATTAACGCAGTCGGCCCAGGATCTGTGGGGGGTGGTGTCCGATCATCAGGGATCCTCAGCTAGGTGCACTGCATCCTGACAAGCCACTTTGACACCTCCATGTGGTTCAGAATATGCCACTGATTTAGCTTCTGCGAAACGAAATGGGTCAGGACATAAGAAAAAGTCCAAAATCAAATGCTTCCTCAGCTGCATGGACACAGAGCAACTACTGAAATGGATGGTGTGACATAACACTCAATAACCACCAGCAGCAACTCCTACAGTAAATGGCCATCCAGCAACAGCAGCTCACAGACTTTATGGTCAGGAGGTCTAGTCGGACTACAGCCTCCCACAACAACTGAGCCCTCCAGCCTGGATCCAGCAGGGGTCCTGGGGTTGGTCAGATTAACAAAGATGAGACCTGGAGACAGTCCAGAGGCCTTTCTCACACTGTATGAGAGGCTGGAAATCTCTTCAAAGTGTCTGACCAAGCAGGATTTTCTCCTATGAAAGCTCATGCAATAAATAAATTTGTTGGACTACTTGTTTGTTTTACTGAACAAGACTAACACTGCTGCTCCTTTGGAACTTGGAAATCTTAGGCATCTGGATGATATCCTAGATGCCCAGAGTGCCTAAGAAACAACTTACGGTAAGGGGGCTTGTCTCCAAGAGTGCAAACCCAGGGATTAGGGATTCTTGTTGCTCCCAAGTTCAAAATCAAAACTACTGACTCACTGGCAGGGTCCCTAAAAAATCATTCTCCAGGTGGACCCAGTGAACTATGAATTCAGGAAAGCTGGGGGGGAGGGTGAAGGCCATAATAAATTTACCATGGCAATCCCTCAAAGTCCCAGAGGGTCTGTTTATACTCCCTGTACTGCAGAAATAGAGTAGGACCCCAGACAGCCAGCATCTCAGGCTCTGAGATGGTCTGTCTTGGAGACGATTCTACACTGGAACAGACAGTCCAAGCCCAATAGCTGATAGCCACGGTCTCTGGGGCATTTCCTGTCCCGCCTGGGAGAACTCACCTTCACCTCACACCACGTCCATAATGAGCCCAGACACTGTGGTACTGAGACTGAGAAGCTACCATAGCTTCGCTGTTTTTGTTATTCAAGCTAGCTGTATCTAAGCCAGCTCAGATAGCGCTCTACGTGCCACGGTCACCTCTGGGATTGAAGGGTAGACAGTCCACAAAAGCTACTACTTAGAATTTAGGCTGACCATCACCAAATGTCTGTGATCAGAATGCTTACCACTCTTGCTTCCACCTGCGAGAGTCTCAGTATTTAAAAATCTTTGTAATCGACAATAGGAAGCTGTACATCCAGCCCTTTAAAAGGAAATATTGATCTTATCGAGCTGGAGGCAGAGGAAAGGGGACCCTAATTATTAACACCAGGAAAGCAGTAATGCCAGAAATCATTATTAGTTTCAATGGGTTCATAAATCATTCTCTTAACAGTGAGGAGCGGTAAGTGGTGATCAATTTTCACCCCGAGGCATCAGAAAATTTGCCACTCTTATTGAAATTTGTGAACCAGATTTCCTTTCATGAATAGCATCGCTTGAAAGGAAGCTGACAATGAGATGGGAGGGGAAAAAGTCATGCTTTGGGACACAAGCAGCTTTTCATGGCGGCTACCATACATATTGGAGTGCTCGAAGATATTGACTCTTCTTTGTTTAACTCTCTTACTGCTATTGTGCTGCAGTCTCAGCGTCCAATCTTGTCATAGGGTCTTAATGGAATCTGTAATATCTTTCTTTCTAAGGCTAACCTCAAACCACTGACATTAAGTAAAATACTGAAATGTTAAACCCTCAAGGGTGCACCAAACGGCACCAAAGAGCAATGAAAAGCAAACTTAAAAATCTCTCTCTCAAGGCTGGATTTCTATGGTGTTTTAGCTAGATCACATACTTAAGATTGCTGTTGTGTCTGTGAACATTAAATATGTAAAGCAAAGGGCTACCGGTGCCAAAATTATTACTACATTCTGTGAATGCAAAATGAGTATCTGGGATAGATAACGTTCCCTGCCTGAATTTTAGTGGATTCAGTTCTGGCTACTGCAATATCAGAATGAAGTACAGAAACTAAAGGAAATTTAGAAACCAGTGACAACTTAAAGAACTAAGTAGTGAAGAAAAAAATGAACACGGAGTTCTGTGGTAGTTTTAAAGACTAACAAATTTATTTACCGCATGAGCTTTTGTGGGAGAAAATCACACTGTCATTTTCTCCCACGAAAGCTCGTGCAATATAAATCTGTTAGTCTGTAAGTCCCACAGGTCTCCTTGTTTGTTTTGCTGAACTAGACTAACACGGCTACCCCTTTGGAACTAAGTAGTGGAGAAAATGTCTTGAAAAGAAAGAGAAGAAGAATTAGCGGCTTGATTTCAGAGGTGCTGCGTAAACAGTACTTTCACTGAAATCAATGGGAACACCAGGCAGGTATTCACCCTCTCTGAAGAAAAAGGAAGTCAGATATCTTGGTTTGAACAAGTAATGGTTATCAGGTGATGGGGCAGGGAATGATAATTATCCACAAAAAATTAAACTTCAAGGAGGGAAGGGAATTGTTTAAGGTGGTAGAAGAAGGCATGATTAAGAGCAGTGGAATGGAATTAAGGAAATATGAATTTAGGTTGAGTCCAAAGCAAATAAATGGATAGTGGGGGAGCTCCTCAAAGGGGATGGTAGAAGCCCTCACTGGAATGGTTTAAAATCTGATTGTATAAAGCACTAAAAGGATGAATCCTTGTTCTGACAGCAAGCCCGGCTTAACAACTCTTTTCCATTTCAATTTTTATTATTCTGTGACTCTCATGGATTTCACTAAGGCGTCAGTTTGGAAGACCTTCCCTATTCAGCAAAATACTTAAGCACATGAGAACCAAACACTTTCTATAAATAGAGTACATTCTTACATGCTTTGCTCTATTACCAGCATGCCTCAGAGTCTCATGGGGAAAACAGCTCTTCCCCGCTTCACTAGCATGCTGGGAGAACAAATACATTGAAGACTTGATGTGCTTTGAAATCTACTGATGAAAGACACTATATAAGTAGTACATATGATAGCAGAAAAGTTACAGTGTGAGATACCCCCTTTTTTTTCTAAACGGCATGGAAAAATTATCTCAATAGGGAACATAACACTAAATTAACAGGATCCTCCATACACAAGACTGTGAATTATTGTATCACCAACTGTAGTGGGATAGCGACAAACCAATGGTCAGCAAATTATGGTGCACAGACAAGGCTGCCAACTCATTCCTGAGCCTCCTACCACTGAATGGAGGCTATTCATGAGATTACTTGGATTGACCTCAAAAGTCTTACTACCCTGACAGTAGAGGAGGATTTGAACTCTTCTCAAGCTCATAGGCTATATCCACACTTAGAAGGTTAGTTCGAATTAAACTAATTAATTCAAACTAATGATTAGCTTGAATTAAGTTAATTCGAACTAACATGGCCCCACTAGGAACCCAATCTGAACTAGCATGGCCATGGACAGAATTTGCTAGTTTGGATTAGAAGAGGGGCACCATGGGAGGTATGGCAAGATGGCCCCCAAGAAAGGCCATGCCCCCACCCAATATATATATAAAGAGGAAGGCACCCTGGGAGGATGAAGGTCAAAAAGCATTAATTTGAATTAATGGTTATTTCAAATTAACACTGCTACCCTGGGTTAATTTGAACTAATAAATTTGAATTAACACTTACTTTGAAGTTAAGCGAAGTTTTATAACTTCAAAGTAAGCTTTCATTAAGTTGAACTAAGGAATTCCTTAGTTTGAATTAATGAAAGGCAGTGTAGCTGTGCATTAATTTAATTCAAATTAATTTGTAAATGTAGATAGACCCATACCAATGTCCCTCGATTCCCATAAGTCACTATTCATCTGAAATTCAGAAAGGAGCCATAAATAAATAAATAATGCAACCATAACTTCCCCCGTATAAACACAGAGGACTGAGTGGTTCGAAACAGAAATCAAACACACTGCATTCTGACAACATGGCAAAAGGGCAGGAATAACTGCTAAAAATGTCTCTACAGCTTATCTCCACATTCAATAATTTAAAGCTCTTATTGTTTGTTCAGAAGGCTAGCAGGATCTTCTTCTGCATATTTTATGGGTGTATAAAACAAAGAGCCCCAAACCAGCACCTAAATTGCTTCACTAACCCTCCTAACAAGCATTCCTGATTATAAGACAATCAAGAACTTTTCTTGCATAACTGGCTAAAAGAGGATAAACAAACTGTATGGAGAGAAGATGACTTGGAGGAAAAATCATAAATTATTTCCACTGGAGCAATACACCCACGGATTTGGGATTATATAATGGAAACTCTCTTTTGCTGTCTAGGTATGCCAGGGACCACACTTCCACCACGTATGACTGTATATTTATTTATCTTCAAAGTGTCTGGTGAAGCGGGATTTTCCTTTCATGAAAGCTCATGTGATAAGTAAATTTGTTAGTCTTTAAAAGTGCCACTGGACTCCTTTGTTTTGCTGAACTACATGGTTACCCCTTGGAATCTGTAAATTTATTTTCATGCATGTAGAAATATTGAATTTTATCTAGTTCATTTTCTATCTAGCTCTACCGCATAATAAAAATGCATAGGATCAAAACCTCATCTGATATAAAGCCACATATCTCCATTTCTGCTAATGGAGCTAGGTTATTCTAAATCAACTGAGGTTCCAGTTTAAGATGTCAGCCCAGAACTATTATCAGTGCTGAGTCTTAAAAGAGACCATTTAATTAGGACCTCTGTCCACAGAGTTGAGCGTCTGGATAAAATAGGACCAGTAGCAGAACCAACAGAAACAATGTGGTCAACAGACCTGGGTCTCAGGAGGACTGGGTTCTTTTTCTGGCAGTACCACTAGGTGTGTGGGAAGTGACCTTGTGCAAGCCACATCATCTTTCTTTGCCTCAGTTTCCCCCATATAATTGGTGGAAGTAATAACTGTCATCTTCACTGTAAAGGGTTTTGAGATCTATGAAGGAAAAGTTCTATGCAAGAAGGAGGAATCTTAGTTCAAACAGCTCCCAATTTTGGATCTGTGAGACAACACCTTGGTTACTGGGGTTCTGCAAAACCAAATCCCATCCTTTAATATTAATAAAATGGAATAATTTAGAATGCTTCCACTGAAAAGCCCTGAAGAACAGCAGGCACTCTGAGATTTCATAGTCATTGCCCTTCAGCCTGAAGGAAACCAGAGCCCCGAAGTGCAGGTCCAAAACATGAGATCCTCAAAGACAGGCCATTTCCCTTCTGATTAGAGTTCTCCATTCATTTCTCCTAAACATCCTGATTACCCACAAGTTCTCTGCAACATGGCTATCTTGAAGCTTTTAACATGGAGACCTTAGCCGTTAGTCAGATAACATTTGGTTGAATATTCCTAATCTTCTAATCCAAGACTGGCCAGTACTCATTTAGATGCGAACTGGTGCAAGCTTGGGGGCTCGTTAGATCCAGATGTTAATTCTGAGCAACGTAGTCAGTTGCAGGGAAGAAAAAAGGAAAGCAACAGTCGGTGATTCCAACTTTCTAGGTGAATGAATGTCATGTATATAAAGAACAAAGGTCCAACAGCCTAGAATTTTATAACTTCGTAAGGTTAGCGGCATTGACTAAGAACATCAGCCATGCTGCCAGTCCCTCTTGAGACACTGCAAAGGGGAGAAATTCTCAGCTGTGCTCCACATTCCTAAATTATACAGATCCCCCCAGACCAGAAAAACTGGAAGCAGTGCCAGCTTTATAAAGATATAGATCATTCTGATCAGGCTGAAGTAAACCCAGCGAGGAGCCTGTGCCAAATAGACGTTGTTTCCTTCTTTCAGTTAGGATACATCATTCAGGGAAGCACATCACAATATGCTGTGACACATATAGATGAGACAGAGCAGGAGAAAGCTTTCAAAGGATTTCAGCTTGTCTTAGGAAATAAATACAGGACACTGAATTCAGTCACAGCAAAGACTGCAGTGTTAGACAATACAATCCACTCTCTACAACTGAAATATTTATTCGGGCACAATTATCATACAAGATTAATATTTCAATCAAGGCTAATTTGTTTCCATTCTTCTTTCTTTTTTAAGGAACACAATTGTAAATTAAAATACGTGATTTAGTTCTCAAGGTGGCTCTTCAACATTTATTAATAACAGCCTGAAATGATGAGGCAGTGATCAAACCATGTTCTCTGTCCACAGCAATGGCTGGTGGGAGGCACTGGGGTGAGGGGAGGGAAAATCCTAGCCCCTGAGCTCTGGATTTTGCAGTCATTACTGTCATTTATACACCCCACTGAGGAAGCAAAAGGAATCTTTATCTATGCCAGCTGCAGCCTCACCCCCAAATTTAACAGAGGTGATCACTAGTACAAATGCTGGAGAGAAAAACCCCTTCTCAAGTTTAGTCAGAAATGCAGTGATTGAAATTCCATCCAAATGTTTGGGAACAAGGCTGTGAAATGTTAGTGATGGTATTTTGAGTAACAGTCATAACCAGAAGAGTTAGCTCTTCTGGTGCATCTTTCACATGAGAGTGCTTTCTAAAGGGGCCGAGTATCGTTACCGCTGTTTTGCACATAGCAGAATTCCAGAGTCATTCTAATAAAAGACAGGATTCACCCCTTGAATCTATTCCCCTTTTAACTGCTCTGTACTCTTCTGCACTCGTTTCAGCAGTCCTTTCCGGAGAGCACAACGCCCAGCAAGGAGCATCACTCCAGCTCTCCTTCCTTCTCTGTATTTCTTTGCTTTCTCTCTTTACATCACAGTTGCCCAACTCTCTGTTTGCACACACAGACTTGCACTTGTCTGCACAGGAAAATGCAGGCCTTTCAGAAGACCCACACTGATCTTGGCAAGAAGGGGCCATGGAAAAATCAGTGGAGATATGCCGACATAACACCAGAACAACAGTCATGAATCATGCTGAAGGCCTACATTTCCTTTGCCCTTCCCCACTCAGTTTTTCTCTCTTCTTTCTTACTTCTGTTCTGCTGGCAGCCTTCATAAAAGTACACAGCAGGCTTTTGTCAAATTAGGTTCTGGATAATATGCACCACGTGGCTGAAGCTGAGCTTCCAAATCCTGCAGGGCTCAAACTAAGTTCCTGAAGAGTTCCTAAGATCCACAGAAATAGACCGCAAAGACGCTCCCCACCTGTGGCGGCCAGCAGTTCCATGGTGAGATATAGTCCTGCACCGGATGTGCTTCAGCGGTCCTTGGTAAACTCAGTCATGCAGACCAGTAGCAAAACTAAGCTCCTGTGAGGCAGCAGTGGCTCTTAGAACGGTCCCAGCTGGCTGAGGTAACCGAAGTTTGGAAAAAACAAGAGCTGTACTGTTCTCGGATTCGTATTGATGGTGGTACTAATTGTCTGTGGCCATTATGGGTATCTTTATGGCTTGTAAATGGTTTCATGCTACTTGGTTGGGAATTTTTGTAAAGCTGGAGCTCTTGGAGTCATGTGATAGGTGAGACACTCAGCTTTTTTTTTTAAATTACCTTGTCAGTTAAGTATTATTATTCCCAGATGCACACAGAGGGCAATTAGTGTATCTCCAGTTTCTTACTCTGTACTCTGCTCTGGCGTGTCTGTACGCTTTCCCGTAGTGTGTGACTAACATCTCTCACCACTGTTCATTCTTGGTTACCCATGTCCCAGGGGAACACCATGTGTGCAGTGTGTTTTGGTATGGTTTGTTTCTGAATGCAAAGGCTAGTCTGTATTTATGTTTGAGAAGGCAGGTTGAAGAACTGGCCCTTTTACTTGGGGAGGAAGCTGGTGAGGTCTGCGATCATTCATTCCTGAGGGTTATTCCACATTCTGGGACTGGATCCCCGGAAAGCTCTATCTGTTGCACAGACAAGCTTTGCCCTTGCAGGAGAAAGTAACAATTTTCTGGGTGAGTGAAGCTATCAACGTCCGCTTTCATCCCAGAGTGTTAGGTGATCCTTTACATATCATGGGTCCAGACTCCTGAATGCCTTAAAGATAAGGATGGAGACCTTGAACCTGACTTAGTACTCTACTGAGTCCAATGCAGACAGCAGAGGACAGGCCTTAGATGCTCATGGCAGCTGCCTCTGCTAAAGGTTTCAAATGAAATTACAGGAACTTGCACAGTCCACTGAGTTTCCATGTAAAACAGTAAGTCAGGCCAGAGGTGCTCAGAAAACTTGTGAACATTTTGGCAAATGCAGGCAAACAATCTTGCAAGATGCAGAGTTTTTTCAGCTCCCAGTGGAGTCAATGGGAGTCCTGGGTTTTCAGCACCTCAGAGAAATAAGCATTTCTTAGGAACTTGGATTTTCAGATAGCACTGCTGTAAATAATCTGATCCCTGAACTCTAAAGATTTCAGGGTGGCATTTCCACAAAGTGGCTCTTAGATCAGCCTCTGATTACTGCTCCTTTAAGTCTTCACCATCCCACACATGATGTAAATGACTGAGTAACTGATAACAGCCCATCAGTACAGCAATACCTTTCTCCTAAAGGAGGGATGAGACCATTTTTTATTCACGCAGCTCACCAGTCTGAATGCCATGGTCAGCACTGAGCAAGCAGCACATTAAGACTGAAGATGACCTGCTGAGGTTGCACCAATATTTGGAGAATTAAATTCCTCTTTGCAGAGAGCGCTCTCAATGATGCACACAGGACAGTGGATGAAGAGTCCAATTTCCTTTCCTCACTATTTAAAATTTCAAGAGCTGTTTCTGGGAACCACCAGAGTAACAGTGCACAGCAATAAAAAGACACAGAGTAAACGGACACGAAAGCCCTTTTGTACCTTGAGTAATTGTTTTCTATTAGATTCCCTAGGAAAGGGATACACACAAATAGCTAAGAAAAAATGTAATGTCTGACTTTCAAAATTGGCTTGGGATTGGGGATTTTTAATGATTCAGTTTTGATCAGGCCAGATCCGATATGACTGAAGCTTTCAACTTCTTCACGATCTGGGAAAAGGAGTAAGCAGGAAGGTGGCACAGGTTCCAGATGATACAAAATTACTCATGATAATTAAGTCCAAAGTTGACCAGGAATCATTCCACACACAGCACTGCAGCAGCATGGGTGGCTGTCAGTCATATGGAGTCTCCTGGAAGCTTTTCCACAGATAAATAGAAGGCTGCCTTTTTAAGGGCAGCTAGTTTGGTGAATTTATTGCATTACTTGTCCGCTCCCCCGACTTGTGACTTAACCACTAACATAATGCTCCTTCATGTCACTCCATGCATGTGCTTCAATCTGATCTGGAGATAGGGCTGAAGAAATGTCAGCAACTGTGACTATCCAGTCTTTGGCCTTTCTCCTGAGTCTGCCAAGAAGCATAAAGCTGACAGTGGTCCTCTAGTTTAGGACATTGGTTTTCAAACTTCTTTCCTTGGGATCCAGTTGAAAAAAAATCATTTATGCCCATGACCCAACAATTACACCTTTGAGCAATGCAACCCAGTCTTTTGGCAGTGGCACCAGGGGATGCCGCAATCCAGTACCAGGTCCTGACCCTAAGTTTGAAAACCACTGGTCTAGGATGTAGCTAGTGTTTGTATCAAGCTATTTTCCCCTACAGATTTCGAAGTACATTATAATCAGGAATATAGATGGATATCCCCATTTTAAGGGGCATCGGAGAGACAGAGATTACCGTGGTGCCTCCTCCAAACTCTTCCCACGTGCAACCTCCCTCCAAGCTTTGTGCAGTGGTTACCTTCTTGGCACAAGGAGTGTTCAGAAAGTACCTAGCATATTCCTATCACTCTAGCAAATGAAGAATAAAAGCCACTAAAACTGGATTTCAGACAGTAGCCTTAATGTAGCAGTTTCCAAGTGCCATTACTACGCTCCTTTGGCATCTGGTCCCATATCCAGTTTATTTTTTTTTATTTTAATACACATGTATGCAGACATATTCAACTTCGTTACCAGCCCATCCATGCTGTTGATGTTTTAAACTCCATTATTAATTATTCTTATTTGGCTCTTCCATTTTTCTCTTGTAAATGATACATTTTTCATTGGATTTGCAAAGGGAAGGGGAAAAAAAACCTCATTCACTTGAGATTAAAACAAACTCAGGTATAAAAAAAGCTATTTGTTTCGGTCTTAAGCCTGGCTTTTTGTTCTTCTATCTTCTCAAGGGCCACTTCAAAACTCTTTGGAAACAGCCATTTAATCCCCTTCAGAGAGCCTGGCTTGATCGGAGGAAGGAGTTAAAACTGAGTGCCTTTGAAACTCTCCAGCTTGTGGGTTCACAGCAGGGATTCTTCTTCAGGCCTTGAGGGTTGCATGCCTGCTACATGTTTGTGTGTGTTCATCTCTGTACTTAGCATTCTGCTTTTCCCTGGGAAAAAAAGTAGGAGGAGTGCAGGGAAAAAGCCTTGGAATTTACAGGAAATGTATATACTACAGTCCGCTTGGAGGAAACGTCAAGGGAGAAAAAATAAACGTCTTTTGACAATTGCTAGTCATTTTATGCCCAGAGCTAAACACCACAAGAGCTGTGTTTTCCTTCCCCGAATGCAGAGAGAGCTGGGTGGATGAATCACTCTAGCAAATTATCCTTTCAGTAATTTGTGGCAGTAAATTGTCACCGGCATCACAAAAACAAAATGTAACCTTCTCATTTTATTAACACATTGTGGAATGTCACTTAGACACACTCTGCTAAAATGGCATACTTTAAACTACACAATGTACCTGGCGTCCTTGCCTTTCAGCAAAGATTAGAGAGCAAACATACAACTGAAGTGTGATGCTAGTCCCTTATTTTTACAAAATACATTGCTTTTAATTTGCTAGCATACTATGGAGCATCATATATAATGGAAATTAAACTGCACCTGATGAAATATAAGCACAGAGCACAACCTGAGACATTAGATTTCTTTATTTTAACTGTGTTTGCTCAGTTATTATGTAATTTGTGAAATGCATGCATCTGCAATGGTTTCAGTTTTTAGTGGGGATAAGGATCTCCTGTTCAAAAGAAAAAAAAAAAATCCACAGCTAGATACTCACTAGTGACCAAACTATGTCCCATGGAGTGGGATGTGCAATGTGACCATAGCAAAGAATTTATCATCAATGGAGATTACAAGCTCCTGGCTGGATCAAGATAAAGTATTGCATGCTGGGGCTTGTGGTCTACATAGGCCCCACCTCCATATTAAATATTAGGGAAACTGGAATCCTATCTGTACAATGGAAAAACAGTAAGGTAAACTGCAATATTATACCCTCCAGTGGAGAGGTCCTGCCATATGTAAACCCCATATTTACACAGCTTTTTAAAACCTGCCCATTCTATATAAAGCAGTGAGATATAGAGTTTGCTTTGATTTATGTTCAGCGTATTTCCAGTGGGATTGAAATCAAGGTAAAAATGCCATATAGCTAAAGACGACCAGATTTTCCAAACAAAATGACCGACTCTTCTGTTAGATCTACAACTTTAAAAGATGTCTGTTAGTTTGAGCAAGGATGAAGGATAAGCTGAATATAGGAAAAAATATATAATGTCAGTGAGCAAAATAGCCTCTCTCCAAGAAAGGAAAACGTTTGCATATCCGAAGGCATGCTCTAGGGTAGTGTGTTTTTCTAGCAGACTCTTTAAAATTGGACACCCTGCCCACATTGAGAAATTAACAGCAATGTCTTTTATTTGGGGTTTTCCAAGGTAGTTTCCACCTTTCCTCAATTCTACAAGACGCCATCCTTTATAAGGAGACCATAGCTAGCTGGCCTGCTTTTATGTGGCATTTAATATCTTCAGCCCAAATATTTCTTTTCCTGGCCTGTTTCTTTAACCCAAGGAACATTTCACACAAAGGGACAAGAGCAGAGTGGTTTAAATCTTGAGTGACAATTAAGCAGCATTAGCGCATCTGTGTGTGCAGAAGGAATGTGGATTCCTTTACAAATGATCCTATTATTTTTTTTAAAGCACATTATGGGAAAGGATTACCCCCCCCCAAGGGTAAAGCACTAGAGCAACCCCCCTGCAGGCTCTTTTGAAATAAATAACTCCACATGTGGCATGTTTCATGCTGTAGAACTATTTCCCCCCGCCCTGCGAGTAAAGCAATGTGAGGCTCCTAAACGTATTTCAAAGGCAGCCTAGGGGAGACTTTCTGCTCAACAGCCTACACACATTCCTGGCATCAAGATCCTGAGTAACAACAAAAGGACACCCCCTCCCAATCTCCCCCCATAAATAAAACCACAGTACTTTCCTTTAAGAGAGACAAGCAGACAGAGAAAAGCCTGGGAAAGAAAGCAGAACCAATGGGATATGAAAATAATTAAAGCACAACATTTTCCTTTTTAAACGTCCTACTTGAATCCCCTTTACACAGGCGGGCTTTTAAAGATTTTATGTGTAACAATGACATGGTTAGGAGAGCAGCTCATTCTGAGCCATCAGAACAGCAAATTAGTAAGGGACACAGCCCTGTAAATTACCTTCTCATCTTCCTGTCTGATACAGAACTCCATTTTAATGCCTAAGAAGGATAACTTCAACCCAAGGTGGGTGTTGAAATACAACACCCACTGACTGCTAGCTGCCAGGCTTAGCGTTGGAGGGGGTTTATTTTTAAATATTTCCATGGGGCAGATGACTAATGTTCCTTTCCAGAATAAAAACTAAAAATACCAGCTGAGGCCAGACCTACACTTAAAATGTTTGATGTTACACACAATACACAGAGGTGAAAAGGAAGAGTGGTCCTGCGTGGCTGAAGGTGGTTTCAGTGACAGGCTACTCTGGGATTCAGAAGCCCTGGTTAGTTCCCAGCTCTATCCACACACTCCTGTGATGCTGTGCAAGTCACCGAATCTCTGTGCCTTTGTTCTCTATCTGTAAAATGTTGATACTATCACTGCCGTGCCTCACAGGGCTTTTGTGAGAATAAAAGTTGTGTGGTGTTCAAGTACTGGGGGAATGGGTACCTCAGACTAAAAGGCAATCTCTACTGGGGGGTACACACGATTTAATACAGAGACGGGGTTCACTAAAAATTCAAGAGGTGCAGATGATCGACTTATACATTTACTTAATTCTTCTGGGCATTACAGAATAGGTCAAACATGATGCAGGACTCAAGGAAGAAGATGGTGGCTTGAGAGGCTGTGATAGGGAGTTTAATAACCTGCAGGCAACATGGAAAAATACTCTCAGTGTCCTGTGAGACAAAACGAAATGGGGCAAGCCACCTAAGTGCTGTGTGCATTAACTTAAGCTAGTGATCCAGCCTAAAGTCCTGGATCACTTCCTGCGGAGAGACAGCAGGCTGTGGCCTTGACAGAAAGCGAGGATGCCAGCCTATGGCTAAAGAAGACAGGGGTTCTAGTCCTAGCCTTGCCATTGAACTATTCTGTGGTCTTGGCCAAGTCACTACAGCTCTTTGTGGGGCTGTTCCCCTTCCCAGCCTGTGTTTTGTCTATTTGTGTTGTAAACTGTGAGACAGGAACTACAACAGCTTACTCAGATTGTACGGAGGCGAACACAGTGAGGCTCTCATCTGCAACCTCTGTACAAATCAAGCAGTTCTCAACCTCCTGTGGGTCACAACACACTTGTCTGCATACCGCACCCTACAGGACACACCAGCCCACCTTTCCAAGACCAAATCCAGCAATTTCTCCCACCCTCCATCACACACTTTCCACTATGTGGTGACAAACTAATGTGTCCCAACACAATGCTTGCGAACCACTGATATAAATAATGATGAGGGAAAATTAGGCTTTGAAATATACAATATATGGCCTTGTTAGTCAAAAGATTTTCCCAAACAGGGACTAGTCTTGTATGTCTTCGTTAGCCATTCCTTTGCACGTTACTGTGGTTGCTGCGGTGACCCACCCTTCTTTACTTGCTGTCTCATTTCAATCTTCTTTAGGATTAATAAAGATATACAGATGAGCATCTTATCTTTACAGGAATTATGTTTCTAATAAAAAATGTTTTGATCTAGACACACAGACCATACAAGAAAAGCCAAACAGAAACATGGAAGAAATAATGAGAAGGGTGAGAGCTGAGGGCAGATGGCTGGCCAAACCTATTTGAATTTGTAGTTAGAAATGGAGTGCTTATGTTCATTGTGAGCTACATGTTTAGATTTCAGATGTTAATAATGCCTGAGTTTGGGCCAAGAGCTAGAGGGGAAGTTCACAAGAGGTCTTGGGACAGACTTACCAAAGTATTTAAGAGCCTACAGTGGCAGACAGGTGCCTAGTGGGATTTACAGAAGCACCTGAGCAGGACAGGCACTTACTTGTATTGATTTGTCCTTACACCATGAATTAACTGGGTGGTGACTACTGCCATTTGTTAACTTTTGGATGATGACAATGATGTAGCCATGGTGTCTCGTAGCAAAGCAGAAAAGTGTTAGAGATCAGACTAGATGATCATACTGGTCCCTTTTGACCTCAGAGTCTAAGAGTGTCCATTCTCTGGGGCAAGGGACTTGACACTCAAAAAGAGAGAAAAATGGATCCTCCACTTCAGAGAAGTCCTATATCTGTGATGAAGGGTGAAGAGGGCTTTGTTCTGCCAGAATGAAGTTCCAGCAAAGCACTTAACTTAAAATATGTAAATAGTGTGCAAATTGAACAAAGACTAAGTAAATAATCCCACTGAAGTTAGTGGGACTACTCAGGTGCTTAAAGTAAAGCAACTATTTAAGTGCTTTCTGGGATCAGGGCCATAGGACTTAGTCCCTTGTAGGATTGAGACCTAAAAGAGTGAAATACATAACTCTTGGTTAAAAGGCATCACAAGTGGAGATGTGAGGGAAAGAGACTGTTTCTCTAGTAGAATGAAGGTTATGCATACTCAGGCTGAAAAGAAATTATTTAGTGTAGTGCCTGAGATGCGACAAGGAGTAACTGGCAGAAATAAGAAAGGGGAACATTTAGTGTGAATATCACCTACAACTTCCGTACACTGAAAGCTATCAGCTTGCAGAACAATCTTTCAAGGAAGCTATAAGAAATGGCAAATAGTGGATTTCCATATCTAGACTGGATAACGTGCTAGAAGAATGAATTTTAAGGGAAAAAAAATCTATACTGGTAAAGAAATGGGCTGAGTGACCGGACATTCCTGACTGATGGTCAGTAGTTGTTTCAAGGTTATGCTGTTTTCCTGTAAAGTCTCTGCATTCCAAAAAAGCATCATTTTTCAAAAGTGGCAGGGCATTAACTTGGGTGGGTGAACAAAACATTCCTATAACAATCCCCTCTCCACCTAGACTCTTCTACTTGTTAGACAATGAGGAACATGTTTGTGTGAAGCCAGAGAGCATCAATTTACAAATGAGCCTGCAAAAATACCCGATAACTGTGAAATGCGTAAATCAGTGACGAATTTGTGAAATTTGGCAAAATGAAGTGAACATTTTGTACAGCAGAAAAGAATTGCAAAATACTCCAAAACCCTCCATGCTACTGCAAAACACATAGAGAATCAATAAATAAATCACTGAGAAGTTTTCTGTACTCAGTGTATTTAGTTACACAAGTCAGAACTGCAGGTGAGTTTACAACCTCTACTAAAAACCTAACTGAATAAAGCATCTTGAACAAGACGACCACACACATTTTCCAGAGAAAAGACTCTGTAGTCTCCAATATTTGTAACACTTCATGAAGTGCAGCAAAGATACCTACTGATATTCTTCAATGCAGTAGAATTTGAGCTGCACAGCACAAGCCTGTTCTCATTTACAGATGTGCTCAGCACCCATTGGCATTAATTGGAGCTCTGTGTGCACTGGGGGACAGGTACAGTCCTTCATTACTAACCGGGAAGTTTTCCTGGAACACCCTGACCTGTGCTGGCCTTATGCCTCAGGGCATACAGTTTAACACTTTGGACTGCATCATTACCCTTGCAGTTGCTTTCACATGGAATCCCTGAACATCTGTTCTCATCTCTATCCCATCTAGAGGGACATGCAGGTATATTATAGTATAGGCAATCCCAACTCACCCCCTTGTCCCCCCCAGTGATCCACCATGCATCAACACTGGCATCACGTGCACTCTGGCAGCCTGGTGTAGAGTAGCAAGCGTGTGCCTGTCTCTATTTCCCCTTATCAATAGGCATGAAAGATGTGACCGGAAACACCCAGCTATTCACACCCCACACGCTACTGTGATACTCTTCGTACAAAATGTGCCTTGTGAGGTATCATTTAAAAACTCAGAGCCCCTGGCCAACAGTATCATGATGAGATGTACGTAGCACCATAATATGCAAAGTTATGAACTGGCCCTGTATAACGTCATTAGCTAAGATAAGTTGGGCAGTCTCTTGACTGCATTAACCTTGCACCAAGGCTTGGGGTAGTAAAGACCTGACCTGCGAATAGAGGACTGGTTACCCAATCCCTGACAGTTGTGCACCAAGCTAGGTCTTGTTTTCCAACTCACACAAACAACAGGCATGAGCCACTGAAGTCAATGGTGACACTCCAGTTGACTTCAGTGGGACTTCAGATAAGCCCTTTCGGAACGAAAGTTCTGAGTTTTGAGTCCACTGGTGGTGTCCTATTCACTTTATAATTTATAATTTCAATGTAGATCATCCACATTTCAGTTCAAGGCCCTAACCCAGTGTTTCCCAAACTGTGTGCTACGGCACACGAATGTGCCATCGGGCCTGAGCAGGTATGCCACAAAATTTTTTGAAAATATACTCAAAGAGCTCTGGATTGCCTCATTGACTCATGAATATTCATGAGTTCATTTGGAAACTATATGGTGGTGTACCTCAAATTAATTAAAGGTTGCAAGGTGTGCCATGGCAGAGAAAATATTGGGAACCACTGCCCTAACCAATGTACTAAAAGGTAATAGGGTGGGAAAGTGTTTGAGCACCATTCTTGTGATGTGCATATAGTACCTATTGTGAAGATAGCCAGAACCATTTAGACATTTCTAGAATGAAGTGTTTCAACAGTTACAATTTTTTTTTGTTTTGACCGTAACAATTTGCTGAAACTAACATACAATTTTGTCCAGTTCTGCTCCCAAGCTTCCTGTGGCTCATCTTTGCAGCTCTCAGTAAAGCTTTCTCCCTGTTTATCATCACAGCCGCATACTCACTCGCTCACTCTCCAAATGTTAAAAGCCAAGGAAATGCAAAAAACCAAACAGGCAAGTAATGGAATCCCAGGGCCATTGTGGCCAAAGTCTTCCCATGTCCATTAGATGCGATGCTGGAAAGCACAGTGCACCATTGTGGATTTTCTGTTTTAAAACTATTGAGTGAATGGGGATCTGTACCAACGCTCCATGCTGAAACGCTACAAAGTCGACAATGCTCAGAATCCATCTTCAGTACCTTTTTCTCCAAGGCTTTGAAATGTATTGGAAATGAGCCGAAGACTTCCTACCCTAAAAGCAAGGTATTCATCATCCAGTGTAAAAAAAAAGAACTGTTTCCTTGAAATCCACACTAAAGGAGGGCTCCGTACTAAGCTTGAAAGGTTGGGAAAAGCTCAGCCCAGACATACATGTGCAGAATACCACATCTGTATAAAATCTATTCAAGTACAATAGCCACACACACAGCATGGGTTGGAATGCTATATGCTGGGTAGCCAAGTTGTAGTCTACATGTGCGGTGACAATAATCAGCTGTAAGCCACAAGTGTTTCAAAACACAGTGTGTCAGTTCAGACTAGGCGAAATCTGGCGCGCAGCAGCAAGGGTCCATGTGGACAGCAAATGCACATTGTGCTAGAACAGTGTACATTTGCACACTCCAGCTTCCTCTGCAGCAAGTATCCATTCAAATATGCCCTAAACTTTGCTGGGCCTTAGGTCCCATCTGTAAAAATGGAGGCAACAGCACTTGTCTACTTCAAAAGTACTGAAGAGTGTAAGGTACTCAGATACTGTTGTGATGGGGGCCATGGAAATATCCAAGAGTCTTCATTATGATTCAGAGCTGAGAACTGGGAATCAGGACTCCCGAGTTCACATGCTGTCTGTAAATGACATGCTGAGTAACTTGGAGTATGTCTATCCTGCACTTAGACATCTATGGCTGCTCTATGTCACCTGTCTCAGATTCAGGCTGATGGGCGCTAAAGTTGTTGTCTAGATATCCAGGCTTGGGCTAGAGCCCCAATTTCTACACTACAAATTTAATAGCTCTGCAGCCAAAATCCCATGAGCCCAAATCAGCGGACTTGGGACAATCTACACGTGCTTAACTGCATTGTAAATGCACCCTTTGCTGGCTCACAACACCCCACGAAGGCAGGTGCTACCTACAGATCACTAGACTGGAGAAGCTCTCTTGTCCCATGTTTACAAAGAGTTGAAATATTTGAATAAACTGTTATACAGGGGAAAAACTATTATAAAAGTCTATGTGTGTTGGTGATTCCTGTGTAATGTTTTCAACAAGCTGCAATGTGCCTTTAAGAAAACCTGCATTAACTATTGTTTCAAAATCAAAGTAGAGGGTGTCATCAGGGTTGGGAGAGAGGGAGAGTTAGAGTAACAAATTAGTGTATCAGAGTGAAACATCATGACAATTAGTCATAAACTATAACAGCATTCAAACCCAGCACTTCAGGCTTCAGCTTCCCAGCTCCCTGAAATGGCAAATAAATGCAGCATTTTCTCTCACTGAGTTGGCGGGCAGGACATCGAGCCCTCTTTTGTTGCTTGTGAGGCACCTGTCTAGCGAAGCATGCATTTTAATATGGTCTGACACTTGGATATATTTTTAAATCTGATTTTTGCATCCTTTATGCACAACTCAGTTTATTTCGAAGCTGGGAGATGTGCTGCAGGGCATTAATTCTAGGGAACAGAATCAATTTCTCTGTGTAGAACTTCTCCCCATGCCCTCTCCCCAAATTCTCTGGCAGAAGTTGGTATACATGTGGACCTGTCCAGAGGACATTGGAGATCAACAAAAGAGCAACACAAGAAAGCAACAGCCCTGTGGATGGAGCAGGGACTTCAAATGCAAGATCTGCCAATTCTTTAACCTTTCCCAGCATCAATATTTGCCACAAGGTATATATTTTCAACAGCAAACTTTTCAAGGTTACATCTCTAAACAGTGTACTCATTTGAGCTATATAAATTTTGTTCATGCATAGTTAGAAGATTTGGACAATCGAGCATTGTTATGAAGTGATCTAGAAATGTGCTCTTTCATTGCACCATATGCAGAATAAGAGGAGGCAGCCAGAGATGGGCTTGGTAAGTTATACATGGCATTAGGAGACTGGTTTTGGAGAGTTCATGCCCTTTCTCCTCCACATCTCCTGGGCCAAGCAACACTTCAGAGCATGGGAAGATGGCTTCAAAAAGATAAGGTTAAGATTGTTCTCATTTACAAACTCCCCCTTCCCTGCATACACTGCCAGGCCTCCACTGGAAACCTAGTATGCCGCCCCTTGATGGACCATAGAGGGTGCAGCTGCCCTGAACTGTGACATAAGTGATGAAGAAATACAACAAAAACAGAAAGTTTAATTTATCCTTAGTAACTCCGTCCATGTACATCTAGGAGATATCTGGTACAAAGCATTTTATGTTTGTTGCCCAAGCAAATTTTCTGTTTAACAACTGCTTGCTCAGGAACGTCCAAGTGGCATGGTTAGTGCAGCAAAAGCCAGCAGTGGGTCAGCACATACTTAGCTCGTCGCACGGAGAAAGCTTTTCAAGAGACGTCAGCTTCTATTTTGGCGCCTACACAAGGACTGGCTTTTCAAGAGTTCTCAGCACCCAGCAGCTACCTTTCTTAACACCTGTGGGCAGATTTTCAATCAAAATCCTACATGCAGGGTGTGATTGTATTATTTATTATGGATATTGCCAGAGTACCAAGGAGCCTCAGTTGTAGGCCAGGACCCGATTGTGGTAGGTGCTGTACACACAGTACAAAAGAAATTGCAAGTTCCTTGGGTCAGTAACCCAGTGGAATAACTATGGGTGGATTTGCACCCACCCACTCTGGAAGCAGGCCCACACAATCAGTTGCTTGTAGCTGCCATGCTTTACTTGTCACTTCGCAATTGAAGCATTTCAGGCAGTTTTCAGCTGGTTGCTTGCCTGGATGCCCCGCTTCCAGCTACATAATCAGAAGTTGGATGTTCATGAAGCTATCAGTCAAAAAAAGCTGCCTGATGTGATGCTCTAGTTGCTAGATAGCTAATGTGTCAGCAGCAGCCATGTTTTGCTTTTGCCTGGTTTTTGGCCAGTCAAACTCCCCCGGCCAAAAAACAAAGGAGAGCAGATGCTCCCTCGGCTCTCCTAGAGCCTTGGCTCTTGCTTGTTTTTCAGCCGCCAGAAGTCTGACTGGTCAAAAAACAAGCAAGAGTGCAGCTGCAGTCAATGCTCCTGTTCCACTTGCTCGTTACAAGAATGAGGGGTGGGAAGGAGAAAAAACTAAGGTCTTCTTTGAAAATTTAACAGACGGACAATGAAGGCTCACCTCAGTGACTGAATAGATGCAGTAGTTGGTCTCAGTACGGAACAAGACAAAAGGCTATGAAGAGTCTTCTTGAAAATTTGGGCAATTTATTTATGGTGTTCAAATGGGAGCTGAGTTCTTCTGAATAATCTTCTAGTAGGTCCCAGTGCCTTAAAACTGATTGATAATTGAAGGTGGAAATTACAAAAAGGAAGTGTGTTATCTGTCTACCAGGGTGTACTGCAGCTATTTCTCCAGCTATGCTCAGTCCACCTCTGGGTTCACACTGTCCCTTGTGTGGTGGGCGGAATTAGGATGGGCCTGCCACAACGAAATTTAAATGACTTCTCTTCACTGATTCAGAGCTGACCAGGAAGCAGACCCTGGCCCCCAGTTCAAAAATACTTTTAAACAAAAAACATGCCACCAAATCACATTTTAACACTCCCTGAGTTTGTACTTCTTGAGCTAGCTGGTCCATTATGTGGATATCTTAGCTTACATTCAAACCAAACAATTGGCAGTAAACCAAATCATTAAAATATATACTGGACGAACATAGTTTAGCATCAGAGCACATTTCAGGAGGATCAGAGAAGATCCGGCTTCAGTTTCTGCTTCTGCCATAGAATTTGGCTTTAAGGCCAAAATCCTTCAAAATGGCCAGTTAATTTTAGGCAATTTGACTTTTTGGCACCCAATCTGAACTTTCTTTGGGACCAATTTTCAGAGGTGCTGAGCAGACACAATTCTCTCACTTCAGCTGGCACTAGACACCCAAAAACAGAGGGTCTGATAACGTAAATCTGTGCTGCTGAACTTTTGGCCTTAATCATTCTGTGCCTTGATTTGCTCAAGATAAACAATATTTTCCCCCACATCTTTTCACTGGAATGCTATGAGACTGAACTTACTCAGGGTAGTAAAGCACTTCGGAAACTCTGGGTGGAAAGTACCACAGAAAAGCAAGGATTTATAATACCCCATCTTGCCTAGAATATTGTAGGAGATGAACTAGGTGACATAAGTAGTCTTTTCAGCTATGTCTAGACTGGGGGTGGTGGTGATCCTTGAAGTCAACTTAATATGGTTGACTTTAAGTTGGGGCCCGATCTGGCTCTGAGGGCCTGACCTGGCCCCAGCTGCTACCAACAAGTGGTGTGTGGTTAGATCCAGCCCTGAGCCACTTGCTGCTTGTAGCAGGTGGCTTGGACCTGGCTCCTGTCACTGCCAACAAGTGACTCAGAGCTCGATCCAGCCCCGAGTCTCATGCTGCAAGTGGCGGGTGGCTCGGAGCCAGGTTTTACCAGTGTTGGCAAGCAGCGTGGAGCCTGATGTGGCCCTGAGATGCTTGCCAGCAGCAGCAGGAGCCAGCTCTGAGCTGTCTGCTGCAAGTGGCTCAAGGTCAGTCCACCTTCACGCCACTTGCCGGAGGTGGCTGAGGCCAGACCGGGCCCCCGGAGATGGATCAGGCCTCAGGGCAGGGCAGACTGCGGGCTGGGCCTGTGCTTCCACATAGGTTGACTTAACTTTTAAGTTGACCTAAAGGGCAGAGTTATTAAGTCGATTAAGCACATGCTTAAGTTGACTTAATGCAAGCTCAGTGGGGATTTGGAGTTCCTTAGGTTGACTTAAGGGAGGTTAAGTCGACCTAAGGCTTCAGTGTAGAAACACCCTTGCAAACCTAGAACACAGGCATCTTTCTTCTCTACATGGTGAATTTTGATTCCCATATTAGTGTTGTTCTTCCATTCACAAGTGATTGCTTACATCTTGGCAGACATCAGGGACTGAATCAAGGACCTTTAAAAGGAAAGCTGAAGCTGAAGAGCCAGACTCTGTAGCCTAGAACTGTAACAGACTCACATCTTATATGGATCAAACACAGATGGGCATATGTGAGAGATACTAACCAGTGGGTGACACGTGGAACTCCCACCCATGTGTCAAATCCACACCCAGGAATAGATCAGAGTATCTAAGTCAAGATACAAGAAGAATTTTGTCTTTGGAGTGTTATCTGGGAACACTTTATAGTCTGCCTTCATATCCGTCCTCCTCCAATAAAACATTCAGCTAAACTTGGCCTTTACACTCTTCCTATTTCTGGGCACTCGAGTAAATGATGGGCAGTGAAAATATTACCGGAATTATAGTTTCATATGTTACAGTAGGGGCAAAAGCTGACCGTTAGCAATTAAAGAGAGAACATTAAAAGCTGTTGTCAACAGTTTCTTTCTCTCTTGTTCTATTGCTTGCTGATGGTTCATTTCTCCACCATCCCCATTCCTGTTGCTTTAAGGAGGAAAAATGCTGTGGATGTGACTCCTGTATTAGAAGTGTCAAAAGAGTCTGCTGAGCTTTAATCAACATGCCTGTCTGTTTGGCTAGATGGGTATAAACTTTCTTTATGAAATAAACACCTGAGTTATTGAGCTTACTATTGAAACACAGTAAATACTCCCAGTGCGTTGAATGTAGCATTATTTAACTATCAGTTTGAACCTAAAATATGCTAATCCACAGAGATGAAAAACTACTGTTGTCAGTCATTTCACTCTTTAGCTGTGACCTTCATGAATGCGATCTCATCTGCTTGCTCATTTTTAACTATCCTGGAGACACATATTTTGGGGTGGGCTGTGCGTGTGCATGCATCCACACATGCAGGGGGGGAGCAAGGGCTGAAGTTCATACTCTGAAAGCTTCCATATCTACCAATCCAAGACCAGTTGTGGGTAATCTACCAAGCTCCAACCTCTGAGGAAACTGTCAGACCCCATCTTGAAGCCAACTGATCTTCTTTCTTACCATGATCTCAAAGCTATTATTGTCTCAGTAACAAAGCCTGGACTGCTCTTACAGACTAAGACTCCAGATGTACATCCCATTGAGAATGCTGCAATCTGTTAAGAAACAGGGAAGGAATTTACTTCTCTTTGGTTGTTCTTCACAGCCACTTCCAGAGCGGCTGTGAAAGAGAAGATTAACATGCACAGAAATGAGAAAGAGAGACTTTAGCTTGTGGATAGCCAAGATTTTGAAACAAGAGTAGTAATTTTGAGTGCCCAATTTCAGCACCGTAAAGGAACTTGATTCTCAAAGGGCAAGTGCTCAGAACTTTCTGAATATCTGACCTTTTAAAGTTTCTGTTGGGCACCCCGCATCACATGTCCATTTAGAAAATCCTGGTCACACGTGCATTACAATGCAAAGATGATTATTGTTCTGGAGGACTGCCTGCCAAAATGTCAAGAGTCTCAGCAGGGATTTAATCCAAACTACTGAAGTCAATGGGAGCTTGTCTATTAACTCTGAATCAGGCCCTAGAATAAATCAGTGTAAACCCCGTTAGACTCAATGGAGTTTGCACCACCTGAGGAGCTGAGCTTTTACCTTTCATGCTTAGTACGAGCATCAGAATTGAGAGCCCTGCCGGAGTCTGGTATGCACAACCCTGTTCCTAAAGTTTTATTGTTTCTGTGATTACCATGATTTATGGCTTTGTGTTTCAAATTGTAGATTTTCTTATTTCTTCATCGTCAAGAATGGAACTGACATAGGAGAGTCAGTTTTTATTCATCCATCCTTGCTTGAAATTTGAGGGGAAACAGGCCTTTTGAATCACTCCCCTATCTCTATTAGTAGGCAAGATCAGCAGCTGTTAATTATTGCCTTCACAGAGCCATAGATCTCAAGGCCAGAAGAGACCACTGACGTCACTTAGTCTGACACAGGCCGTAGAACTTCCACAAAATAATTCCTAGAGCAGCTCTTTTAGCAACACATTCAATTTGCACTTAAAAATTGCCCATGCTGGAGAATCCACTAGGACCCATGGTAAATTGTTGCAGTGGTCAATTACTCTCTGTTAGAAATTTACGCCTTATTTCCCATCAGAATTCATCTAGCTTCAACTTCCAGCCAGTGGCAAGTTTTAAACCTCTCTCTGCTGGCCTAGAGTCCATTACCAAATATTTGTTCCCAAGTCACCCTTAACCTCTTTTTAAAAACTAAATAGACTGACTTCCTTGAATCTATCACTAGAGAGCATGTTTTCAAATCCTGTATACTTTCTCACCACTCTTCTTGGAGTCCTCTCCAATTTATCAGCATCCTTTTGAATTGTGGGCACCAGAACTGGACACAATATTACAGCAATGGTCTCACCAGTGCCAGATACAGAGGGGGGAAAAAACCTTTCTACTGCAACTTGACATTCCTCTCTTTAACCATCCAAAGATCACACTAGGCCTTTTGACCACTGTGTTTCACAGGGACCTCATGCTCAGCTGACTTATCCACTATCACCCTCAAATCTTTTTCAGATGATCTTACTTCCTACATGCTTTGCTCCTAGATGCATATATTTATAGTGAGCTGCAGTAACTGCCTGATTATCAAATGATCCTGATTGCTCTGTATCTGTGACTTGTCCCTTCACTAGTTACCACTCCCCCAGTTTTGGGGCCATCTGTAAATTATATCAGTGATGGCTTTGTGTTTTCTTACAGGCCATTGATACTAAGAGGGCACAGGGCAAAGAACAGATCCCTGCAGGATCCCACCAGAACCACATCCTCTCAGTAATGATTCTCCATTTACTTTTTTAATCTAAATGTCATGTGGGACCAAGACAAATGTCTTACAGAAGTTAAAGTATATTACACCAGTTCTAGTCCCTTTATTAACCAGAGGTGTCACCGGTGCCTGGCGCACAGGACGTGTGCCCCGAGGCCTGGCGCCAGTGCCCTGAACAACTGGTGTGCCCTCTGTCTCTCCCACCCCCATCCCTGGCTGGGTATCTGGGGCTGAGTTGGCTGTGAAGGTGCCTGCCTCTCCTGGCCCAGGTTCCCCGCAGCAGCAACTGAATCGCCCGGCCTAGTCCCCAGTCGGGGACTTGGGGCCAGGCTGGCAGTGGCAGGAGCCTGAGGTCCCAACTCTGGATTGCGGCCCATGGCCCAGGCCCTGGGTCTTTCCCCAGGGCAATGATGCTCCAGTTATCAACCAAACTGTAAGGGACCAGGTAGTAGGCAGTGTGGCCCAGCAGTCCTTGTTAGGCTTAAGTCAACAGGTCAGCAATGGCCACAAGGCAGTCATCAGCAAGCAAAGATAAAGAATTATCACTAGAACCAGGATCAGTAAGCAAGAATCCTACTGCGGTAGAGACCAGGGTAGTTACCAGATTAGAATCAGGAGCAAGAGTTAGCATCAGATCAGAGACTGGAGATCATAAAGCAAGCTGTGGTCTGGAGTCACAGCAGGCCAGAAGTCTGTCTCATTGGCCAAAGACCTACTTGGGCCACCCTCTAGGTTAAATAGTGCACATGGACCATTCAGTGAGCCCCCGGGTGCTGTCACTCTGGACATGTTGGATGGTACTCCCTTTGGCACCAATCTCCACAGTACTCCTTGTATGCCACTGTGCGTGTCTGCTGGTGGTTTTCTGAAACTGTCAGTTGTCCCAAGCTCTGTAGACCTGGGCTCTAGTCCCACAGATCCCTACACAAATGTGTACTCTCACCAAAAAAAGATATTAGGTTAGTTTGATAGAATCTATTTTTCATAAACCTGTATTGATTGATATAATTATATTTTTCTCCTTTAAGTTTTATCCATCAAGTTCCATATTAATTACTCCATTATCTTCCCTGGAATTAACATCAGACTAACAGAGTTGTAATTACCCAGGTCATCCTGTTTAATCTTTTAAAGTATTGGCTCATTAGCATAACTTCCAGTCTTTTGGAACTCTCCAGTGTTCCAAGACTTATTGAAAAGCAACACTAATGGTTCAGAGACCTCCTCGGCTAGCTCTTTTAAAACTCTTGGAGCCAAATTATCTGGACCTGTCAATTTGAAAATGTCTGTCTTTAGTAGCTGCTGTACAACTTCCTCCATCGAATGCTATTGTATTTATTTGAAACGAGTTGATCACATCCCAAATACAGAACAGTAATATTTACTAACCACTTCCAAAATTACTGAATCCAACTTTTACATGTTAATACTGATAATTCTACCATTTCCACATAGCAATGGATCAGTATCATAATTAGGATTCTTTAGTTCCTAATGTACTTTAAAATCTTTACTTTCCCTCTAAACCACATCAGTTTTGTTTTGTTTTTTTTTAAACTAATATAGCTTTCTTCCTGAATCATGAGAGTACAGCTTTTGGGGCATCTAGTAAAATGTTTTCAGACAACTCTGTTATCACCAGGGACCCTAGTAATCCATTTGCCATGGAAAAATGTGGAAAAACAAACAATTTAAGATTTTGACAAGGAATCTTTGGCTGTTACATTTTGAGAAAAAAAATAGAAACATATTTAATTACAGACTAAATTTTACTGGAAGTACCGGTGTCACTTACTAAATGTATGCAACCTCCCCCTCTTGTGGTTGATGTTTTAATCCACTTTCAATTTACAGTGAAAACCTGTTAAAACTGGAGCAAGGCCAGATCAAATAATCTGAAATCGGGATAATGAGAAGAACTGGCAAAGGCCTTACTATCCTTTATTTTAAGATGGGAGGGTTCAGGAGGTCAGCTGCCTGGATCTCACAGCCTGATCACTAGCTGCTTGGGGATGACAGCCAAAGCCCCAGATGCCCAGGGCTGATGGTGGTAGCCCCAGTTATAGTTAGCCCCAGCCAGTGAGCAGTTCGGTTAATAAGGAGAGCCTGATAATGGATTTTGGATAAAGGGGTTCTACTGTGTATCAATAAACCATGGTGTTCCACTGATAGCTATACATATTCTGTCTAGGGAAATGAAAGGTCAGCATTTCTTTTTAATTGTGGAAAAACATGGACTTTTTATGGTTTTTTAATTGGAGGTTTTTGGAGTAATCACAGAAAACTGGGATCTCTGATTATCACTCTCATTTTTCTGATTCAGTTATTTTCTCCCAGCTGATCTAGCTCATAACTGGTTTCAGTTTCGTGAAATTGTCCTTTTTGAAGCACCATGCATACATAATACTGGAGAGGACTTTATTCCATTTGTCCTTTATAAATGTGATCAGGTCATGGCTACTTGTTTCTCAGCTGTTCTTTTAAGGGGGCCCTGAAGCCTATCCTCTGGAGCTTTACAATTGACAGTCAGTCTAGGTTAAATTAACACCAACAAAGGCAAATCCTGTATCCGAACTTGAACACAAAAACTATGATTCTCATACAAGAAACACCTAGGATGGGAATAGCAAGGGTACAGTGGGAAAGAAAAGGTGCACTGACAGATCTGAGTGGGCAGTCTTGGAATTCAACTGCAAAAGCTGTAGCGTGTTTGGATTTAAAGATCTGTCTTGAAGGGTCAGGAATTCAGCAAAGCATTTAAGAACATGCTTAAATCCATCCCTCTGACAGAGTAATTTTAAGCAAGTGCCATTCCTTAACTTTTAGCAAGTGTTTCAGTGCCACTGAAGTCAACAGGATTTAAGCATGTGCTTAAATGCCTTTTGCTGCATCAGGGCCTGGGACTGGAATAAAATGGATACTACCGGTCAAAACTGGGGACCTTCACTGCCAGAAATGTTTGCAGACAGCTTGCAGGGCATCTGACTGTCATATCTTTATCTTTAATGGATAATTAGTTACTCTTCTTCCTGAGAGAGCCATGTTGCCATATGAATATACATTAAAAGAAAAAAATAAAACTTTTTCACCCAACAGATCAAACCTTGAAAAGGTAACTGTAGTTGCAAAATGTTGTAAACTCTAAGTTCTCCATAATTATGAACCATATAAAACCCAGATAAGTGTGCAGTCAAACTTCTAAAACTTCTTTTAAAACAAAATCACATCTGCATTTCTGGCTAACTGCACCAATTTGTGACACACTGTGAAGCACATTCCCTCCTGTTTCTTTTAAACCTACTGTAGCTTTATCTGTTGCCTACAAAAAGAATATTAGTTACACTCACTAATTTCCTTCCTTCTCTCAGAGTGTAGCAAGAGTAACCAAGAGGAGGTTAAATATGTACATATTAATGAAATGCAAACAAATAAAAGGTTTCAATGTGACTGGAGGTAATATTGTTTTCTATCCAAATCCCCATAAAATGTTACAAAATTAAAGAGCAGTTGGTGGGAGTTTTAACTTATTTTAAACAAAATAAGAGGGATGGTAGAAAGACAATCTATGAATGACCTGAAAATGGCAGAGGAACAAAACAAATTATGCTGTTTGAGGCCAGACTCTTTGAGGTCAATTTAAAAGGATGAAATGCCATCTCTCAGCCAGGTGTATGCTTCCCAGCTACTCATTTCCTGCAAGCAGGAATCATTATGAATCACTCCTCCGTGCCATCCATTTGGCCCAGTTTTACAGTGCAGCTTAAAAATTCATTGAATTTTTCCTGAAAAAGAGACAGCATATAATAACCCTTGTCTAAAAAGGATAAATAACATGCTGAGCATGGGGACGAAAAGCACCCATCTGTTAATTGTGAGGCACAAGAGAAAGATGACATGGGCATGATAGATCAGTGACAAGATCTTCAAACTTGCTTCCAGCATGATCCATTCAGCAGGGCTATCTACCAGGAAGTGTCTCCTGTTATTTTTATATTTACAATGCAGTTCTGGTTAGAACTTTTAGCCATGATTTTACTGTGAGGTGATTTTATTTGTATAATTATCTTTACTGCAGTCAATGTTCCCCATCTACTTCGATAGGACGTGGTAGCTGGCTCTTGCCATGCAAGCCAAGTCTACTGTGCGGTCACTGCCTCTGTTTTGCTGCATACATCAGTGCATTAGGTTTTGTTAATACCTGGTGTAATTCCATGGGTGATAATGATACTTTCTGTTTACATAGGATTTGTTATCAATAGACTTAAAAACAATTTATGTAGAGAGGTAAGTATCATCAAGCATCAGAGTTGAGTATATAATGGCATTTGTACAAAAAAAAAATTAAGACTAAGCCATGTCCTAACATTCCTCCTCAGGGAAACAGGTTGCAACATAGCCAAAACTTTGCACCAAGTCTTGCCAAGTGCACACTGTCTGTAGTATTGCTTTGCACTCTTCACTTGACCACATCAGCATCTACTTCACTTTTTGCGACTCCCTTTGCGATGTGTTGAGCAAGAAATGCACAGTCTTTTTTAGCCCATGTTCCTCATGTTTTATAGATCCACAGAATTTAAGGCCAGAAGAAACTATTAGTTCATCTAGTCTGACCTCCTCTTCAGCGCAGACACAGAATATACTTACTCCCAACAGGCTTGAGATCTTCTTCAGTTCAAAGAGTGTTTTTTGTTGTTGGGTTTTCAAACATACTAAGATCAGGATCTAATCTGTACCGAACTGCCTACAGCCATTTCTCACTACTATGATACTTTATTAATTATTGTTGTTATCAAACTACAGTAGTTCATAAAGGCATGTCCACACAACTTTGGGGCCTCACTATGCTGTGCATTAGGCATATAAATAGTAGAAGACAATTCCTGTGACAGAAAGTTTATACTTAAATAATAACAAGACAGAAAAAAAAAGGAAAGTCAAAGTAATTAGCATGGAAAAATTGAGGCACTAAGATACTAAATGGCTTAACCAAAGTCATGCAGGAGCTTTGTGCATGAGCTAAGAATGAAGCCCAGGTCTACTAAGTACTAGTTCAGTTGTAACCACAAGATTATTCTTCCTGTAACATCAGAGGTCCTCTACACCCACATCCTCATTCCTGGAATATAAATACACACCTTTAGCATTCCTAATACTATGCCAAGAATTATCAAGTGTGCTCCTTCTGAAATTATTTTACAGCTGAGCTCTGATTTTCTATTTGTTTTTATGGTTAAGTTTGTGGGGATGTTCAAAGCAACAGATCCTATACATTATATAGTAGAACTTCTCATTACTTGAACTGAATTCTACAGTTCAGGTTTCATACTGCTCCTTCAGCCCAATGACCCACAGATGAAAGCCCAGCACTTGCTTCTTCCCTGGATTCCCTAGCCTCAGTTGTCACTGAAAAAGGGCACTAAGAGGACAAAGCCACTTAAATAATGTAATGCTTTTAATGACTTACAGACATTACTCAGTATTTATAGAAGACACTAACTGTGAAAGACCAAGGGGGCCTGCTTCATGGGAGACCATGCATAGCCTTGCATTTGTTGGTTACAATTCCACCAATCTAAGCGTGGAAAAAAATAAACAAACCCAAGTCTTGTGGCAGAGCAAAAAGATTACTTACATGCAGGGCCATCCTTGGGGTAGGGTGAGGCGCAGCTGCCCAGAGCCCCATGCTTTGGGGGGGGTCCCCGCAGGCTGTACCGCTGCCTTCCCCCTTCAGGGTCTGGGCAACCCAGCCGAAAGTGGCAGTCCAGTTCACAGGGCAGGCTCTACTGTGAGGCCAGAGAAGTGGCTTGGTGTGAAAGTTGCTTAAGGCAGCAGATCAGCATTGTAACAAAGGTGAGTCATAAGGACTATCAATGAGGTGCTAATTGTTGTTCAAACAACCTCTATGCCTCCCCTCTGAGTCAGTATTTCTTTGGGCTCCTCTCATTCATATGAAAAGGACTGAGGTCACTGGCAAGCAACCTTTGTGTTTTTTTATCAATAGACCCCATGAAGAAAAAAAACTGTGAATACTCACATATTTCACCATTTCTGGGATGGGGGATTGCAGTTATTTTTGCAGATTAGGACTTGCCTCTTTTTTCAGTGGGTTGAGAATTCCCTTGCTTGCAACAAAAGTTCTAACTTGTAGATTTTAATAAAAACTTCAGAGATTTTTTTTGCCTGATATTTAAAAAAAGAAGAGAAAAGCAAACTGTTCTAGTAGGAGGCTGTGTTAAAAAGTATGGTATTTTTTTCTACAATTAGAAAGCCTATGTAACTGAATAAAATCCAACTTGGATGGATCTGCTGGAAGGAGAAGTTATAACAAGGTCCTAACCTGCAGGGAGGAGTGGATAGTCCCATTGGGTTGCTGCCTTATGCACACTACCAGGAGTCACCAGAGCAAGAAGAGAGGGCTAGCACCCCTTCAATCACAATATTGTGGACAATTGTGTGTTCATGAAAACTCAAGCAGATTCTGGGAGCAGATGAAGTACAGAGGTGAAAGTGGAACCCAGAGGGGCTGCTTCAGTTCCTGGGATTGGGCAGTGGAGAAGGGACTAGGACCTGGGGGGACTTGGACAGGCTCAGCAGCAGACAGGATCTTCCAGGACCTTTCTTTCCAGCTTAGCATTGGCTCTCTTCTCCTTCCCCTGTCTCAGCACTTCCATCTCATTTCTCCACCTAGTCACCCCCCCCCCCCCCCCAGTTTGCAAGGAGCTCCCACACACACACCCCAGACTACCACATGCAATTTTAGAGACTTGGCATACTTCTTGATTTGAGACAGGAGCATGGCATGTGGGATCAGCCTCTAAATGTTCCATGTAGGTGATCTCAGATTAGATGTATAGATTGCAGAGATGCAATAGAAGCCTCAAGAGAAAAGACGAAAGCCATGAGGGATTGCACTTCCCCCCCACCCACAGCCATGGTCAGTGTTCATTTTTCTGGCTGCGGCCACTTCTTTTCAGTGGAGGGTTGCCACGTGGCAAAGGGGTCCGGAGCTAGGTCCCAAAGAAAAAAGTTTGACAGCCACTGGCTTAAGGGCAGCTGAGAAACCAGACCTTACGCTCCTTTTTCATCGCTTTTGGCTGGCTCCTCCGGTCCCTGGTATGGGTCAGCCACCCCTCCCCAGTCTGGCTGGTTCCACCCCTCCCTTCCTGGGGGGGGGTTAGTGGGGGCCCTGCAAAGGGTGATTTGCCCAGGGCCCTGCACCCACCTAGGGATGGCCCTGCTTACACGGCAGGAAGAAAAATAAATCACAGGTCTCGCAGCTTGTCCCCTCACAGTCCAGAAAAGAATGGGAGTTCCCCAATGCCACAATACAATTATTGTACTTTGCTCTTAGTACTAGCATCTAAGTACACACTGCAGAAATAATCTAAACTGCATAGCAGAGATGAGTGTGGGGTCTAGTATTTTTGTTTTAAATGGTGTCTTCTATTTTGTGTTTTGTTTCACATTGGATGTCTTAATTTTTCAGTAGGGCATGTATTGGCATGATTGGGAAAACACAAAAATCTAACATTTCTGAGGTATTTCTAATACAGGGTGGCAGAAATACTGCTAAAAAGCTTCATTGTAGCCCATCAACAGACCCCTGAGGCACCTTCCAAATTCAACACACCCTTCCTGCCCCCCCCCCCCCCAAGAAAAATAATTACTGACATGGAGATATTTGGGTCCGGTCAGGTCCTCAGCTGAACCCAGAAGCACAGTCCTGCTCTCTTGCTCATCCCTTTAAATGACAGCTTTCCTACACCAGGAAGGCAATGTAGTTTCTTTTATTTCACCATCTGGTAACCAAAAAACTAAGAGAAAATTGCCACTGGTCTCTCTTACGAAAGAGAGACAACGTGCAGGTGAACTTCTGACAGCTAAAATGATGCGTACCACACAACGGATCAACATGTTCTTCAGCGTTCAGTGTTATGTTACACACTGATATATACGGGTATGGTATTTTAGGGTAGCTGAGTCTGAACCCAAAAGATCAAGTAAAATTGGGAACAGGAGAAGGGGAGGGGAATATGCTAAATTAGGTCCATAAGAGTGCCTCCTATGCAAACAGCAACATGGCAAGTAAGCGCCTACAGATCGAGCAGACCTACAGTAAGACCTTGCAAAAGCTCCTGGAACTTTAGGCAGGCAGAAAACAAGCACCATACTCACATACTTCAGATTCATTCACTTAACACTGATTCGCCAATAAAAAATAACAAATCAGTTGAAATGCTTCCATGTAATGCATCTGATGAAGTTAATTATGAGGTAGGGAGATTTAAAAATTGCCCTGGGAGAGCTAGAACTTCAACAATGAACAACTTGAACTGGATTGGAATTCATAACTTTCCAAACATATACTTTTTTGAAGAGCAGTGGGAATTTTTATAGGTTTTATAGCTGCCCACGTAGGCAACTCATGTAGTCCTTTAAATTTACTATGACCTATAAGTAAATAAATGAATGTTCAAACTCTTGAGGGAGGTTTTCTCCAAAGGGCTCTGTGCATTGATCTAATTCTCCTGTCACTGAAGTCAACAACAAATTCCTATTGACAACAATGGGAGCAGAACTGGGCCAGTGCTCAGCCATTTGGAAAATTCCACCATCAAGGTTCTTAAACTATGTCAAGATGTAAATGCCAGAGATGACTAGAACGGGGAAGCAACCAAATTTTTCCTCTCATGGGAAGATCCACTTTTCTTTTTACACTTTCAGAAACAGAACAAAAAAAGAGATCCAAATTTACCACAAAACAAAATTCCAATTATTTTGCCTTTGGCCAATCAAAACGTTAGTTCCAGTTTTGACTTTTAAAAATTTTATCAGTACATACTAGAAACATTTTTATCATTGAAATGAAAACAATAAAAATAAAATGTTTTGACCTCTCTGGGACACTTTTTCTCAATTATTTTTACATGCAATTTTGTCAAAATTGACATGTTTTGCTTTTGATGAATCAACATTTCTGCTGAAAAATTACCAACCAGCTCTAGTGAAGAGAGAGAATCATAGAACTGGAAGGGATCATGAGACGCCATCGAGTTCAGCACCCTGCACTCATGGCAGGACCAAGTCCCATCTTAAATCATCCCTGACATTTCACACAAAGATCTTGTGTATTAAAACACACAAGATGTTATGGTAAATTACACACCAAGCATTCTTTGAGCATCATGTGAATAAATAATAGTTAGTATGCTGCTTTCCCACATCATTTTGCTTTATGTGCCAATGTGTGCATCATCGATATGGCCCGTGACATTGGGTTACTCTAAAGTCCAATGAAATCAATGAGATCCTTTCAGTCAGCTTTGAACGAAGCCCATAGTGAATTCATTTCAGGAAAAAAAAAAGAATTAAGATTAGGATAAGTAAATAAATTCATACAGCTGAGCTGAGACCATAAATGTGTTAGTTGTTTCATGCTGGGCACCTTTTTCTGTTTTCATATCAGGTTAATCAGAAAAATGAAAGACTGAATTCTCACTGATCCTGAGAAAATGTATGCAGCAAAATGGGGAGGCTGTTACTAAGTCTACAGTGCTAATTAAAAAAAACCAACACCACACCATTAAGGCTCTCAAACTACTGTGGGATGTAAGCTTGACCAAAGATAAACCCAATTAATTTAACAATAGCACTGATTATTCATCTTTGTTAAATGGAAAATTCATACAGCCACAATAGTCTTTAGCATTTAAATGTCTTAATTCCTACTAACTGGAAGCTGAAATGAAATAATTCCTTTGGCCCAGTTGCTGTTGCTAACTTAATTACAAAACTATCTACTTCTAAATGGGAGGCTAAAGAAGGAAAGAATTAGCAGACACAATGCAAACACACCACTGAATGAGAAAGAGACACAAAAGGATACATGCAAGGAGTCCCGTGGCACTTAAAGACTAACAAATTTATATGCTTTGAAGACAGGGAAACTTAAGAATGGGAGGAAAATAATGCAAGGAAGTGTAAGTCATGCAATCAGGTCATGCTGAAACAGCAAATCGAAGTGGTTGCTAAGAGTCAAAAACTGGGAAACAGCACAGAGGAAGGTGAGGTCAAATCACCTATTGTAATGGGAGAAGAATCCATAGTCACAATTTCATCCTGCTTTCAGACAATCAAATCTGCATATCAGTTCCAATTCTACCATTTCTCTTTGAAGTCTTGATGGATTCTTCTCCTATTACAACATGTAATTTGACCTTACCTTTCTCTATGTGCTGTTTCTCAGTTTTGAACCCAAACAACTGCTTTGATTTGCTGTTTCAATATGACTTGATCCCATGACTTACACTTGCCTTCATTTATTTTCCTCCCATTCTTAAGTTCCCCTATCTTCAAAGCGTCTGATGAAGTGGGATTTTCTCCCACAAAAGCCCTTAAGATAAATATATTTGTTTGTCTTTAAGTGCCACAGGACTCTGTTTATTTTGCTGAACTAGACTAACACACCTACCCCTTTGGAAAAAGATACATGTACGTTTCAGCTGTTGAAATCTAGAGGACTACCATTTATAGCTGAACATGCAGAATTTGGACTTCAATTTACACCAGAAGAGTCCTGACACCAATGCAAGGGTACAGAAATGTGGGATGGGATCTGCAACGTAAAAAAAGGACTTGCTATTTAATTATACCCAGACAAACAAAGAGTCTCAGGGTATCCCCTATCAGTCTGGCTCGGGAATAAAATAACAGGCAAGTCAAGCCAGTCCATTAGCGCGCCTCCCACACAGAACAAGACAAGAAAATGCTGCGTTGGCTGCTTGGATACTTTAACAGCTATCAAAACTGCCTGTGTTTTTGGCACAGACAGCAAAAGAGAACAGAACCTATGTCATTAAAATACAAAGGGGTCCCTCTCTCTTACTGCAAACATGTTAGTTTAATAAAGCAAAGTTCAACCTGCAAAGTTTTGGGAACCTATTTCTTTATCTGTGTGTGTCATATGTCAACCAAAGATGTGCATGGGAATAAGAATCTGGCTGCTTTTGAAGCCCCTTGCAGCCAGAGGAGCATGGCTGCTGGAGCTGGCTCTTCCCCCATGGTTGGAGGAGCTCATGTTACCCGCCCAAACCCCAGAGAAGTTCAATGCCCCTACTGTCCGTCGTCCCCCCCGCTCCCGACCCCAGCACACTCTCTCAACATCAACTATCCCGTGCAGCAGCAGAACTAACCTATTTGCTAAGTAACAATTTCCACCAGCCCAGGCTCTTTCTGGTTGAACAATGAGAGTCTGAGAGAACATGCAGATTTCAAGGTAGATGAGGATACTAAATAAAAAGTCTTGCAGCATTCAGATTGAGAGAGTCTTGTCCGGGCCCATCTCTAGTTCTTGATCTTCTCACAGCAAGACACAGACAATTCTATTTCAGAACTGAAAAGAAGTTAATTTTGTATACAGAGGGCCCCTTAAAAACTCTACTCAAAATTCAAAATAAGCAAGTTGAAATTGTCTTTGCACTCATTTGTTCACGTTCACACACATCCATGTGCTGCACACCCTATTCGGATAATTGGTTTTTCCTCAAACAATTTTTATGCTTGAAGCTACCAGCTTTTCAACTACAAAGGTTTGTTTGCAGGAGGAGCCAGTTCAGAATAGGCAAGTATTCTGGATGCACGTACACAAACAGGGGACATAGTATAAGGTCATTTCCAAATGACCTATCAGTTACACTGTGGCACTAGAGACTTCAAAGACAAATCTGAAGCAAGGTAAATATTTTTCTCTGGGAAAGACCTAGAAAGAAAAAGAGGACAGGTTGTCTTGATTTTGAAGAACACCACACCAGAGAAATACTTAAAGAACAAATCATCCTTCTGTTAGATGTTATGGTCAGGAGGTGGATTTGGTCCAACCCTGCAAACATTTGAATTGGAATTTTGTCTATATTAGCATTTCAGGGTGAAGCCTGCATGAAGCAAGAGATCTTCTTTCATGGTAGGACTTTCATGGGCCATATTCTGCCATCTGTGACATCCATTCAACCCATGGGGATTCTGAAGTCAAAGAGGCAGCACTGGTATCAATGAGGGGAGCACTAGACTCTGTGTCATTAAATCTAATGCATACTACTCCCTTCAGGAAATGGGATAATCATTTCTGGTTATGTTTACAAAACAATTAGCCTCACATTCCCACCCTCAAATGCACAGCATACCCACATTCAGGATTCCTAGGCTACGTTTACATCTGGCAAACTTAGTATGGACTTGCTAGTCTGAACTAAGAAGTTTGAGCTTAATTTGAACTAACCTCGAATTAGTTTGAACTAACGTGTGTCTAGTTCAAACTAGAATGTTTTTACTTTGAACTAACTACTTAGTTAGAGTCTCGCCCGCACCTAGTTCAAACTAAAGTTCGACCTGAGCTGCAACCTGAGCTCTGCGATCCTCTGGCCCTGTAAGGTCCTAGCACCTGGTCCCCAGCCTGAGGTTGGAGGCCTACAGAGCAGTGAAACAGCTCTGCAGTCCAAGCTCTGCAAACCTGAATTGGCTTGCCTGAACTAAGAAATTTCTTAGTTTGGACTATGGGAAGCCTAGTGTAGTCATGGACTAAATTAGTACGAACTAAGCCTCCTTAGTCCAGACTAATTTGCAAGTATAGATGTAGCCCTAGAGTTCAGACATGAGGCGTATGTCCACACAGCAAAGAAAAAGCATTGACTGGCCATGCAAGCATAGCTTGGGCTGCAGGGCTGTTTCATTGCTGGTACATTTCTGGGCTAGGGCTGCAACCTGAGCTCAGGGATCCTCTGGCCCTGTAAGGTCCTAGCACCTGGGCCCCAGCCTGAGGTTGGAGGCCTACAGAGCAATAAAACAGCTCTGCAGTCCAAGCTCTGCAAACCTGAATTGGCTTGCCGGAGTCAGTTGTGAGTTTCTAGCTGCCGCACAGACGTGTCCTAGGGGAGCCCTCCACAGGAAGCAGAAAACACAGTCAACCTTGGGTCACACTTAGAGACATGCCAGTTGCAGGCGGCCTTCTAACCCCTGTACATCATGGGCATGGAGAACAGCCAGACTCTTCTCTCTCTCCAAGTGTCACTGTGCTTTCAAACGCTGATCTGCAAACAGGAGTTGTCTGTATATCAGTTTGCAGGATACGATTACTGGAAACAGAAGACTCATACTAGTGATTTCCAATCCCAACTCCCACATTACCATGCATTATTGCTAATAAGAGGCAAAGATGTTGATAAAAATGTCACTAATAGATCACCCTCTATTCATCTGGGAACAATTAGATAAAAAGCTCACGCCTTGGTCTTGGCCCCTTCAGACTGAACCAATATTTTCCCAGTAAAACTTCAGCTGCGAGATTTCTCTGGCTTCCAAATGGCTGAATAACACAGTGGACTCAAATTACAAAGTTACAACTAGTACAGGCTCTCAACTTTCCATTTATGGCTGCCATTCACCTAACACTTCCACCACATGTTATGAGCACTGATTAATTAAACCACCCAACACGCTTTCAAGCTCTGTATTGTTGCTGTTTTTTTTGTTTTTTTTTTAAGAGAGGAGGCACAGAGATTAATTCACATGTCCAAGATCACACACCATGTCCAGAGCAGAGCCAAGCATATATCCTAATTTCTTGCCTTTAACTGCCAGACAAGACTTCCTCTACCATATCATTCTGTACTGCACATACACACCTGTTTAGACCAGGCTTTCCTCGCTAAATACATAGGGAGCAGCAGCAGAGGCCTGGCGGTGTACTCACCCATTGGTTTCAGGTCACCTCCTGGTGATCTGCATTAACTCCAAGCCCTTAAGAATTTAATCTGTAGTACATATATAAAGTTCTCAAATATTATCTGTCCATACACTTCACAACAATCTGATGATGACCAGTGGGCTATTGGCTCTTGGTAGCAAAATCAAAATACATCCTTTAGTGAACTATTATGCATTTATCTGACCCATAGGATCCATGTTAAATGCAATGCACCCCCAGGACTCTCTACCAGTTGGCACCATGGAGCCCCTGGATCACACATGGGACCCATTTCAGTCATGATGATATTGAATCAATTGTATTATAAATAAAGATATGCTAGTCACATATAGCAATTGCAGAAATATAATTAAAATATTTTTAGCTTAAACATACACACACCTCTTTTTCTTGAGGAGACAGAAATAATTGTGCTCAGCCAATTCTCTCAAGGCCAGCATAAATGTGGCTGTGGGTTTTGTTTCCTCTAAAATGATCTGTCTTCACTGACTGATGCAATGTACACAAGATATGACACTGATTGCCACCCAAGAGTATCTCAGTGGATTCAGCATCCTTCAGGGACTGAGCGCTTGCAATATGTGGAATACACCGTGTACTGTAGCTCTTCTGCTACCATCTCATACTTTTGTCATTTCCTATCTCCATCAATAAATGACATATAACAGTGGAAACTGCAACAATTCAAACTGCAGATATATTTTGTTAAATGAGCCAAAAAAAAAAAAAAAGGCTTTGGAATAAAACCCAGTTTCTTTTGCTAGTGAAAAATCCAGACATCAAAGGACTTCCTCTTTCTCCCAGCCTTTAACATATTAATTGAAGCTGTAGTGTTTCAAGCACCTGCTGAAATGCAGAGGAAAAAATATCGACTGTATGATTTTCAAGATAGCTGGGGCAGTGTTGCTCTGCTTTGTGTACTGTATGCAAATCAGCCCTGAATCAATGGAGAAATGATGGAGCTGATCAGTGTTCATTTCTAGATAATCAAGCAATGCTGCATTTTCAGACCCCTTTATAAACAGCTCGTGAAGTGGTGATATTGATCACGATGCCCAAATTTGTTGTTTTGATAATAGATGCAATTTGTTTTGAGAGCGAAATGGCTACACAAGATGAATGCACTTGAGTTATTAACTTTTCTAAAATAACTCTTCTGAGCAATGATATGAAAGCTGAGACAGAACTTTGCATCTTTGAAGATCTGACTTCTACTTTTTTTTTTTCTTTAAACAAAGGGACCAAGGAATTCTCACACTGAAATGTTTACTGCTTGGCATACAGAATCAAAGGAAGGCCAACCAGGTGTGCTTCTATACCAACAAAAATGGTTATGCTCCCTTTCAAATGACAGTTTTAGGCCACAAGACTGCATAAGGAGAACCAGGAGAGTCTCTCTGGTTTCAGTTCATAGTGGGTCACACTTCTATTTAGATCACAGATTCATATCGTACCAAGTTTCTAATTTGAACAAAATACTTCAAAAAGATACACATCTGGGAAGTATCACCTATGAGAAGTGAGGGGAAACAAAAAGGAGCCATAGTGTGGTCCACAGGATACAGCACTGAGTTGGCATGGTTGAGACACACATTCAAATCAATGGGAGTTCTGTCTTTTGACTTCAGTTAGGCTCGGAGTTTCATCCATTTCTGCCTTTGACTTGCTGTGTGATCTTGGGCCAGTCACTTCACCTCCCTAAACCTCTGGTCCCCTACGCAATCATTGTCAATCCTCAGTTTAAATTGCAAACTCTTAGAGACAGAGGCCAATACTCACTATGTGCATGGACAATGCGTAACACAAAGCCTTGATCCTGACATTTCTAAGCACTCTGGGCAATAAGCAGCCACAAAAATTTATTGAAGCACCAAGTGTCCATGCCTTATTGAACAGCTATGTGAATTTACTGTTATTTCTCATCATTCTCCATCCCCCTCCCCCTCTTCAACCATCGCTCACTGTGCTCTATAAAGAAAAAGCAAGCAAGGAGTCCTGTGGCACTTCTAAAGAATAACAAATTTAGTTGTCTCTAAGGTAACGGTCCTTTACGTGTTTTCATTATCATTGGTTACTTGAATTGCAGTAGGGCCTACAGGACCAAAATGGGAACAGGGTCCTTTGTGCTAGGTATTGTACACATATGACAGGGGTGACCAAACTCACTCACCCCCCCCCCCCATGCCACTTAAAACAATCTTCAGAAATCTGAGAGCCGGGGCACACCCGGAGCTCTGGCAGACATGACCCACATCTCCGGGAGAGGGGGCAGAAACCTCATGACCCCCCTCCCTACAGGACAGATGCCCCTAGCCCCACTAGCTCATTGTGGGGCTGAAGCCCCAAGGCCAGGCAGCCACTTCTGTCCCAAAATGCCCTCCCTGCTGGGCAGACACCTCTAGCCCCACCACCCCACTGCAGGACAGAAGCCCTGAGCTCCCCACCCTGGTCTGGTAGGCAGAGAACGTGAGGGATGGTAGGGGGCTCTGTGAGATGCACTTTAGCTGTAGAAGAGCTGCACCAGGATCGTGAACAGCAGTTTGACCACCCCAACCTATGATACCAAGGTGCTTAGAACATTTTGGGGCAGTTAAATAATCAATGCAATAATAGCAACAAGAACAACATTGAGCAGAAATAAAATATATTTTGCATGACCTTATGTCAGAATCATGTAAATACTAGAGTGACATATGGTTTCTACCCACATCTCAGCTCTGTCTGGACCAATCACTACCCTCGAGGTTGGCATGTATGAAATTTCAGGCTTGAGAATGTTTCGCCTACCTTTGGTTACATCATAACAAAAAACTGACACTCCTCTAACAACTCTTGTTTGTATTTCACAGTGGGATGGCAAACTGCCAATACCATAGCAACGTTATGTCTGAGTTATTCCTTGAAGCCATGTCAGGTGAAGACAACCTTTAAAAAACTTCTTATGGAGAGAGAGCACTATGTAAATTGAGGTGCGTTGGCGGAGCTGCTAAGGGGCATTTGGTCAACACCTGCCCACTCTCCTACCACTCTGCTCAGTATCTTAGTATCTTAATTTCAGGGCCAGTGAATGCAGCTGGAGCCAAATCCTAAAGCTTCCACTCATTCAAAACCTTGCAAAGATGAGTCTCAATGTTTGAGGATGCAATGGTGCAAGTGCAAAAACTGCTCCTGTAATTCACTGTGGGGCCAAATAGTAGTGATTACTGCTACTCACTAAAGGCACAAAATCACCCTAGAAAAGAGTAGGCTGCAATGTCTGGGCCTGAATCAGCCCATCATTTCAAACTGAATGATTCAGGGGCATTATTTGCTTTCTTTTACAGTGACTCAAATTACTAGATAACTTGTGATAAATTCTATAGGCCTGGCCTGATATTAGTAGTTGGTTCTGTGGGCTCACTCCAGGGGAACAGCCTCCAAATCGCAACACACAGTGAAAACTATAAAACACTGGTAAAGTAAAAACTGCCTATCCTAGCAATAATAAGTATTGTCTATTAGCTAAAAATCCCCACATCTGGTATAAACTCAGAAAAAGGTTATTTATACTGGCTTATGGGGTTTCTTCAAACCTATACTTCCTGTAGTAATAAATAATTCTTTTTGTATTTTGTAACAGTTCTTATAATGTAATTAAAATAAAAGCAATGTTAAAATTACAAAAGGAAGCTCTAAAAGCAAAATAAATGTGTAATGTAAAGCTACACTCTACCAAGTAATAAATAAAAAAAAGTATGCCTGCTTCCCCAATTGATACTTTAAGCCTAGCATAATGGTAATTCAAATAATTACCACTGCTGTAGTCTCAAAAATATTTAGCTAAGTAATAAACTTCAATAAAAACACAAAAACTAAAAATATAATACAAATAAAACAAATATTAACAAATAATTAGCAAAACTGCAATGTGGAATATAGGCAGGCCCGCCAACAAGAATTCCAGGCCTCAGGGTTAAACAGTCCCACCCGGCCTCTTCTGTCTGCAGCCCTACCCACAGTCCGCCACAGATACCATCCTTGCAACACATCAGGACATGCCCCCTCAACCAATAATCCCTGTCACCACCATGTCACCCCCCCCCCGTCCCTCTTTTCTTCCACACTTCACCTTCCTTCAGGTGCAAGCAACAGCTGGGAGGGGTTGAGTTGGGAGGGAAGGAGGCACGGGGGGGGGAAGGTGAATGGGGTGAAGAGGAAGGATGCACACTCCAAGCAATGACCAGGGGAGACTGAGAAGGGAGATGGACACACTGGACCCCACTTAAAATCGCTGAGCCCCTGGGCAACAGCCCCTTTTCCTCCTCACCACATCGGTGGGCCTGAATGTAGGCCTGATTTGCCATGAGTAATTGGAAATGTGTAAAGCTCCGTTTTTTAGGAGACACGAAATGGAAGGTAAATGGATCAGCAAGCTGAAAACAGAATGTCTGTATTGGCTAAAATAAGGGGGAAACATGCAGGGAGCTATTTAAGATAGACAAAATAACAGGGACTAGATAAATAGTGCTCTACGAATTTCACACCCATGAAAAATGCATCATGGACTGTGAAATAAACCCTTTCCTGTGAAATCTCTTCTCCCCTGCCCTGCTGGGAGGCCCAACTGATAGGCCTGGCTGGACTGGGGAGGGACAGCACTTTATTGCAGCGTGGGGTAGCAGGGCTCAGAGTTTCCATCATGTGGCTTCTGCCACGGGTCAGGGCATGCCAGCTGCAGGCTTCCACCCCGTACCCAGCATCTGCTGAGGCTGGGAAATAAACTTGTGAAAATGGGAAGTTGACGAATTTTCAAATCCTGTGGCTGTAAACTTGATCGGAATGAACCATTAATTTGGTAAGGCCCTGAAACGACATAAAGAGTAAGTTGGGCGTACCCAGCGCATGCTCTCCAGGGCCTAAGGCCTACCCCTACAAAATAACCAAGCCACTGACAAAATGTTTAGTGCAGTGTACAGTAAATGGAGAGTAACACATAAATGTATGGAAAGGAAAAAGTTGGCTTTGTAACGTTTAAGGCTAATCAACACAGCATAGCTTTGTAGTATGCTAAAGGACCCAAAGTAAAGATCAGAGCCACTGAGTTCTTTGACGACCAAATGGAAAAGGTAATGGGCGAACCCCAACAAATTCCAACCTCTGCTAAAGTGGATGTTGTATTGCTCTCATGTTTTAATGATGGAAATGTCTTTAATAATCCTTAACTACAGTCCAGACTCAAATACCCAAGTTCATCCCAGATAGAATTACATTATTTGATGGATAAATTTGGCCCCTCATATTTACTACTGTCTTGACCATCTGCTGTCATGCTTTGTATCTTATTTACTTCCACTGCCTATGCCTACACCATAAAGGCCAGAACACAATCCAGATCCTTCAGAAGGCACCGGCATATGTCCCACTGACTACAACAGTGACAGGATTGAGCCCTATATAATAATCTGCGTCTTTGGTGATCTGAGTTTGGTAATGCGTTTTGAAGATACTTTAATGCATATAATTAACAGATAAAGGATTTTTTAAGATGTCTTCTTCATAAAGACTGTGTGCATATTATTGCATAGAGGCAGAGCCCATGATTTAGGGACAACTTCCTACTCTGTTTCCTGTTTGTTTTACAGAATAAACAAAAAGATTCAAACAGTCGACCAAAGCTGTGGGGATCCTAAGTATTTAATATGAGGTATAGAACATCATCTCTCTCAAAGAAGGTAATGGGAACTGAGGGCACTTGTATGCCACACCATGAAGATGTGCCTACTGCCTCACAAATCAGCCCTTTGCTCTGCTACTTTTCTCTTACCTCCATGTGGAAGAAAAACACCGCTCCTTGCATAAACACAACATTACACATTGCTTGAGTGTGCCCAGTGGAAAGCCTCATGTCTTAAATCTCTACTGTCTTTAGTGGTTTTGGTTTGTCTTCTGTAGCACCTGACCAACCTGCCCTGTACTCCCCTTCTCCAAGTATGTTCTCTTCTAAGTTAATGGTAACTACTAACAGACCACTCAGTCCTGGACTTTGCTTTAACACTTTAGTTTTGTGACAATTACAGAAGAGAAATATTCAACAGAATAAATTAAAACCTATCATGCTGGACTGTTTGAAGTGGCCTTTAATCTTTTGGATAGTTAAAAAAGTGAAGCTGATTATTTCATTTGGAAGAGCAGACCAAAGCAATTTTTTCCCCCTTCTTTTTCTTCTCCTCTTGTGAGAGAATTTTGACAGCCTGAAGAAATAATGTCTATCTTGGTTCCAGTCATTGCCCCAAAGGTGTAACACAGTGGATGAGTTAAACACAGCTTGTTTCACTGTTAATTTCAGTTCATTTCTTCATCACCTTGCTTAAAAGACAAATTGACCTCATTCTGGAACAGAAGATATTGCACAATCACAGACCAAAAAATGCTGCTTTTGCTTTGGCATAACATTCACTACCAGAACCTCAGCATCTAAACTTGCCAAAGAGCTTACTACAAAATGTATTAAAATCTATCCCATGGCCAGTTGTTTAAGTAATGATAATTAAGATCTTCTTCCCTAGGGACATGCTTGCTCAAACTGATCTGAGTAACTTCCCTTATGACACATTCCAGTGCTGCTGCTGATCGCTCTGATTTCAATGGAAGATAGAAGTTAGCTCTTAAGACTGTATCTCCTGTCACTGGAAAATTAGTGCCTCATCCTTATAGCTTGTCTATCAGGTTCATACCTTTTTTCCCCCACTATGCCCTGGTCTACACTGCTGGAGAAATTTGATGGCAGTCGCTAGCAGTCACACAAGTTACACAGAGCAGATTGCGCATCTGCATTCAACTTCGTAACTTTTTTGGTACGCCATCTCCACTGTGCTGCGCCGATGGGAAATGCATACCCATCAAAGCAGCACTATGCTTTTTAGAGAGGTGGTTTTATTAAATGGACTTCCAGATTAATTAAACAGGTCTTCACTTCCACTCAGTTGATCCGGATAAAAGGATCTGGTGGCCGGGAATTTGCTGCCATCAGTGTAGACCAGGGGTCTCAAACTCAAATCACCAGGAGGGCTGCATGAGGACTACTAAGTTCACCTGAGAGCCACACCAATGTGACCTTTTCATACAACAATACTGCAAATATTGGCAACATTAGTGTTGTTGCAGGCCACAGGAAATAGCTTTAAGGGTCGCATGCAGCACCCGGGCCACGGTTTGAGACCCCTGGTGTAGATGTACTCTCAACATCAGCATCACTTCTCTCCTGAACTATGAGCGTATGGTTTCTCCTTACTCTTCCATTCTGGCTTAAACTTGTCACCTAACCCATTTAGCAAGTTCATTCTTTTGCAATGCTCTAGCAAAACATTCTCAACCTCTTAGCTTATCAACTTTTCCTTGTCTTAAAATGTCTATGAGTCAGAGAAAGAAACAAACCAATGAGGAAGGACAAATTCCTATGTTCCAGCTCACCCATCGGCTCTTAGATAATCTTGAGCAAGTCACTTCATCTGAACTGCTCCAAAGTGCTATGCAATTTAGTGAGGAAAAGCACTGCATGAGAGTGAGGTATTATACAGTTATTGAATTAAATTAATGTGGCAAACTCTAAGGGACAAAGGTCCTTGCAAAGGTTGAAAGGAGGAAGGCAACAGCAGCCTTTTGTTCAACAGCAGCTTTTGGTACACACATAGCAGTGGGTTTCTTAACAGTCCCTGGTGCAGATTTTCCCACAAACAACACAGGCCAGTTGAATCACTGGCCTAAATAAGCATGCTGTCTTGTGCAACCAAACATTTTGGGAAATCCCCAAATCTTACACAGAGAGGTACTCCGAGTGATCTAGCACAGGATCTGCATAAATTGCAGGGATCCTACTCAGCAGAAAGAAAAGGCTTGTCTTCTATTTCTCAAACAACCCAAGGTTCAGTGTTCTCATCAACCGCCACATTTGCTTGAATGCTGGAAACTATTTTAGCCCTTGCTGCCACGATATTAGGGTTTTGTGACTATGCTGACTGGAACTTTCTAAACGCAGTTACATCCAAAAATTATACTGAAAGAATACCATGGTTGTGTGGTCAAGCCCTCAAAATTTAGGAAATACCAGTAATTAAGGTTACTTGTGTAACCTTAATTTGGTCACCTTGTTTGTATGCATTGTGATAGTCTTTATTTAAAAGAACACATGCTATTTTTTCCACAGGACCATGCCACTAACTAATCCCTTGCATCTCCTCCCTCTCCTCTATTCTTATCCCCTCTGCATTTGGGTCAGTTGGTTTCCTGATCTTTGCTGCTTGGGAGACTTGCTCAGCCCTGTTAGAGTGCCTTGGTGCCACAGCGGCCCCTGGCAGCTCAAAGGAGTAGTTGCAGAGACCATCCTGCTCTGGAGCGGAGCACACTCAGTTGCTCAGTCACTTTGTGGGGCTGGTGCAGAAACAGTTCAGTCAGCACACAGGAATTGGGAAAGCATGGTGCATGCCAAGCAGAGATGGCTGCCAAACACTGACAGAAAGTTTAGCTGCCAAACACTAACAAGTTTCTATTGCGTTTAGGCAAAGTGAGCTTTTTCAGAGGTTTAAAACCTGGCCACATTTGTGTGGACTTAACTAGGGGGCTGCAAAAAGTCTATCCCTGACCAAAACTAATTACTTTTTATTTTAAGAATTCTTAAACATGGATGACAAAATAAGGTATTTTCCCTCTCAGCTTGTTCTTGGTAACATTCACGGGAATGTTTCTGCCTTTAATAGATAGCTATGCAGTTGGGCACCATCTCTGTAGTCTGCACTTTCATTTTGAAAATCTACATCTGTGCTATGCAGTGCAAACAATAGGTAACTGGCCATTTAAGGGGAGATGGACCCAGCTGCCACTGTGCCCCATTTAGCTCACCTTCCCAGATGAAGATAATGAACATTGTCATCTGACAGGTAGATCATATGGCTAAATCAGATCTTTTGGGGTGCAGATAAAACAGAAGCCTGGGAAAAGCAGAAAAGACTCCAAGTAGAAAGCCCTTGTTGCTGATTCTCAACAGATAGCAGAGACAGACCGCAAGCAACAGGGAAGTTACTTAAACTGTTCTATACAGAGAGGCTCTCCATAACCGCAGGCAGAGGGCCTAGAGGTACAAGCTGTCAGGGAGCAGGAGCCAGCTGAGCGGGCTGGAGTGTGGAAGGCAAGTCTGCTAGATACTGTACAAGCTTCAGCAGCGAAAGGATTCAGAATCCTGTGCTGAGGGCTGTGAGCAAGTGGGAATGTGGACAAGGGGTTTGCTTCCTCAGGAACTTTATTAATAAATCCAGACGCCAGGAAAGGACATTACTCAAGACATGAAAGCCTATAGTGAAATTATCAGGGAGCCCAAAGAGGGGACACTAAAGCAGCAGCTAGTCTGAAACTAGATTGAGCAGACAGCTCTCTGCTACACTTAGTTTTATCACTAGTGGTTCATTAGTACGTCTGTCTGCTTGCTTACAGATCAAGATTAGGGTTGTGGTTGATGCAAGATGCAGATGAACCATTAATTTTCATAAACAAGATTATTGCTTTAAAACAGCGTAGGAGATAGTTTTTGCTATAGTGTTTATGTAAATATAATGAGGACGCCAAAAACAGAGGCAAGAGCAAAAAGCAAAATATTGCTTTTACAATAACCATTTTAAATGCCCACTATTTCAAGGGGTGGATTTCCTGGGCTGCATCTTTAAAACTATGAATCTATCCCAATGTGCTAGAGCACTATGCATCCCAATGTGCTACGGGGTCTCAAATTCAAATCACCACGAGGGCCACATGAGGACTAGTACAGGGCCGCATGAGGACTAGCAAGTTAGCCCGAGGGCTGCTCCAATGAAACATTTTCATACAACGATATTGCAAATATTGGTAACAACAGTGGTATTACAGGGTGCAGGGCATAGGTTTAGGGGCCGCACGCAGCTTGCAGGCCACATGTTTGAGGCCCCTGTGCTAGAGACATCTAAAATCCTGATCATTTGCTGCATAGTGCCCATGCAAACAAGACTTATCTTCATGGGGATTTAGATAAATACTAATTGTTCTTCAGTATGTTGTAATTCTTTCTGGCTATGTCCAGACACAGGAAGTTAAATCAATTTTTAACTTAAATCGATTTAATAAAATCAAAATAAAAATCATTACATTGATTTAAGTTAAAACAATTTAACAGGTCCACACCAAAAAACCCAAATCAAAATAGCATGTCCAGACACAGGACTTGCTATTTCAATTCAGGAGACGGGCACCATGGGAGGTGTGGCAACATGGCCCCCTCACCACCCAATACATAGATAAAGGAAAGCACCTGGGAAGGAGAACAGCAAAAAGTGTTAAATCGATTTAACATTTAAATCGAAATAACATGTCCGCACTGTGTTATTTCGAAATAACGATTTCAATTTAACCATCATATTGATATAGTACTAGGTTTTATGATATCAATATAACTTTCCTTTTATCAAAATGGGGGAACTCTTCATTTTGAAATAAGGGAATGTCGTGTGGACCTACCATTTTTTAAATCGAAATAATCAGCGTTATTTCAAGTTAAACAGTGTGTGTGTGGACATACCTTCTGGGATTCCTAAAAGCCTGAAATCAGTGTTGATTTTATGTCAATTAAATATATCAAATAAGTGTAAAATACACACACCTCTCCCTTTGATAACTAAACAAACTTGCTTACAGGAAGTGGAAGCTAGGACAGATGACTAAGGAGGCATATAAAGACATTGCTCGGGACTGCAGGGATAAAATCAGAAAGGCCAAAGGACAAATGGAGTTGCGACTAGCAAGGGATGTGAAGGATAACAGGAAGGGGTTCTACAAGTATATCAATAACAAGAAGAGGATCAGGGATGGTGTAAGTCCCTTACTGAATGGGGCAGGCATCCTTGTGACAGAGGATGAGGAAAAAGCTGAAGTGCTCAATGCTTTTTTTAGTTCAGTTTTCACAAGCAAGGTCAGCTCCCAGCCCACTATACTAGGTACGGGGGACTGGGGAGAAGAAGAGAGGCCCTTGGTGACAGAAGGTCAGGTTAGGGACTGCTTAAAGAAACTAGATGTACACAAGTCCATGGGGCCAGATGAACTGCATCCGAGGGTGCTGAGGGAGCTGGCTGATGAGATAGCAGTACCGTTGGCCATTATCTTTGAAAACTCGTGGCGAACGGGGGAGGTGCCGGAGGACTGGAAAAAAGCAAATATAGTACCTATCTTCAAGAAAGGCAAAAAGGAGGATCCAGGGAATTACAGACCTGTCAGCCTCACCTCAATCCCTGGAAAAATCATGGAGCAACTTCTCAAAGAATCCATCCTGAAACACTTGGAGGAACGTAGAGTAATCAGGAACAGTCAGCATGGATTTACCAAGGGTAAATCATGCCTGACCAACCTCATCGCCTTCTATGATGAGATGACTGGATTTGTGGATGCGGGAAGAGCCGTTGATGTGATATACCTTGACTTTAGCAAGGCTTTTGATACGGTTTCCCACAGCATTCTCATTGGCAAATTAAGGAAGTATGGGTTAGATGCATGGACTGTAAGGTGGATAGAAAACTGGCTAGAACAGCGGTTTCAGCGCGTAGGAATCAATGGCTCCATGTCAAGTTGGCAGGCAGTAACAAGTGGTGTGCCCCAGGGGTCGGTCCTGGGGCCAGTTCTGTTCAATGTTTTCATTAATGATCTGGATGATGGGATAGATTGCACACTTAGTAAGTTTGCAGATGATACCAAACTGGGGGGAACGGTAGACACCCTAGAGGGCAGAGACAGGATTCAGGGAGACCTAGACAAACTGGAGCAGTGGGCCAAGAGGAATCTCATGAGGTTCAACAAGGATAAGTGTAAAATCCTGCACTTGGGACGAAAAAACCCCATGTACTGCTACAGGCTGGGGAGTGATCAGCTAAATAGCAGCACTGGAGAAAAGGACCTGGGAGTCCTGGTGGATGGGAAGCTGGATATGAGTCAGCAGTGTGCTCTTGCTGCCAAAAAGGCCAATGGCATACTGGGCTGCATCAGAAGAAGTGTTGCCAGCAGATCGAGGGATGTGATCATTCCCCTCTATTCTGCACTAGTGAGGCCACATCTGGAATACTGTGTCCAGTTTTGGGCTCCCCACTACAAAAAGGACATGGACAAATTAGAGAGAGTCCAGAGGAGGGCAACCAAAATGATCAAAGGGCTGGAGCACAAGCCCTATGAAGAAAGACTGAAGGAACTAGGCTTATTTAGCCTGCAGAAGAGAAGACTGAGGGGGGATTTGATAGCAACCTTCAACTACTTGAAGGGTTGCTCCAAGGAGGAGGGAGCTCGACTGTTCTCGGTAGTAACAGAGGGCAGAACGAGAAGCAATGGCTTCAAGTTACAGCTGGGGCGGTCCAGGCTGGATATTAGGAAAAACTTCCTTACTAGGCGAGTGGTGAAGCATTGGAATAAGTTGCCTAGGGAGGTGGTGGAATCTCCATCTCTGGAGGTGTTCAAGTCCCAGCTGGACAAAACACTGACTGGGATGATCTAATGGGAGTGGTCCTGCTTTTTTGGCAGGGGGTTGGACTAGATGACCTCGTGGGGTCCCTTCCAACCCTATGATTCTATGATTCTATGTTAGTATTTAAAAGTATAGGCAACATTAATTCTCACATTTCCTAATTTTTGAGTATTTGACTTTACAATCTTAATACTCTTAACTTAGTATGAAACACACATGCAAGATAGGTAGGAAGGCAGGTGGGTAGATTTGTGTACGTACATAGGCAGATGCCTATACACAGAACCACGGACATTGTTACATTGGCAGTAAACTTCAATATTATTGTCTCTTCTTTTATCTGCCTTTCACCTGCCTGTATTCACCTCACACAAAGGGCTCAGCATGTGGCTATAAGAAGCAAAATAACTGCTTTGAGCAATTAACATGAAGATGCATCTCAGAGGAAACATGTCATAATCAGTAAGTATCCAGGTATAATATTTGCTACCTAAACTATTCTTAATTGGATTAAAAATTATATAATTAAATTATTTTTCTTCCTAATTTTAGCAGTTTCAAAACTGAATGCAAGAGTTGGATAATCTTGAAATGAACAAGTTCTCATTTCACACTTGACAGTTTATTTTTTTAATGTGTTTTGCATTTATATATTAAATTCAACCCTGTTTGCCTAACTGCTGATCCTTCCCTTCAGAGACTTATGGGCTACATGGACGATGCAGTACGCTATGAGCCAACATGCTCTATTTCAGCTATTTCCCTATGAGATGTGGGTATGTGTACACAGCAAAGGAAGTTGTGACTGAGGACAAATATTCATACCTATATTAGCTTTAATCCAGGGGTGGACAAAATTGCCTCACAGCCAGGTGCCAACAACATGACTTTTGGTTGCCAGTGGACACTCCTCCATTACATTTTTGCAGTGGGGCTAGGCAAAATGATACTAAAACTGGTCACCATGGCAACCAAAACATTGATCTCTCAGGGCCTGCTTTAATCTGCCTAGCATAAGTTACAAATTTAGCACAGACATAGTGACAGCGGTTTCAAGACATGGTGTCTGCCCAAGTACAAGTCCACCCAGAGGTCTGCGTATACAGTTTGGTTTCTAGACTATATTGCAACATCTACACTACTGTTGTTACCCAAGGTAGCTGCATGGAAACTAGCATGGATATATGCCTACCCCTTCTTGCAATCACACCTTCATTTGCAGCATAAATATTCCCTTCCATGTCATTATTCCCTCTTCTTGGAGGGTAAAATGTATCTTTGAGTACCATTACCCAAGCTAACAGTTATAACCAGACTTATTTTTCATGAATGAATTGTGTGCATCTGTCAGTTTTGATTCTGGAGGTCATGTCAACATTTATCACACGATGCTTTTTCATCCAGTCATCATCAGTTGCAACCTCCACTTGCAAAAAACCATACCAAACCAAGTTCCAAAGGGGCAGCTGTGTTAGTCTAGTAAAGCAAAAAAAAAAAAAAAAAAAAAAAAAAAAAAGCAAGGAGTCTTGTGGCACATAAAGACTAGCAGATTTATTTATCTCATGAGCTTTTGTGGGAGAATATCCCACTGTGTGACCTGATCCCATGTCTTACACTCCCCTGCATTTATTTTCATCCAATTCAGTAAATTCTTCCTCTCCAAAGCATCTGACAAAGTGGGGTATTCTCCCATGAAAGCACATACCAAACCAGTCATTCTGAAAATAATGTGATATTCCTGGAAAAATACGGTAACCAAACAACAGTCTAAAAGGGCTGAGAACCAAATGAAATGCCTGCACCAGCAGGTACAAGATGTGTATTTAAACTGTGAACATGTTAATATGACAATTTGCAAATTGAGTACAAGAGCCCTGATGGAGAGATATACTGGCTGTTGGGAGGAGACAGCAATACTATGGTACAATTAAATAAGGATCATGACAGTTAACACAAAAGGGCTTCTCAGGACTGATGTGAAATTCACAGTCTCACCCAAGCCTCATGCAAGGCAGCAGGTGTCCAAATGCCAGTGGAACATGAAGACTGCAGTAAGAAAGGTTGTGAAGGGGAGCAGGCATTATATGTATTTACATAGCTACAGAGACCGCAATTTTAATGGCTGGCGCAGGACTGTTGACGGCGGGTCTTGAGGACTCACCCAATCCCAAATGATATTACAGTGCCCACAAAAAGTCAGTACTACATAGCTCTTGTCAGTGGTAGACAAAGGCGGTATCATTACACCCCATTTACAAACAGGGAAAGTAAGGCACAGAGCTGCTGTAGTCCAAAGTCACCCAACATACCAATGGCAAAGCCAGGAACAGAACCCAGGTCTTTAGTGAAGTCCCTTTCAGGGCAGGTCCTTCCAGTGGTCAGTCTCGGCATCTATTCTGGGTTCGCTTTAGGGGTCATGAGATTCCCTATAATCTATATAAAGCAGCAGTAGCAGCCACAATCAGCCTCTTGTTGCTCTGTCTCTTCCCATGATGCTAGCCTTTCTTTTTATGCACAGAATATGCCCTCCTCACACGAGATGCTGTTTCACAAATTATTGTGTTATATCCTGAGCTGGTGTAAATTGTCATAACTTCATCGAAGTCAAAAGGAGAGATGCTTTAAGCTCATCTAAAGCAATATGTTTCTTTAGTTTTATTCAGATTTATTATTTGTGATTCGTTAGGCTTAATGAACTGCAGGGATGATAACATACCATATGTTGTACTATCAAATACTGGTTAGATATGAGGAAAGCTTTCTATTTGGAAGGATACTTAAGTACTGCAAAAACAACAAGAGTCCTGTGGCACCTTATAGATTAACAGATTTCTTGGGGTATAAGCTTTTGTGGGCTCCAACCCACTTCATCAGATTCAACTGGGGTTTCGTGGGATGTAGCCCATGAAAGCTTATACCCGAAGAAATTGTCAATCGGTAAGGTGCCACAGGACTTTCGCTGTTTTTGCTATATGCAGACTAACCCGGCTACCCCTCTGAAAATTAAGTGCTGCAGTCAGGTATCAAGGGAGATTGTGGAATCCCTGTTTTAAGAATGCTTTAAAAAACACCCATTATGAATAAAAATTTCCAGGAGGGATAGCCATGTTAGTTGGTGTACAACAAAAACTTAAGGAGTCCTGTGGCACCTTAAAGACAAACAATTTTTTGGGGGCATAAGCTTGTGTGGGCTCCAACCCACTTCGTCAGATGCATCTTGGACCCATCAAAGCTTATGCCCAAATAAATTTGTTAAGTCTTTAAGGAGCCACAGGACTCTTGTTTTTGCTGTCAGTGATGGTCTAGGTTTACGTGGTCCTGCCTCAGTGCTGGTAGATGAACCACTAGATGCCCTCTGGAGGACCCTTTCAGACCTGCATTTCTATGATTCTCTATATAAAAATACAAGACGAGTGGAGAGATCATGTAAAATAAGGGGTGGGGTTGGACCAAAATACAGGGTAGTGTCTGGCTCTGGAACATTTTGAAAACCTGTCTTAAGGATATAAAAAAGAACAGTCAAATGGTTATAGTCCTGGGCTGGGACACTGAAGACCTGGCTTCAGCTCTCTACAATAAGCTTCCTGTGTGACCTTGCTCATTTTTTCTTTGCATCTTTGTTCTTCATCTGTAAAAGAGGCACAACAACAGTGTGCTACCTCCCAGGAAAGCGGTGAGAACAAATCTGTTAGAGACTGTAAAGTACTCAGATAGACAGCCTGGAACTGGTCTAAGAGAGGGCTTACCAAGCGAGTGATGGAGGTGACACAGGCTTGTTTCCTATAGCAGGAGACTCACTTGGCTCCCCCAGAGTAGGGAAACTGAAACCTTCAGTAGTTAGGGAACTACAATAGGTAACACAGTAACAGTTTAAGGTGCCTTTCAAAGACAATGAGGGTTTCAGGTGATGGTTAAGTACAAATTCTTACAACATCCCTGAGGCAGTCATGGCCAGTTTTACAAATCAGAACAGATGCAGAGCGTGATAATATGTTTAGTTAATGTATATTTCAGTACTGTATTTACTGAATCAGTGCTTGTGACAGGGTCAGGCAGACAGCCCTGAGACTGAGGGCAGGTCTATGCTGCCTGCCATTTTCTCAGCTTAGCGCTATGCCGGGGGGGGTCTTCAGTGACTCGCTTCCCTTTACAGGCTGGGTCAGTAACTTGGAAAGTCGATCTGATGGCAGCACATTTGAAGATCAGCCCAGAGAAGAGCTGCAGCTCAGGTAACACCTATGCAAGCAGCCCATCTCCCCACAATCACCACTGCCAGTGCCCCCCAGCCATGACACAAAGGGAACATCTCTAGGGGGAAGAAGGTCAGTAGGAAAGCTGATTCCTTGGCCTTTCTGACACTGCTGCTATGGATGCAGAACTGCAATGGTTGTTTTTTTTTTCATCTTGATAGCTACCCACTAGAAACGAGATTGAACCCCAGCAACAAACCCCTATTAGATGTCAAATGTCAGTCACTGCCAACCTGAGCTGGGCTTGAATCAAAGACCAGAAGTCTATCATCTGGGTCATCAGTTCCCTAATGGCTGGGGCTTTAAAATCCATCTCAGAAAATATACCTATCATGCAAGATAATATTTCATTTGTCAGATGGAGCAGCATGAGGCCCTGGGGAGCACTGAGTAGTTGTGAAATACTATCCTAATAATGAACCCAGTAACTTACCATAGAATCAAATGGTAAAGCTGGTTTCCTTGGCTTTACAAAGTGTGTGTGTGTGTGTGTGTGGGGTGTGATTTCTGTTTCCCCTTCTGACTCCCCACATCCTCCATGAAAATGTAATTTTATATAAATTATTGTGTAGCACCTATTCTCTGCATTTCCATGCTCAATTTTTGGCAGTGCATCATACATAAAGAACAAAATTCATTGAACTGCACAATGAGGCTGGAATTCAATATAAAAGATCCAGACCTTAGGAAAAGGTGTAAATTGAAAGCAGGCTCCAGAGAACATACGAAAACTCGTATTTCAAATGACACCTAAAGCTGGAACTCATTCTCAGAAGTGTAATGGAGGGGAGGAGAGCAAGAATTGCCTGCTTTTACAGAAAACCAGAAAGAGAAGTGTGTGTCTGTTGGAGGGGAATGCTTGTTTATTGCACACTCAAGCTGTGTAACCCCCACATATCCACGAGGGTCACAGGGCCGTTCTACCTTGCCCTGTCATGCACCCAACTTCATTCTTAAAATTTCTCTGCTTTTATAGTTGGTTCATTGATGTATACTGGATTTCCTGGCCGGCCAGCCTATTGTCCCAGTGAAGCAGATGCTAGGTCTAGGAACTCCCATACTGGCTCATCAAGCCCAGCAGCCAGTTTCCAAAGTGGCCAGTAACCTGAGATTTCAAAGGAAGGTGCAAGAACCCCCGAAGGAGGTAATTATTTAATAACCTGACTACAGAGACTTTCTGTCTAGGAAAGAGGTGGACAGGGTGTCACTTAAGCATTAGCCTCCAATTTAGGAGATCCCACTTCATTTCCGGCTCTTCTGCAAATCTCCTGTGTGACCTTTGCCAAGGGGTTTATGGCTAGGTGCCTGGCCACCACTTGAGGCTCCACTGGGACTGGGATTCACAAGCCCCTCTTCCTCCACAGCTGCTGCTGAACCCTAAGAACAAAGCACACACCACTTGGCTTGGCACATCTCATTGGCAGGCTTAGGCAGGGAGCTACCGTGGTTTTGTGAATCCCCTGCTATTGCTTATTTCTCCCCAAGCCCCACGCACTGCCTAGGTGCCTAACCCAGGCTTGGTGAATCCCAGTGATGTGCTGGGCATCACCATACCTCAGCATCACCAAACCTCTATATAACTGTACCTAAATTTCTTTGTGAATCTAGCCATGAGTTTCGCTCAGCCTCAGTTCTCCATGTGTAAAATGAGGGCAATAGCAGTTCCCAGTCTTGTAGGGATGTTGTGTGACTAAACGTATTAAAGGTTGATAGGTGCTCCGATACCAGGGTAATGAGCATAGGAGTACCTAAAATAAAGCGGGAAAGTTTCTCTCTAATCCCGTTAATTAAAGATTGTGTTACACCTGAATCATGAGAACTTCTCTCTCTTCCAAAAGCACCCACTTTAAGCCCTTAGTATTACAACTCTGGATGTTCCTCTTATCCATAAAACTATCAATTAAGAGAAGAAGTCATTAAAAACTCTCAGCGTGACATAAATAACAATGCATTACATTTTATATTTGTACCTGTGGTTTGAATTTAGATGGGAATAATTTTATGTCTAAATAAAGATTAGACTACATTACAAACGGGCATAGCCTTCCAATCTGTGCACTCCTGTATACTGGCTGAGAAGGGAAAAATTAGCTTCCAGTGGCTTCCTAACCCCAGAATGGGATTCTCTCTCACCCGACACCACCACCATGGAGTCCCCACTTCTAACCTTAGCTCAGGCTTCAAAAAACAAAACAAAAAAAAAAGTCACCCGCCCACTTCTAACTTCCAGAGTCATTAACATTATTTCCCCGGGGATATTCTCCAAGGGAAAGAAAACCCACAGCAAAATGAGAATTTCACATGGCATCAAATCTTTGCCTATTACATTAGATTTTCCATGGGACAAAGGCTTTTCTCTCTCTTTTCAGTAAGTGGTAAACCTCTCCTGTCTCACTGACTTATGAGTAAGGGATCTGGGGCTATCAGTGCTTAAAGGACACAGTTTAACTATCACAGACACTAGGAGTCAAGGGCAATGATGAGTCTTGAAGGTTCCTGAGGGAAATTTTCCCCCCTTCAACAGTAAAATGATGCTTATTACACTGGACAACACCTGAATAAAAATGAGGATGTTAAATATGTATGAATGTGTCAGAACTGCTGGAAATATCTTCTGTTACTTGCACACAGCAGAAAAATACAGTACAGGAGAATTTGTGCAAGTGCACACCAGCAGTGTGGACCAATGGTTAGGGCAGAGATTGAGACTCAGCCCTCTGAGCTTTTATCAGTTCTTTCACTGACTCAGTGTGCGACACCTATAGCAAGTTGCCTATGATTAGATTGTACTCCTCAAATACATTATTCACTTGGCTTGCCCATTTTACAGGAGTATTTGAGGCTTAGTAACTTGTCGAGACCCTCTGATGAAAAGCGATAGAACACTGTTAATGGCTGATTTTACAGGATGACCTACTGAAAAATCACCATGAGGATCTTTAGTGTCGAACTCCGGCATTCCAGTGACATGAGCATTAGGCAGAGTTCACTTTAGAAAAGGAGTTCAGTTCACATCCCCAGAAGAAAGAAGCCAGGTCATGACCTCTAACTCCTTAGCTAAAAAAGTAAATGGCAGTGGCGATGATGTTAGTGTTCCCATTCTTAAATTCTTAGTTGGCTTTCTGAATATGGTGCTATGCTGGGTTTGTCATATAGCTGACAGTGTGTATCCACTTTCCTCTTCTCTGGGAACAGAGAGCTAGGTAATACTTGCATGCTTGTTTTCTGTTCTTGCTTTCACCCAAAAAAATCAATACAATTTAATTCAAAAACATATAGATGATGTTTTTTCTGATAAAAATTCCTGCCTCTGATCCTCTCTTTCCAGATGAGCTAGAAAAGGAAATTAAATTCATCTTTCTTTCCAAGTACTGTGCTCTTTGCCTGAAGCCAAAATTCCTTCTCTTCAAAGCCCCATCCCAGGGTCACTGCTGAAATGAGATTATAAAAGGTCATCCTGATGCCAGTATATGTGAAACATGGAACTGGGCCAAATGAACTAACCAGAGTTTCTCTCGGGTTCCCTTCCTCTATGACATTTTATGCAGTGTAAAAATTTTTTGCAGAGGTGCATGACGTACAGCTGTGACTAAGTTGTGCTGGTTTCCAGCAACGAGATGGTGAAGAGTCAGCAAAATGCATTGTGCCATAACCAGTCGGGGCTTTATCAGGCCAACTCAAGATTGTGTGGCACTTTAACAGATTTATTTTTTGCATGAGCTTTCGTCTCCTTGTTGTTTTTTCACTGGACTAGACTAACACGGCTATCCCTTTTAAAATTGACAACTCAAGATTGCCATTCTTTCCAATAGTCCCACTGGCTTATTTACTATCTGTGACACAGGCCAGGTCTACACTGGCTGTGGATTTTGGCAGCAGGCAAAGGGAGTAACTCGATTATTAACCTCATACACCTAACGCCCACTCACCACAGCATCTTCAGTGTTCTGAGTTGATGAGAAATGCCTTCCCGTCAAATCAGTGCTGCTCTTATTGAGGGAGGCAGTCTTAACATATCGACTTTCCAGTTGATTGAGTGAGTCTTCACTCACAGCTTGATCAATCTGCAAAGATCAAACTGATGGCAATGAATTTGCTGCCATTAGTGTAGATCTGCCCATAGACTGTCACAACACATCCACCTAGAGCAGGCTTTGACAAACACGTGTTTCTGGTCACCATGGTAACCAGTTTTAGTAGTCTGTCACCTACCTCTACTGAGGAGCACCCGCTTGTGACCAGCTGTAAAATTGCTGGCGCTGAGCTGTCAGCCAGTTTTGTTCACCCTGAGCAGGAAACAGAAAGCGGCTACTAGGGCAAACTGGGTTTAATCCAAAGCTTACTGGTACCAGTGGAAGTCTTTAATCATTTGAATGGACCTTGAATCACGTTCATCGGCTGCATCACTGCCTGTACATTGGCAGTGAATAGTGGAACATGGTAACTTTGGTTTTTCTCTCTAGGACAGTGGTTTTCAAACTTAGGGTTGGGACCCAATACTGGGTCGTGGACCCTCAGGCACTGGGTCACGGCATCTCTTGCTGCCATCACCAAAAGACTGGAATGCATTGCTCAAAGATGTAATTGCTGGGTCACAGGCATAAATGATTATTTTCAAGTGAGACTGAGAAAAAATGTTTGAAAACTCCTGCTCTAGGAGATGTAGTGGGACCAGCATAAAGGAGATGCTGGACCTGCTTCTCAGTTACCCTATTCTTGTACTAGGGGCAGGGACACAAGAGGGGACAAAGCAGACTTTAAACCCACCTATTCTGAGGCCGCAAAAGGGAGCCAGGGCTGCACCTACATATACTTGGCTTTCTGTTGCTCCATAAGGGCCCAGGACAGTGGAGATCAGCTGTATTGCAGCAAATTCTGGTTGTAACCAAAAACATCCCCTTGTGCTCACCCACCCACCACAAGGGATGTTCTCATCCATCCTCCTGCCCACTACACCCCACCCAAAGGCCCTTTGTACTGTCAAGGTTGCGTACAAAGGCTCTACCAGAACAGAGACACTAACTCATTATCCTAACCTTTTCAATATTGTTGCTGCCGGTTACTAAGTTGTGTATGTTCCATGCCACAAGTGTTTGCATCTCTAATAATTTACAGATAGTGATGAGCCCTTACAAGTTATTTCTACAGACCATCATTTGCAAACTATATAAATATATGTTATTACAAATAATGTACTTGAAAAGGGCCCCACTGAATCAGGGAAAGAATCCATTTTCTTGCTGAATACTCAGAGACCATGCTAACAACTCAACATTGTCATTTATTCCTTATTTCTAATAACAATATGCTCACAAAGAAACCTGGCTATGTTCTTGTCCTATGGAGTGCCTTAGAGTTCAGCAAAGATTAAAAAAAAATCTGCATCTTTGTAATGACAGCTGAAGTGCCCAGTGGTACCTTCTTTAAATATCATGGGTATTGAAATGAGGTTCACCTCCAAGATGCCAAAAGCCTATCTAGGGGCTTTTGAAGTGTTTGCCTGGACTCTTTATTTCTTAAATGAATAAGCCTCATTCAAACAAACAGATGAAGGAAGTCCCCTAATAACGTCCTTATCTAAGAACTGTTGGTTAATATTTCACCTCCTCCTCTCTGATGTGTTGCAAGATGATGAGCTCAGTGCACTTCTCCAACACATTGGCACTTGGCTCGATATACTTAAGGAAAAGACTTGGTTTATGAATAAAACAGAACTTTCACTATGAAAATTAAAGAAGAGGTTAAAATGGAGAAGCGTGAAGGAGTCAGACCAAATTTTATACAGGGTTACATGTTGTAAATCCATTCTAGGGACTGGAGTTACTACAGGTTTACACTGGCATGCCTGACATCTGAATCCACTCTTTTGTCTTTGATGTTTCAAATGATCCCATTAGAGCTACTAATTGCTATATTTTAAGCCTTAATACAAGTTTTAAGCAAGAAATTGAGGCTTTGTAACTGTTCTTCCTAATCGCTCTTGAAATGCTGAGTGCTTAAATGTCATTTTTGGGGAGAGGCCTATATGTTACTTTCAGGGCATCAAAACAATCAATCAGCCACTTGTGAGGCTGGAACAGCACAGAAGAAAAAAAAACTTTTCAAAACTAACTGATGTGCAAGTGCAGGTCTCACAGACTGCCAGGGGAGAAACATTTACCACTGGTGAGAAATCAGGGAGATAACAGATCGCTCCTCTGGTAAATCCCTGGGAAGAGAAAGCATCAAATTGAAAGTTGTTAATTTTATTCTAAAAGATCATATAATCTCTCCCTGATTTAGTTAATATAATCTAGATCCTAATGGGAGCTTAGAAGATTTTCAAAGCTGAACAGTAATTTTACGTGTCTTAATTCTGAGGTGCTATATTTAAGGCACCTTAAAGGGCCTGATTTTCAAAGGACTTGAGGGGTCTACTTTATGAAAACACCGCTTCAGAGTGTCTTTGGGTGTCCCCCGCAAATCAAAGCGCATAAAATTACTAGTCACTTGAAAACCTTGTTAATTATTGGATTACATTTGCATTTTCTATTTATTAATTTAATTCAAACAATTTTTAAAAATTACATATAGCAACATGGAAACTGCACGCACAGCCCTTTGGAAGTAGCACCACATCCGCTGCTTTCCTGGTTGTATCAGCAGACCTCAGCAGAAGAAAAGTTACAAGTACAATGTGAAAGCAACCAAAGCTGGAACATAATCCGAGGCTCAGTCTAGACTGTGCGGCTCTAGCAAAGGAAGGTGTGCAAGTTACATTACGCAAGAAATGTAACTGAAATCAATGTATTTTGCATCAAGTAGCTCTGCTGTCTTCACTATACTCTATCGATGGGAGATGCTCTCCCATTGACATAGCATATGCTTCTCATTCTGGTGGAATGATAGGAGTAACCAATTGGGACCTACTCCATCAATGCACCTCTGCATTCATGGCTGTGGTGCTGATGGAGATGCTTGGAGTAGACAAGCCCTGAGTGTACAAAATTAGAGCAATTAATCTTGCCCTGTATGCTATTGCTCATCCTGGATGGTAGACAAACAAAGGGAGTGAAATCCCAAAGACTGTGACTGGTTCAGGAAAGTGTCACTCCCTCAAAAAACCAGAAATAATATCCCAGACAAGCTTAATAGGCGCAACTGGAGTATAAATCAAGAAGTGGTGTTGGAATAACCATGTGCCCCCTCTTTTGGGGGTTTAAAGGTATTCTGCTGTGTCTTTAGTTACATTTGCATACAAAAAACAAGATCATGCCAAGACCAAGCACCTAACAGCTTGCTGCAAGGGCTAGAGCTTTCAACAGACTGCTAGGGCAGCCCAAAGCACAACCCATTCCTGCAGTCTACTGACAGTGGACTTAAACATGGGTTACTGTCACCAAGTCCCCATCAGGACAGTCACAACTTCAACGTCACTCAGCAGCAGCCAGTCACACTCCTAACATATTATGGAAAGTGTGACTTATTCCACTTTCAGCTACTCTATGACTGCAAGCTGAGAGCAGAACAAAGGAGGCTTAAAGAGGTGAAGTGACTCAAGATACTGTTTCCAGATATATAGAGTAAAACCGAGAGACGGGGAGTCCCCTACACATGTAGAAGCAGAAGGGAAGAACGAGGAAATCAAGACTAGGATTTTATTAAGCATGAAGGAGATCAGCTGGTGCACAAGCTGAACATATGTTCAGAAAGTCAAGGTAGCCACTGCCAGTGGAGCAAAGAGACCAGAAAGTCTCCACTGGCCTGCACCTTTTGTAACCATTTACATCAGTGCATAGTGTAGCAAAACATGCCTAAACCAGAGTAGTAGCAGATTTTGCATTGGTGAAAATGACTACATAAGGGGCTGGGGAACGGAAACTTTGGCCCATGGCTCAGGGAGTAAGCAGGTGGACATAAGTTTAGGGGTCAGCAATCTGAAAGATAAGGGCCATTTTATAGCCAAGTGTTTTGAGAGCCAAAATGGATATAGTCTTCTGATCGGGGGCTGGGAGAGGCCACTGGCTGCAGGGTCCCCTGACAAATACAGGGCGATGAACTAGGAGCAGGCCCTCTGCAGAGACTCCACTGCTGGGGGGGGAGCCTGGCATGGGGCACAGGCAGGCTCCCCTGGTGGCAGGAAAGGGCTAAGAGCCAAGATCCGCAAAGGGGCAGTCAAAAAGCCACACGTGGCTCTGGAGTCACAGGCTGCAGACCCCTGGTAGAGCAACAGGCTAGGATGAGTCTGTGGAGACATGTGAAAACCAGGCAAACAAATCTAACAAGGAAAACTATATTACCAAAGAATGTAAAGTGAAACAGATCCCTCTAAACATAACACACATTTCTGGGGCTTTTCCAAAGCAATTGTGATTATATACTAGGCATGTTTAGTCCAAAAGCCCGTAACCCTTATATAAATAGTTTTTGCCCGAAATTTCCAGTCCAGTTATTTACATTAAGATCAACCAGCACATACAGGATCAGACACATCATACCACATATTTTATTTATTTATTTCTAATTCTACTCAACAGAGCATTTTATTTCCCCCAGTGGCAATATACACTCAGTAGGTAAAAGTATGTGAAAACGCAGCTTGAGGAGAGAAACAACATTACTGGTGATCTACAACGCTGGACTGCATTTACGAAGCATTTTGATGAACACCAGCCACCCACGTAATATAATTATTGTTGCTATTAGACTGTTGTTTATGTCAAATTTGTTGCTTTTGTAGCTCTAGCAGAGAAAGCCGTACAGTATTTTAGGATTACAGCACTCTAGAGATTTTATCAAACGTAATGGCAGCTGCAACAACCATTAGAGTGAGGCAGTAATTCACTGCAGTTACAACATCAAAACTAGATGTTAAATAATTTAATGCGGGAGTTCATACTTGATTTGAAAATGAGGAATGCAGGATACTAAACAGCCCAGTTTGCATGAAATAGAAATGAAGCACTGTGTGTGTGTGTGGGGGGGGGGTAAATCAGGGGAGATGTTACCATATGTTCTCTCTTCCCTTATCCCAAGCCTATATTTAGTTTAGTTCATCCTCTTGGATAATTGTGGAGAAAATCTAAGGCTATGTCTACACTTGCAAGTTAGCTCGAACTAGGGAGGTTTAATTCGAACTAATTTAGTCTCTGTCTAGATGACGCTTTCATTTGTTCAAATCAAGGAATTCCTTAATTTGAACTAATGAAAGCTTGGTTTGACTTAGCATGACCTGCCCTTTAGGTCAAACTAAGCCTTAGTTTGATCCTTAGTTCGAATTTGGCACAGTGTGGACATTTCAAGTCCACTTTGTTGGTTCGAACTAAGGGCAGTTAGTTTGAATTAACGAAGTGGGTTAAGTCGAATTAACTGTAATTCGACTTAGCCCTAGTCTACAACGAGGGCTTTTCTCGGCAGCAGTTGACTGGCACTTACACAAGGCATGTAAAACGCCTTGTGTAAATGCCGGCAACTTCCTAAGCCACCAGAACACACTGGAGAAAGCCAACCACAAATCCCTTGCAGTCAGCTTTACCCTATGTCTCTTGGCCCCCAGGACTTCCAGCGCCAACTTCCGGGAGCGCAGCAGCTAAGTGCTCCCAGAACGCCGGGCTGACAGCAGTGATTTGCCTCCGTCAGTGGAGAAGGAGCCTCAGTCCATGCTCTTAATTCGAACTAATAAATTTGAATGTAGTCCGAATGATGTTTGAATTAACAAATTCAAGCTAAATGTGGGAAGTGTAGATGTAGCCTAAGTGCCTCAGATTAGGGTAACATTTTCATGGAAAATGAGACACACAGTAATAAGTTAACCAAAGAGAAACTATCACTGACTGAATTGTAATAGGATTAACATACATTATATATTATCACACATTAGCTTCAAAGAGAGTCATAGATGAAGTGGGATTTTCTCCCACGAAAGCTCATGCAATAGATATATCTGTTAGTCTTTAAATGCCACAGGACTCCTTGTTTGCTTGTTTTACTGAACTAGACTAACACAGCTGCCCCTTTGGATCTTGAAAAAAAGTTGAAAACAGAAGTTAGCCCACAGACTCCCTTAATAATGGACCAAACTCATGACTAGTCTGTTACAGCAATGTAAATCCAGACCTCCTTCAACAGTGCAGAATGATGCCCAAAAAAGGACCATAAGAAACACCATCTCTGCAAACTATCGTGCCCAGCTATAAGCAGATAGCACTAGAAGTCTCAGCACAAAGCCAGGCCACACTAGACTTCCACCGAATTTGAGGACTAAGAAGATCTGGCTAGTTTGGATCCAGGCTTTTGGGTTTTTTCTCCAAGATTCTCCAGGTTTGCCAATCACTATTTTCAACTTGGGTGGGTACTTTTATGAGAATGAAGAAATACAGTGAATTCTCCAATATAAGTCCAATTAACAACATCAAATATTAATTAATTTAAACAGAAATAGAATGACTCAACAGGTTTAGCTGTAATTTATTTCAGGTACCTACTGCCCCCATTACTGTAATATCTGAGCATCTCACAATCTTTAATGTTTTTATCCTCCTAAAACACTGATGCGACACGGAACTGCTCTCATCCCATTTTATAGATGGGGAATTGAGGCACACTGTGACAAAGTGATTTGTCCAAAGTTACACGGATGCATACAAAGCCGCAAACCTTTCCTTATCATTACCTAAATAAGAGGAAATAAACTCATCCAGGCAGTACCATAATACCCTTAAGAGATTTCCATTCAAATCATATCCATTTATTTTTGTTTTATTCCATCTGACCGTCTGTCATCAGCAAAAATATGGACTTTGTTTTACTTTAAAAATGTTTGTCACTATGGTAGTAAATTTATCAATGAAATTTAAAATATTAGAAATGCATTATTCAGCATGTTGATTTCCTTACTAAATTTTACTCATGTCTGTTGTGCCATTTACTTTTAGGAATCAGATCAAGAATTATAATGATAAGGAAGAAGAAGAAATGAGTTCTTATTGTGATATAATTCCTCTTTATCTTCACCTATTTAATAGTGTTAAATTGCAGAATGGATAACAGGTGAATACTGAACTCTCATCAAGTTGTTTGCTTTCGGAATTCTTTTATAAATTCTTCAGATTCTATTTACATATTGTTTAATTACTCTTAAAATCAGATCTGATCACATGAATGCAAAGGTGGCAATGTTAATTAACTTGAGATTCAATGCTTTTGTCATTCTGATCATTTTACATGGATCAGGAAATAGTGTTAATAAAGCTAACTTACTGTGACAGGTGTAATTTCACGGATTAAGGAGACACTTGTGAAAGTCACAAATATATCCAGGATGCCTGAACATTTCTTCATCTAAGTTTTGAAATATATCATTCATTTTGTTTCGAGAGGTTTTGGCACTAACAGCTTATCATAACAGGATTAACATATAAATATTATCACAGCCAGCAGGATGTTTCTGAATAAATATTAACAGCAAATATTAGGAGACCATATCAGAATAACTAATTAAGCCCAGCTGTCAAATATCAGCGGAAGTTTTCGGTGCCCTGTTTATAACAGGCTGGTAATATTTCAGATTAATGGAGAAGCAACCATAATGTCTCCTCCCCCTACCCCCAGTTCCTCACATTCACTCTCATAAAAGTGTAAATCTGTAACAAACTAAATCATGACCTCTGATTAGCAGATGAGTTTAACACCTTTAACATCTGCACAGCCCTTGTATTGTACAGTCATCTATTTAAACCCCTCTATTTCTACCTAAACCTGTGAGGAAAAAAAATTATAGGAATAACTTTCTCTAGGTATTAATCAGTGACTCAGCAATAATTTAACTAGGGAAACAAAACTGATTGAGCAAGATAGGAAAGCATCAAGTTGTGCCATCCTTTGGCTTCTCTTTTGGGTTTCTGTTTCATGAGTCATTATATATTGTCCACCCAAAAAAACAAAGAATTCTGTGCCTGAGATCATGCTAAGCTTCAGACATTTTTTACAAGTTTAGAGTTGCTCGATAGACGACGCGAAGCTGAGCATTTCTGCTTCCCTAAACAAGGCTGATACAAGAAGCAAGAATTCTTAGAACTCTGTAGACCTGAGTGCAAATCCCTTCCCCGTCACAGACTTCCTGCCTCACCTTTTACAGCTGTGTAAACCCAGAACTCCTTCAATGGTGCAGGACTATGCCCAAAAATGCAAGTGGCAAAATATCAGAAGAAATGTCATACGGGCAAATTATTCCGCTCAGGAATGGGCACAAACTACAAGAAATCTCAGAGCAGTGTTCTCTTGAGATCAGTATTATAGAATCTGCGTTGGAGAAGAAAAGGCACACAAGAAATTAAGAAGCTCAAATTGAGTCTGAAGCTGTGGTCCAGACATTAGGTCATAATTTGATTTCAGTATAAAGACAGAGCCATTTAAATTACAGGTCTGACTAAGTTTGGTAAAACTTTAGTTGGTGTTTCTGAACAAATGGAGAGCCATCTTCTCAAACTCCTCTTTACATTTATAAGAGCTGATTATTTTTAGTATTAGTCTGTACACAACTAATTTGTGGGTTTCATTCCAATCTAGTACCGGGACTCATTTGTTGATTTGATCTTGATTTGGTTGGTGTAATACTCCATTTGTAGTTCAGTAGTCACAGCAGTTTAGCTTTGATGGTTTTTTTTTTATTTTATAAGTGTTTTAATTAATTTTACAATAGATACTGAGTTTCAATAAGCAACACGAGTCTAGAACCTTTGAGAAGGTGGGATGGATACATCTACTTGTCCTGAAAACTTGGCTAGCTTCCCCCAATTAATCTTTGGTTCTCCCCTGGCCTTCAACCCAGCAACAAACTCTATGGGGGCTGAGACTTGAAGTTTCAAGGTTCTCTGCTGGGATGCAGGGAGCTGCTCATGCAGGACTGGAACCTAAATTACATTATTGCTTTATTTGACTTACCACCAAGGCATTCCCTACAGCCAGCATGTGGAAGAACAGGGAATACGTTTCAATTACTGGTTAACCTTATGTAGTGAGCTAATGGAAACAGGCACATTTTTAAGGGCAGCCACTTTATGCTTAGGGCTAGGAGAATAGCAAAATTTTGTTCTACCCTTGATATCATGCTACATTTTACCATGACTTAAATTGGAGCTGGAAGATGCCACATAGCACTACACACTTTTGGCACAAAAATGGCAGGGTAGATGGTGATAGATAATTCAGTGCTGTAATAATTGCTTTGGGCCTGATTCAAAAGCTACTAAGTTAATGAAAAGGCTCTCAAGTACTTCAGTGAGCTTTGAAGCAGGTCTATCGAGAAATCTTTGTGATTCTTTTACTGAGAGGGTGGCTGTGACCTTGGGCATATATACATTCCTTCCCTAACCATTAAAATTCAGCCAGCTATGAGATGCTACATGGTTCACGGGAGGAAGTGGAGGATATCCTATCAGGGGGATTTTGAAATTGAATTGGCTGGGGGGGGGGTATGTGTGACAGATTTATGGTAGGAGGGTAAAGGAAGTCCCCCTTCCCACACTTCCTATATTCCAGAACTAATGAGCTTCCTGTGTGTCTAGTTCTGTGGTTTTGTGCTGTGAGAACTGTACAAGTGTGGCATGAAATGTTGTACAAAGGTGAAGAGAATCAATATAAACATTTTCATCTTAAACAATATTTTATCTAACCAAAATTACAACTCATAAAACTCTTGAAAATTAATCATCAAATTAAAAGCAATTGATTCTAAAACATGGACAGTCTAAACACAGGTGGGTCAAAGAACAACATAAGATGATGTGTATTTTTTTTCTGGTGGATTTGAAACATTAACGCATTTGACCCTTCTTTAGCTTGTTGTATGCACTACATTGCAAAAAGCTCTATTAGGACTGTAATCATAGTAAATGTAAGTAAGTGTGACATTTATGACGGATCAATTCAGCTGAAAAAGTTGGTGTGCCATAGAACTACTTGTCTCATTGAAGTGTCCCATGTTTCTAAAAAGTTTGGGAATCACTGGTCTAGTGGCAAGAGATTTTCAATTAAAATGGTCCAAATCTTGCACCCAGCAAACCCGATGAATTTCACTGTAGAATTTAACCTCCCTCTTCCTAATGCAACTTTAATAGTGACAATAATTAATGTAACAAATCTCTGGTCAGTTAACTCCCAATTACCAACAAGCTCTCCCCATGCTTTCCCAGGAACAGTGAATGAAGTGAAACCAAAAAGGTATCAGACATTTATTCTTGAAACCCTGAACTGTAATTAGATGCTGAAACTATCTCCTAAACAATGATTGTTTTAGGAGACAGTGAACTACCCAAGTTATTACATCACACACAGTTAAGAACTGAATGTCACTTTCCTGAATGTGGACTAAAAAAAATCACTACTAATAAGAACATGGGTTGAAACCTGGTTATGTGTTTCTTAATTCTTTCTGGAAAGGTTACGACACAAACTGAAGACAGTAATTAACACGCTATTAATACAATGCCTGACCAGAAGCAAACAATTTGAAAAGACTAAACTGTGTGGCTGAACTAAATTCAGAGAGATGAGGCAAGTCATTTCAAACATTGTGAAATGAACATTTCCTGATAATGTCCATTTCTTTTAGATAATCAAGACTGATTTACAGTACACACAGTACAGTAAGCAGGCCCTTTTCGACTAAAGACAGCATCAGTTTTCCACTGATACGTTTACTATGTATATTTAGAAACTATACTAGAAGTTTTAGTAATACAATGGCAAATCATACGTTTGCTTTTAAAAAGCAAAACTATCTCATTTATTAAATGTAAAACTGCTGGCAATGACCTACCTGTTTTCAGAGGTAGCAGATTTCCTCTGACAAACAATAACAGCTGGTGCATATTTCCCAGTATAATCCACGCTCTCTCTAATGTCCCACAAGTGCGGGCTGCTGGCTCTTACACTGAAAATATTCACACCTTTCTTCACCTTTGCCCTAAAAAGAACAAGAGGGTATGTCAACCATTAGAGACAGCATTTCTTTTCCAAGCTGTTACATGGATCTTCATTGTTTTCTCATTACTGGTCCTCTGGAGATGCTACAGCTCATTATAGATGGACCACAATAGTGGGAGCCAAGGACATAATAGGATTAAACTTCCCCAAACTTTAAAAGGAGCAGTGTCAAGATAATAATGTTGTTGATACAGTGGTAAATAGACCTGTATTTACACTTTTTTCCCCACAACACACTACATCTCTAGACCCAAAAGAATGTTAAAGCTCTACTACAATTTTTCACCATTTATACTACTTATTTTCAGCTTTGCCAGGTCATTTTGACACTAAAACTAGCCTAATTAGTTATACATTTGGTCCTCATTGGCCCTCATCCTGCACACTCTTAAGCACATGCTTATCTTTACACACGAGTTGTTCAGTTTCAGCAGGACTGCTTACATGCACAAAGAACACAAAAATGACACACAAACTTGCTTGGGGGATTGGGCTTCTGGCATCATGGTCATGGGAGAGGTTACGACTAGAAAGACCAGACCTGAGAGAGAGAGACGGACACACATTTCCTGCTCCCAAGCACTACTCAATGCAGCTGATTTGAGGTTACCGGTGCTGGAGGGAAAACTATTCATTTAGTAATTTGTTTTCTTTCTTTCACTTTTTAATTTCAGATTTTCTAACTCCTACATCTCTCTTTTTCCTCCTTATACAAAAAATCCAAAATGCGTGCACTATGCCATGTTGACATTGCCCCTTTTTATAGTGTCCCTTTCTATAGGGTTCATGAATTAGCAGTTTCCAGTGATGTTAAATTTTGACTGTCAAAGTTTTAAAAAAAAACAAACAAAAAAACAAACTATGTGATCAAATATCTCAACACACGAGATGTCACAAGCTGAGCCCCTTAGCTAAAGAATCGCAGGTACTAAATGCATTCTGCACTCTGGCTAGTCCTTAATTCTGAAAACCAAAGGAATGCGAGAGATACATTTTGGACGCATGGAGACATCACTAATGATAGAAAGTGTGATTGACTCTGCCTCACTATAAGATTTCCTCTGGAATCTTTTAAGAGCGGCGTTCTGACAGTGAAAAAGGGCCTGGGATTCCTTCTACAAATTGGGTACTACAGTTGTATCAAATTTAATCTCCTGGTAGTACAATGGCAGCTATTACTGTTTAGCAATTTCCTTAGCTCATCTGTAAGAATTATGATGTCAGGATCAGATAATTTGTGCTCAGGGGCTTCTATGCCAGTTTCACAATGAGCTACATTGTGAGGAGGATGTAATGCCCGTACCTAGCTCAGTTATAAACATCCCTCAGGGGGACGGACCACTGGCCCATGAGAGCTTGGGAAATTAACTTGCAGTCCGCGCAGATTTACTAGAGAGTATCAGAAAGACATGCCAAGGTGAATGGAAACTGATGCCAGTCTGCAGCTTCAGCTAGTCCCAATGACCAGAGTGATAGGAAATTTCTGCAACTTCGCCTACTTTCTGGCTGACTGGAAAGAACTAGTGTAAATCCCAAATAGGATTTAGGAACCTAAATGCTCATGAGGATTGGGGTCTAAATGATTTCACTGTGTGTTGTGGGTGCTCATCACCTCTCAGAATCAGATGACTATCACTGAATTCCCACATTCACGTTCCTAGTGCAGCTCTCCAAAACTGTCACCTAAACAGCTCATCCAAACGAATGGTGCTGATAATGACTGAAAGCCAACGTGGGATTAGGATACCTTGTTCCAGTGAAACTGCCCTGCCTCTGTGGATCTGAATCATTGCTACCCCACGCCTAGCACAAGTATTGAGCGACACAGTACAAAACAGGTATGAATCTAAATAAGGCACATCTGTGCCGCCGTTCTCCCATTACCATCACAAACATCTGACAACACCCTGGGAGGCTACTTACCCCATTGCATATAGGGGGAATGGATGCACAGAAATGATAACCACCTTGTCTAAGATCACACAGGAAATCTGTGGCTAGACAGAGGCTGGAACTCAGGTCTCCCACATCCATGCATAACCACTGGACAGACCATCTCTCTTTTCTAGCATGCTAGTATTTTACACCCACATGAGCACCCAAAAGAATGCTAACAGGAAATAAGGTTAGAGAAATGGTGTAAATGAGCCCCCAAAAGGCATGCACACAGAAAATCAGGGCCAATATATTATATAGGTCTATATTTGTACATGTCTGAGAGGCAAAGTATATATATATATAAAAAAGAGATTTCTCTGCATTATGAGCATGTCTATCAGAGTGTACAAAGAAAGGATATTTGATGAACTATAGGACGACTCCATTTTCTTACAGCTAAACCAATCAGAGTTACAAAAGGGTGACTACAACACCAAGCTCTTCAGCATCAGGAAGTACAGAAGTGGAACAAAACCTCTTTGCAATCTGACATCACTTTAATAATGTTAATTCTCCTTTACGTTGCCAAAATGGTGTAAAGGTGTCTGAATGTAAATGAGAATTGGGGCCAATGTCTTAGTTCTGTTAAAAAAGGGGCCACAAGCTTAAAACTGAAGGAATCTTATTTCCATGTGAAAACCATTTAAAAGTTCCAAAAATATAGACGAAGTCACTGCTATTCTCCTCCATTATTCTCCAGCTGCTTCTCTTTAAGAGAAGCAAAGCAGGCCTGACAAAGTGGGATTTTCTCCCATGAAAGCTCATGCAAAATAAATCTGTTAGCCTTTTAAGTGTCCTTGCTGCTTTTGTTGAACTAGACTAACACAGCTGCCTCCTTTGAAACACACACACACACACACACACACACACACAGATAACTTGAGCCTGTTTACCCTTGACAATCACTTCTGATGTTTGAAAACAAACAGATTTTTCTATGCCTTCTGGGTAATTGCGGTCTAAGGGTAAGGATTTCTTCTAAAGGGTTTTGATAAGGTCTAATTCAGTCATCTATTAAAGGACCTAAACCTCTAATTTTACTGAAAATAATAATAGAACTAGATTGCTGTTTTCTGCTGAATTAGAGGTTACTAGCTTTTTTCAGTTGACTCAGTCAGACATGCTCCTGTAATTACCACCAAAGCTTTGACTCCAACAAAAGCTAGTTTTATTAATTTTCTTGTTGGCGTCCTGATACTTTGTTTGCTAATGCTGCACTGCAGAATTCTCTTCACTTAATTTACCTTGGCATTCATATTTAATTATCAAGGAGTGATCTGAAAGAGATTAGGTTAATATTAACAAAAGGTTTGTTATTTGTCAACAAACAAGCCTAAAACTGACCATTCTGGAAGTAAGAGCCACATGAATATTGTCAGACTTCAGTTAAGTTCTTCCATATCACACACATCAATGAGGGAGAGAGACATTGTCCTGGGTATAAGACAAGCTGAATTTTAGACCCCTTTGCAACTCCTCTAAGTGCACCCTCAGGTGACAGGCATCTCTCTCAGGGGAGGAACCCCACAGTTCAAGCCCTTTTGGACTAGATGGACAGGTTGTAGCCTCCCCTGTAACACAACAAGCCCAAAGGTATTTGACACCCCCAAGAAAACTTCTCTCTGGGCGCCTGCGACCCACTGTGATCGAAAATCAACTTCTTCAAAACATATTGTTTATTCACCCATGGATAAATGAAAAGCAGAGAATAAAGTCAAAATGACAAAATTCTTCTCATCCCTTCCTTGCAAGTCTTCAGGAAGTTTCACAGAGCCCAGCCCCCCTGTTTCTGGGCCAGGAGAAACACATTGCATTGCTGTGTTCTCTCATTAGGGTATAACTACTCTGTATGATTAACTTGGGTGATTGGCAAGGGGGTCTCAGCACCCAGATTAGCCTAACCTGGGTGTGAACAACCTAACTCCCAAGCCTTATTCATTTTACTGTGTGCTCTGTGTTTTTGTACTCACCCATATGCATCTGGTAGCATATCCCATTGTTCTTTGAGCTGAGATGTTCTAGGATACTTTCCCAGTCAATTGTGGGACAACTTGCCTATCCCACCAAGGAACTGGGAAGGCACTGCCACACTATCAGCACTCAAGAGATTTTTTTCTGCATCCTCATTGCAAAATGAGTAGGTTACAGCCTGAGTTTAAATGAAGCCACTCCCTGCTGGGTAGGCTAGTCTGGATTTACAGCACCTCCAAGCCTGGGTCAGAGGTTTTTCTACATGGATAGTAGGTGGGTTTGTAACAATCCCTTGGAAAGAGCCTAGGTTAACTGTGCAGCGAATATGTACCCTCTGTCAGAAACTCACCTCCAACAGGAGCCTTAAAGAGTTTAGTTCCAAAGGGGCAGCCTGTTAGTCTAGTCAAAACAAGCAAGGAGTCCTGCAGCGCTTAAAGACTAACGAATTATTTATCACATGAGCTTTCGTGGGAGAAAATCCCATTCCGTCAGACGCTTTGAAGACCGGGAAACTACTTACAGTCTGACGAAGTGGGATTTTCTCCCACGAAAGCTCATGTGATAAATAAATTTGTTAGTCTTTAAGTGGACTCTGCTTGTTTTGCTTAGAGTTTAGTGTCCTTTTGAACTTGGTTTCTGGCCTTGTTCAAACAAGTCTCTTAAGATGTCTAGAACAGATAGACAGGTATTTCCCCCCCTTGTTCTCTTAAGGATGTTTGATATTTTCCATGGAGAAACATTATCTCCGTCATTATTTCATTTCCTGAGTGTTTACTCCTAACAACCTCCTTTGATTTAACTCCATTCTGTCCAGCAGAACAATATCAAGCAATTAAACTGAGGTCCATCTGATATTCATTAGCAGCAGTTCAGATCTCTCTCTCAGTCCCCACAGTGACTCACAATTTTTAGCAGGTTAATCTGAGGATGGAGTCAGGGACCATATGACATGCACATTTAATAAGTTCTGCAGACTTCAAAGAGGCAAAAACTCTGGTAATTTGGCATTGTTGGTTCCAAGGAGAGTTGGCTGGAAAATGGCAAGTATTTTCTGCAAAGGCTTCAAGAGAAATTAACAATTTTTATTGTTTTCCATTTTTATTCCCATATGCCAATTTAATTGGGTATTGGTTTCTAATATTTTATGCAGAAATATTCCAGTGAAAAATTTTGGGTTGGGAAGCAGGGAAAAAAATAACTTAAAAAAAAATCAATGGAAAATTTTCACCAATAATATACATTACAGAGTCATTTTAAAAATACCGATATGCACACATGAAGCCATTCAGTGATGTTTTTTCACTAAAAAAAGCAACATTTTGATCAACATTTTCTGTGAAAATGGAGAATACTGCCCAACAGTTTATTACAAAATGCAAGTGAAGAAATTTAGTCCAGGAATTTCTTGAAAAAAGGAGGGAATATGAGAGAGAGAGAAAGAAAGAGAGTGAGCGAGTGAGTGAGTCAGTGAATGAGTGTGTGTGTGTGACCATCTGTCCATCTATTTTTCAGTGGTTTGCATAATTGTCTGCCTTATATACTACAACTACAACATGTTATTTACTCCTACTCTAGAGCTATGAGACTTTTGTGGAACTCAACATCTTCACAAATCAGCTCCTGTTAGCAATACCCTTGGGAGTAATAACCCAGAGAAAACCTGCAAGTGCTGACAGGTCACCAGACAAAGAGTGGACGAGAGGGAAAAGATGCTGTTAGAGGGAACTCCCCAAACTGAGACATCACCCCTGAAATCAAACGCATGTTCTCCTAAGAGCATAAAGGCAGTGACTTCCCAGTTCCAGCTCATGACCCACTAAACATTATGCTTACTTCAATGATAAAAAGAGGCTTCAAATCATGCAATTAAAATGCAGGAGATGCCCTTTTTCATTTATCAAAGTGTCTGTTTTAGCATCTCCCAGTTTTCTTTGTAGTTTACAACCAGTTAGCACTTAGCTTTCAGCCCGTGTCATTACTGCAGGCTGGTAATGGCTGTGAAATTGTTACTTAAGTGTTGTATAAAATAGAGCAGCTGGCTGGTGAAAAATAACAGAGTTCCAGCATGAGTGCCACGGTACAAAGTCAACCCAACATCAGGTCTGAGACACCAAGGGGAAGCCGAGAGAGAGAGAATTCACTCTCCAAGACCAATAAAAGTAGATCAAAAATAGGTTGCATTTAAAGGAATGTTAGATATTCTTACTCTGGCCAGGACTGTCCTATTCATGACCCCTGAAGGGGCTGCCTGCACCACTCTCTGATGTCATGCAGCTACTTGCTGCCCTCCATTGTAAAAAAACTCCACCAAACCAAGTGGGGGGAAAAAACCTGTTAAAAAGAGATGTTTCAAATCTGTGAAATTGATTCTGCTTTTCTATTACTGCAAGTGCTCAAGGCAATGACATGTAGAAATCTTTCATGTATCTTCCAGGGAAGCAAGTTATACTCACCATTTATACAGAGCCTGTTAGCGGCTGTGCTTCCATAAGCTATCACCTCATTACGGGTGGCAGTGATGGACAAATGTGTGTGCGCGCGCGGACGCATGCCTCATTTTCACTTCTATCTTGGGATATCTCCCCCGTTACTCATAACCATTTAATTAAGGACTTAGGCCAGTGGTTTTCAATTTTTTTTCCCCTTGGGACCCAGTTAAAAAACTTTATCTATGCTCACCACCCAACAATTATATCTTTGAGCCATGCATTCGACAGAGTACCTGAGTGTCTGTGACCCAGCACTGGGTCCCAACCCTAAGTTTGAAAACCACTGACTTAGGGGGTCTGGTTTTTTGTCTGCTGTGCTTTTAATTGCTCAGCTGGTCCCCAGATGTGGTACTGAACTGTCCAAAGAAATATCTGACTCCAAGATGACTTTCTTTATGGTCCTGATATTCTCCTCCTTCACAGTGACAGCTGCAGGAACATGTGAGGGGGTCTTTTCTAGTCTATTCAGGTTTTTAATGCCCCACAGAGTAGCTTGTTAGCCAAGCCAGTGGATTATATCTGTTTGAATGGTCCATGTGAAGCATCCAAAAGGCTTGATGAAAATGGGGAAAAGTCAGCTTTTGGACTTATCTAAAAGCAAGGACTGTGTGCAAACTGTAGCTTTGGCCATGCATGTTGAGAGTGGAGGAAAGAAGCAACATGAGCCAGGAGCTAAATGCCCCTGAAAGTCCCCTAGAAAGCATCCAGGGTCCAACAGCTACCATGCGACATGGCATGCTGCCCAGTTACACAATACAGGTGACGGCTGTGCAGAGACAAAGTGTGTGTGTGTGGGGGGGTGCTGAGAGCATTGGTAATACCAACACTAGCTTTTTCTTCCCTTTCAAATAACATCATTTCTTGCTCTAACCCTGAATCAGGCTACAAATGGGAAAGCCCTAGAAGGACAGCTAGTTTATCACCTCCACCGAGGCAGGTGTGGGCCTTCATGGATTTTCTTGTGCTCTATTAGGTGTCCATTGAAAGAGGCTGCATGGTCCAAAGCAACAAGCCTCTGACTTTTGCCCCTGGGCCATCAAATGCTCGCCAAACTCCTCTTATTCAAATTCAGCAGCTTGAGAGCGAAGCAATGAGGCATGGGATACTACACAGGGAGGCTAGAGCACAAGATAGTCGCTCATTTCCAGAGCAGTCCACAGATATCTGGAGAAACAGTGCCCCACTTGCCAAGGGAACACTGCAACCGCAACTCCATACCTAACGCAGTCAGTGAATTTGTAAGGAATCGTACATAAGCACTCACTGAATGAGGTAAGGGCATCCTCTCCAGAAATTAATCCAGCTAAGGTCATCCTACCCCAAATGCATGTTGCTCCGATGAGGTCATCCTACCCTAGTGGAAATCCAACACCTGCATGCTCACATTTCATCCCCAGAATTTTTCTGGACCCTCTCTTCTTCCCCACCACTTGATTCTGAAGGTTGCAGAACAATTCACAGAATCAGGCCTTAGGCCTCTTTCAGTAAATTCCTTGCCGTAATCTACACACCATTACTAATTATCCCTGTGTTCCTGTCTCTCCCAAAAGGTCCAAAGATGTGATTTAAAATCAAGGTGAAAAACACAGCTTATGAATGCCGCTTTCACTCGAATCCCAAGCTGATTACCCAGCAATAACCTATTTGTTATCTTGCCCTGAATGTGGTAGCACCTGAGGATGCTTGCACATAAAAGGGCTATATTAAAATACATTATAAAGCATTTAACCTGAAACATAAACCTAACTGCATTGGAGAACACATAATGAAAATGTTTGCCTTGACATCAGCACCACTTAAATAATCAGAAAGTTTCTCTGGTTGAATTCAGTTTTTTTCTGGTAACAGACCTAAAGCTGCACATTAGAGCTAGGTACCTGGAAAGCACAAAACCTAGTAAACAACTGAATAGTGTTGAGATGGGGGAGTGTGTGTGGGAAAGAGTGCCAGATAGTCAGACTCAATGGGTGGGTCAAGGACCAAACCACATTAAAGGTTCGCAGTGAAATCAGAAACAAAAGGGGCAGTGATGGGTTGCAAGTTGCAAAGGGGTAGCCATGTTAGTCGAGTTCAGCAAAACAAACGAGGAGTCATGGTAATTTTAAAGACTAACAAATTTCTCTCTCTCAAATTTATTTATTAACGAAAGCTTCTGTGATAAATAAATGTGTTAGTCTTTAAGAGTGCCAGAAGACTGTCTGTTTTGATGGGTTGCAGGTTTCTTTAAAGTTTATAATCTCTAAACATGCAGTAAGGTTTCTCACAAATCATTTGAACCCATCCTTGGGGGGGCAAGTGGGGTGCAACTTCTCTATTTGCTTTATAGTGCTACTCCTAATAATCAAAGCCTTCAAAGAACTAGGGCCTATTTAAGTGACCACCTCTTTGCTCATCGTGACTGCTGGGATTAGGGGGTGAGACTCTCAAAAGCTGGGGCATTCATAATGGATGGCTCTCCAGCACAGGAGGAGTCTTTTCCTAATATTGATGGCAGCACACTGGACTGGCCACATCTCTCCCCCCAGGAGCACTGATCAACTTATTCCCAGTGCAAATCAACAGTGCAATGAGAAGTGGTTGGAAAGCATGTTGTTCTTGTGATGTAGGCTGGGTTAGGGGAACCATTTATGATATTATTTAACTTCCATATGTCAAAATTACAGTAATTCATGAGACATGCCATGTCAGGTGCCATTAGAATTTGCTAAGTATGATTAATTGCATGCATCATATTGGTTTTGGATGTGTTTGCTGCATCTGTATTTCTATTTGTGCTGTGTTTCTGGGCAACACCCCAGCCAGGGCGGCTGTAGCAATAAGCTGCTTAGGGGCCCATTAAGGAAACTCACAAGTACAATGGGCTCAGGGAGGGAAGCCCGGGCTACGTGTGATAAGTCACCGTGACTTACTCATGCAATCCTGGACTCCATTTTATTTACCTCCCTAAATTTCCACAATCAGCATAAAAACCAGCTACACCACATCCATTTTGCCTTCAGTCGTCAGTCAGTCTTTAGTCTTCAGCCTTCACCTACCTCTGGATCAACTCATCTGCAACTGACATTGTGAAACAAAGGACTGAGACCCATCCAGGTAGTGGATGTACACCAGAGGAAGTATGCAAGCCTGCAAACTCCACAATTAAACTGGGAGCCCAATGTATAGAGACTTCCAAATCATTTCTATATATCTGATTACTTTAATCATTTAATATTTCTCTTATTGTTTGTTTCTTTCCTCTTATAATAAGCCTTCAGTTTTAGTTCCTAAAGGATTGGCTAACAGTGTGGTATTTTGGGTAGGATCCAAACTTGCATTGATGTGGTAACATGGCTGATCCTTCGGGGGTCAGGAGAACTTTTTTTGTAAAGTGCGTGGAGTTTTAAGTAACTTCGCTCTTTACTAGACTTGGTGGCTGACTGGGAGTCAGAGGCTGAAATGCAGTAAAGGGGGCCATGAATATTTTGCTCTAGCTTCTTGAGACCAGTGCGTGAAAACAGGAGCACTTATAGTGACTGGTAGGAAAGTCTGACTTCAGTGTCACCCATCAGTGCTGGGACAATCAGACCTCTTTTTGCAGCCTGCCCTGATCTTGACATTTTCAGGCAGCTACCCTAAGCATAGCCATGTCACAGATCTCTTAGTATCTATACTTCTAATAGCATCAGAAAATATAGCAATGGGAACTTCTATACCATCTTCAGATTAAAGTCTACCTCCACTGTTTGCTTGTGTGGGGCTATTTCAGAGCAGCACTTGGCCCCCTCACAGATTTATGCCTTTGGATAGAAATCATGCAAAACTTGTGTCTTTGGTGAGAAACCAGGTGGTGCTCTGCAATTTTATGTGAGTTCCGCATTGAGATTTTGAATTTCCTTGAGTTTTAAGGAGGAACATCAAGAAGCACAAAAGCCATGTGAGTCAGGACACATTCAAACCTCCTTGATGAGCCTCTGAGAAGTAAAATCACCCAAAGAAAGGATTTTATTAGAAACTTCTCTTTACAGTTGAAGGTCTTTCCATATCAGTGCAGAGTGGTCTCCAGGCAATACCCTTTTACCAAAGCCAAATGGAGTTTCCAGAGCACAATGAAAGCTACAGCATTGCTGATTTGGGTGAAGCTTTAGTAAGGATTTAGGAACCTAATGTTAGGCACCCAGATTGGCATGTTGGGGCCTTTAATTTTAGATCCGCTTCGGCTGAGTTAAAAAAAAAAAAACCTGTGATTTGTGCTTCAGGACTTGAGGAGTTGGCTTCGGCAAAAACTGACTTTTTTCCTCCCCTAGGATACTTCACATAATCAGTGTGTTGCCAGCTGCTTTCAGAGAAGATGCCTGAAAGATTCTCCTGGTTTCACTAATAGATTTGTTGATTGAAAATCCACAGCTGAAGAGAATCGGGAATCCCTTATAGATACTGATGGAGTTAGAATAATTTATGGAGAGCGGTCTAGCACAACATAAGCTATTTAAAGCCGTATAATATACCCACAAACTCTTATTAAGGTCTGTGGTTTTCAGCCCTGTGAGACAGAAGCCAGTTATCATTATGCACCACCATGAAAGCAGATTAAAATTAAATCAATCTGTTTATCTATGGTCTTGCAATGCAGCTTTCTCAAAACCAAACATGGTCTCTATCTAATTAACATTTCAGGAGGAAAAACCATTCTACCCAGACACTTGAACAACCCCCTTCAAATTGGGATATTAGAAAAAATAAGTCCCAAGAGGTTTTATAGTCAAATGTAATTAGTAAAAGGGCACAAGACCAATTTAGGCCTCAGAAAATGAATTGTGCATGCCCCAAGTTAAATAAAATATCTCTCTTTGGAATATCTGTCTCTTGAGTTTGGCAAAAATTGTCTGCCTTACTGGGATTGTGTGTTTGCATGTGTGTGGGGGCTTAAATTTTATTTTTGTAGTGTTCAGGCAGAAAGCTAATATGAAAAGCATGTTTTGCAAGATGAAAACTAGACTGTAAAACCCACTCATCCCTGGAGTATTAAAGGGGAAAAAGCATACAAACTGATCCAAAACAGAAGTAAATATCATGTAGTTTGCTGTTCTGACTTCCATCGACTAACTAGAAAAACCATTACAAACTTGTCGTCAGTTCTCAATGGGAACTAAGAGTTCTCAGAACCTTGCAGAATTAGGACTTGCTGGTTTCCATTTTTAAATATTTCCTCCGAGGAACAAGTGTGTTGCTTTATGATGTTGTGATGTAATCTCAAGATGCAACATTGCTGCACTGCAAGGTCACCACACCGTGGCTGATATACCAAGTAAAGATTATTGTGTTATCACATGCCATTATGATACATCACCCTGTGTCCCAAAACTGGTCCCATGAAACTTGCAAGGTTCTGAAAATCCACACCCAGTGCTTCTGAGCCTGATAATCCTTTAGCTCAGCGGTTCTCAAAAACTGTCACAAAGTGAAGGGAGGTGTGTCACCAAAAACTGGCATCACACCACCCTGCTCCCAGCTGGAACGCCACTGCCACCAGCTTGCTTTGTCCTGATCCCAGGCTGGCACAGGGCAGAGAGAGTCAGCAGCAGCTGCACTCGGTCTGGGGGCAGTCCCAAGGGTGTAGGGCTTCCTACAGTCCCAGGAGGCTCCCAGCCCTAGCGCTGAAAACCATGTTGTGGCAGATTTTGTTACTGTTCAACTAAATTTTAAAAAATCTGCCACAACATGGTTTTTGGCACTACACCGGCTACCTCTACATTGCTTGGCCCCGAAGCAGAGCGAGGGGAGCCGAGAGTGCTCCTGAAGCTCCAAGGGTCTGGAGCTAAGATAGTGGAAAGGGGGGCAGGGGCTTGATGCATCACACACAGCTGGGAAGCCTCCAGGCTGTGTGATGACCCTGAAAAGGTTGAGAAGCCCTGTTTCTGCTAATTTAAGAAAACAGCTATGCTATAAGGCTATCCCGCGGGGCTGGATGGAACCTGATGCTATATTCTAACCGTAAATGGGTCTGATGATCCCTCTACTTTTGATCCACACACAGTGTGCTATCAGAAACTCACCCCCATCCTGGGGTTTTCTCCTTACCTAGTTAACAACCAGCATGAGCCTTAATGTGAGCTGCCTCATGCACTGGCTATTCCCAGAGCCTCTCCTGGCAATGTCTCATGTCTTTCCCTATCTTTCCTTTCTCTCACAAAGGCTCTCAGCATTTTATGCACCTCAGCTAGTGCTAATACCACCAACCTGATCTACCTGTGTGAATCCTGAGAACAGCTGTGCACCCCCATCAGGGTCCTAGCAGCCCATGTCTAGGAACACCAGATACGAGGGGAAAAGACAGAAAACTGTTTTGCTTGTGCTGTCTCACTGCACAGCAATATGGCTGTTGGGAGCATCCTCTTGCTGCCTTCATTCTACTAACTGTACATGATGAAACCTGTGTCGCAGAGCAGTGAGGAGCAGGAAAATAGCAGCAATATACCCAGAAGTGACATTAACGTGGCTGCTAGAAGCCAGCAAAACCTCATTCCTGGAATGAGCTAAGATCCCGCTATTAGCCGAGATGGTGTTATAAACTAGGGACATTCTAATGAGGTTTTATTGTATTAAAGGACAAAACCATGACCCTGCCAGCCGCCATGTATCAGCTGGAATTACGGAGCAGGCACTCATGTGGTTTCAGAGAAGGGACCGTCTTTGTGCTGTTGGTAGTTAGGGAATTGGCTGCAGAGGAAATTGATCTGTTTATCCAAAGGCCACTCGCTAAATCAGTGCCAGGAACAGTGACTCACTGTCACCTGTAACATCTGCATGCCACTTTTTCAACCAGCAGCAGATAACTGGACAATTCAATGCAACAGCAAAATGTGCGTGTGTGTTCAAAGGAATGGGGGAGTGTGTTTATTTATAAAAACGGGAGGTAGAGATGAACGGAGATGCCTCCTGGTCTAGAGGCAGTAAGTGATTCTGTGGTTTGCTTCTCACTATGGCCAAAATGAGATCTTTACAAATATATGACGTAAATGTTTTTTTGGGTTTTTTTTTTGGCCAAGGTAGTTGTAAAAAGGTACCTGAATTGTGGCAAAAGCTGTTTTGCAGCCTGGGTAGTAAACTCATTCAGCCTGCAGCCTCTAGCTACTTGGAGTGTTAAAATCCAATTCAGATTTGAGGAGGGCTGGGAATTACAGCAATATCGCAGATAGCATCGATCTCAAAGCACTTTACAACAAACAAACCAACAGCTGCAGCATGTAACATTGGAAATGGGCAATGGCTGTAGATTGAATTATTCTGTTTTGCAGATGGGTAAGCTGAAGCCAGGACAGCTGAAGGAACTAGCCCAACCTCCCATAGCAAGCCAGTAGCAGAGCTGGTCTACTGGATCCCAGTCCAGTGCACTGTCCATTGGACTACTCCAAAGATGGTCCTTAATTATCCATGTGAGAGGCTTCTATTCAAGGTTCCAGTTACCTGGGGAAACCACGTGAAGACACTGCCTTTAACTGCCACCAGCATATTTCCTCTTCCTAACTTCACTCTCAGCCACCAGACCTACACTCATTGCTTGCCTCTCCATTCAGAAAGTCTACAATGCAATTAATCTTTGTTTGGTTTTGTCATTTTTTTAAACGCACCCCCATTACAGAAGACCTTGCATTCCTTTGATCTGAATGAATAAATGGTATATAGCCTGCTACTGAAACACAGCACAAGATTTAAGACTGAGGCTAAAGTGGATACAGCTACAGCATATCATATTGCATTTATATGGCACCGTTCATCTCAAAGAATCTCAGAACACTTTGTAAAGATTGTAAAAAACTTGCTAGCATGTTTGACACACCTCTCTCCATTGGCTAGAATACGAATGGCTCAATTACATGTCATAAGCCAAAAAGTTTTACAGTTAAGGGTGTAACTCTTGTGATAAAAAGATGAATTCTGTCACTGTTGCTTAGCATAATGCCATTTCCAAAATTCATGTGTTCACAGTCATAGCTCCTGAAGTACAGTTCAATTAAGTAAGGTGATATAAAAAATGCTTTACTAAGAAATTTGATGCAAAGTTCAGCAGGCTAGTGCTGTGCTATTCCAGGTTTTCACCCACAACTCCTTCCAGGGTATGGAGTGACAACACATTGAGCCAGTGAAACAGAAGCGTGACCTCCCTAGAACAAATTTTAGGCTGATCAGTGAAAATGGGTCAGTGCTGTTCCCTAGCAGTTTCTGGGCTCTGCAGATAAAGCATTTTGTGAACAGTGCCTATACTACACATACTTATAGAGGAATCCCTTCACTTACCACTGAAATGCAGCCAGCTATAGGGGGGAATAGTGAAGCTGTTTAACAGAGAGGAAAAACATTACACTTCAGCAAATGCCAAAAAGTGAGGAAGAATATGGTACCCTGTGAAAACAACATTTCCATTAGACTTCTACTTCCAGTGGGCCCATACCTCCCATATTTGTCCTCTATTCAACAAGTATGTGAAATGTTCAAGCTATTTATAGACAGTAGAAGGAAGAAGAAGGAGAAAAACAGTGTAATCCTTGCAGCAAATATAAAGCCAGATGCTGCAAAGCCTTACTCACTTGAATAGTCCTGGATTTAAATTAGGCCACTTGAAGGCATTCAGCATCAAGACAAAATGCTGAAAATATGACACAAAAGGTGCAGAACATCAATTCCATAGTGGTGAAATAAAATTAGGTGGATCACTCCAAAGCAGTTTCATTACTATAAACCAAGTATTCATGTAGCAATTCCAAGAGGAATTGTTATTCTATATATAGCATATGCTGGATATATATATATATTTAGTAAAGTACTAACCCATCTTTTATGTCATCTGTGCTAGTAGTTCCAAATGCAACATTTCCTAACTAATAGCAGGAAGGAGTTCTGCCATAGGACAGCCCTCACAGCTCAATGTAGCTACTGATGCGGAAGGAGTGCAATTAATTAATACAATAATGACACAGTCTAACATTATTCTGTGTCCTTAATCTAGGGTACAAACTGAAAGACGAGGAAAAGACACAGGGCATCTCCTGATTCTACCCACAGTACTTACAACCAGGACGCACCAGGGCACAGGAAATAAAAAAGAAAAAGGAAAAGAAAAAGAAAAAGGTTACACTTTTCATACTGGAAGAGCTATGAGAGATGACTCAAGTGGTCCAGGCAAGCAGGTATGCAGAAAACTTTGAATTGTATAAAACCTTGGGTGTTGATTACTCCCCAAATTTAAACCATTTTGCAGGGACATAAAGGTAGCTGGTAATTTTTTCCATATATAACAATCCCTAAGAGAAACAATATCAAACTTTGAGAGGAGGAGGCAATTACTGATATTGAGCCAATGTTCCTTGGACTCTCTCATCCTATTTGTGCATTTCAATCTTGAAAAAGAGATGAGAAAGAGAGTTAAGTGTGTCTCATCACACCATAAAATAGCCCAATATATGACAACAATACCAGATCTACTAAAAAGCCCAACATGAAATTACCATGTATGCTGGTAATGTGGGGAGCAGCATGGGAATTTGTCATAGATAGCAATGGTTGCATATTAACTATAATGTTATAAATTTCACATAAAACACTGAATGGAATCATAAGCTATTGACTGAGTCAGAATTATATTGGCTATATGATTTTTCTTACGTACACGGGATCACAAAGCCTTTTTAATAAATGGACTGCAATGACCCTTCATTGTGCAGAGACCCCCAATCTTTAAAAACTGCTAAAGCTCTTCTGTCAGTGTTAAAAGCTCAGTATGCTGACATGACAGAAAGTGCTTCATATGTAGATTTTATTTATAAGATTAATGGCTACACTTTTTATCTTATCTAAAGAAAAATATGCACGTGTAAGTACTGGGTGCATGAGATCTCAGAGGAGATTGATGGTGATAGGGAGCAGAACCCCAGTTCTTTGCTTTTCTAAAGAACTTCTTTGTTTCTTGCTGGTCTGGAGCATGTTATTCTTTTCTGTTGTTTTTCTTAATCACAGTTAAAAAGAGACATTTTTGTTGAAAAATGATGGTGATGCAACCAGTTAAAATTGTAGGTTGCTACATTTATAAAGAAGGTATTGTTAGTATAGTTCTATAGATTTTAAAGCCCAAAGGGAGCAGGTTGCTGATCAGGTCTGGCCTCCTACATAACAAAGGCCACAATTTGTGTCTGAACCAGAGCAGATCCTTGAGAAAACAACCAATCTTGATGTAAAGTTTACCAGTGATTTGGAATCCACCACAACCCTTGGTAAATTATTCTACTGATTCATTACTCAATGATAAAAACATAGGCTGAACTTCTGGTCTGAATTCGTCTAGCTTCCAGTTCCTGCTACTGGAAATTATTATACCAAAGTGAGCTCTTTGCAACAAGGGCTGCATTTTTGTTGTCTGTTTCCACAGTGCCTGGTAAGGTCCTGGCCTATGACAAGGGCTCTTGGGCACCACTGCAACACCAATAAGTAATAATAAGTTATCACTATAATTCTGGGAACAAGGACGTCAGCATCACAATTGACTGAAGGTTATTGTTGCCTTAGAGCTGCTGGAGGGAAGGAAACAGCCCTCATTTCTGAACTAGTGCACTGATGGTGAAAAGGACACTACACATCAGAATATTGCTCCATCAAGACGTAATTTGCCTCAAGCAGTGGCTAATTACTAATGCTGTGGCAAAAAGTGACCTTCCCTCCCACACCTCAGTAATGCATCTCAGCCCAACAGTTCAAAAGCGGACGCTGATCTTCAGTGCCTCAGTTTGTCTTGCCCTGACATGAGGCAGCACAGACCTGCTTTCCCAAGATGTTGAATACACAGTTTCCACTGACATCAGCTAGAAACGTGGGCTCTTGGCCCTTCTGAAAATGTCTCTGAAGCACTGATTCTCAACATACTTACATGGGCCATTTCCAGTATTACCTGTATGTATGGCCCTGACAATGTTACAGGTCACAGCTCTGTGCTGACTGGGCTGCTAGTGGCCTGTAGGATGAGAACCACTGGCCTAAAGTCAGGCATCCAAAATGTGCAACACTGAATGTCAGTGAACATTTCTGACAATCTGAAGCTAGGAGGAGCATGTCTGAGGCCAGTAAGCATTAGCTCCTGAGAAGGAAATCTCCGATTCATGCCTCTTTAGAAGTGGGATTACACCCACGAAAGCTCATGCAATAAATCACTTGTTAGTCTTTAAGTCCCATAGGACTCTTTCTTTGCTTTTCATACTATAAGATGCTGTAACAAAAAGAATGGAGAAACAAGCCATACGATTTGGGCCGAGACACTGATGTGAGGAACAAATTAGAAATGCCAGAGAGTGACAGAACAAATGGAGCAGTGGGGAGGCCAAGGTGCACTAAAGGGGAAATAATGGAGGGGCTCCTCAGGAGACAGAGGAAAGTTAGAGACATAAACTAAACCATCACCTAATCAAAAATTGCTTTTGCTTCTTCCTTCCTATACAAAATGTGAGCTGCTATTCCATGAATCCTAATGGTCTTATTAGATTGTAAGGGTTTTACAACACAACATAACAGTAGTGCTCAGTTTTAGACAGCCATATTATTGAGCTAAGCAGGAAAATTAGAGTACTTAGATATTAAAGTTATTGCTCAGGCCCAGTAAAATCCTAGCCCTTGCAGGGTCTGCACAATTTGTCTTGCATCAGACTTGATCAATGAAGCCCTCTGCTATGCTGATTGGAAGTCCAGTACCCAGAAGGGTTTCACTGTTGGTAGTGGGTGTTTCTGATACGCACAAGATCAAAATCTTTGCCATCAAGCAGCAATTCAGGTAATCGCACTGCTTTGCCTCACATCACCTCATACTGGCGGATTTCTCTCTCAGACAGGTTGGAGTAATTTTGAGCCAGGCATGCAGCAGAAAGAGGCCAGGGCAGGGAGGCGATCACACCCTCTGTTGTCAATGCTTAATTAACCTGGTCATTTGATAGCAAAATGCAGATCTGGGGGGTTTTAAAGAAATACCTAATTTCAGGGCATGGTTAAACCTACAATGGTGTAAGAAACTGTCCTGCTATGATCCTAAATCAGTGCACACTACAGTAATGGTCACGTGGTAGCAGCACATGGCCCCTTTCAGAGCCCTGGCCTTTTCCTGCAGCTCCACCGCAGGGACAGAAATCCCTGTTAGACAACAAGATAGTTCTTTGCGTGGGCAGGCACACAGTCCAACCCACACTGTCTGCAGCCCTAAAGCATTCAAGTGAAAACGGACAGGTGAATGGAAAATGGCACAAGATTGGCTTTTGTCTACGACACTGGGGATAGGATTCCTGGTCTTTCAGAAAAACCATCTTTCAGAACCCTCTGCTCTGGTTGGATTTTTAACATCAGCGGTCAGAAGTTAACCATGGTTTGTGCATTTTGAAAGACTGCACCACAACAGCCCCTAATGTTGTTCTGGGACACTATGTCAATGCTGCCATCTAGTTCAGCAAAACAAACAAGGAGTCCTGTGGCACCGAAAGACGAATTTCTCCCACGAATTTTGTTATTGCATAAGCTTTCGTGGGAGAAAATCCCCCTTTGTCAGACACCTGAAGATGGAAGACGTACATCTTCAAATGTCTAACAAAGGGGGATTTTCTCCCATGAAAGCGCATGCAATAAATAAATTTATTAGTCTTTTAAGTGCCACCAGACTCCTTGTAGGTCAGTGCTGACTCTACAGGGAATTACCAGCCCCTATGAAACTATACATGTTCCCTGGAGATTTCCATTGCTACTTAGAGATGAAGGTAGTATTTCTGCAAACACTAGGAAAGCATATTGTCTCCACCTGTCCTTTAGCCCAGGATAGTTTTGCTGCTGGGCAATGAGTAGGGTGTGTTGAAGGGAAAAGGCTCTCAAATGATTGGTGTGGAAAGAAATCACATCCAACTGAACGCCTCTGATACACACACACACACTCACTCGAGTCTTTGTTCCCCTGCCCCTCCCAGACTCATTTACACCTGGTGCAAAGTAGGTGGAAAGAGTCCCCATTTTGAGCTGAAGGCATTTTAGACCCAGTCGGCAGTGGTGTAGGTGAGGAACCAAAGTGCAAGACAAGGGGGAAATGTTCTCTGCTGCCCTGGAATGAACAGCCCATCAGCCATATCCTACACAGGCTCGCAGGACTAAGATCCATTTGAAGACTGGCTCCAAGCCCACCAGAAAGGTAGCATGGCATGTGTCACATGCTGCTTTCTGTAAGTGCCAGTAAAGCCAGGCAATTTCAGGCACTTTGCAGAAAGACCTAATGGCTCCTGCAAGCACAGGCCCTACTGTGAGAAAACTGACTGAGATAGGACTCAGGATTCACAGGCTGCAAGCCAACATCAAGGTTGATTATTTCACAGTTGCAAATTCACCAATGTGTGTGGGGGGAGGAGGGGGAATTGGTGAAACACGTTTAGCTAGTTTCTTAAACATTTGAAATCATCCCCAGAGTCATTTGCAGACAGAGGATGGTGGCGGCTGAGGGAACAGTGGGTCTCTCATGCCTCAAAGTGCCTTTGTCTGTGCAGGGTGGCATAGGAACCATGTGGTGGAAAGACCTCTGTAGCCATAGTTTAAGCTGTACCTGCTCTGTGAAAAAAAATGCAAATACAGGCTCCTCCTTTGAAGTCACAGAGGCTCTCTTGGCAGTGTAGCTCATGTGGGGCTCTTGCCAAAGGAATTGGCCAGATGATGCACATTCTCTGGCAGATACAAGACCAAACTCTGTGTGAGCCCCAGGCATAACTGCATCCCTGGAACAGGAGGGTGGTGGGGTCTGGGTAGAGCCGAGAGGATCCCCAGCTAATTACCCCCCTCTCCTTTCTTCCACAGACATTGCGGGAACAGGGACAAAGTAGGCTGCTTCACTCACTGGGCTGCAGTATCTTGCACTGTGTGGCTTGGCAGTCAGCTACTACAATAGGCAGAATCACTACTCCGCACCATGGGCTGTGGATAGACCCTGGCCCAGCCCAACTATCCGGCTGGGTACTGGATTTGCTGCTGCTAGAGAATTTCACCCTCAACGTTTGTCAATTCAGCATGTTCCTGAATCACTAAACCCACTTACAAGTTTCCTACTTAAACATTACAGCTGTGGATTTCCAATACATTGCTATTTACCTTCGAGTAAGAAAACGTTGCCAGTCACCTCTCCATGGTGTGAAGAATGTCACTCTCAGTGGGAGGGAAATGGAAAGAGAAACATAATATATTTTATTAAAAACCTCTTTCCTGTTGGCTGGGAATGTTGGCCGCCGATAACAGATTGATGAAAAATGTCTGTCTCTTTTTGATACATTGCTTTTCCTTCTCATATATAAAGCCAGCTTATAAAAATAGATGCTGGGGGGTAAATATTTCAGAAATCCCAGTTGCAAGATCAGTCACAGTTTAAGGATTATAGCCCACCAGGAATTTATTAGATTCATGGGAAAACTTGTAATTCAACTGTATCTCATTGAAGTTAAAGCTGTCACACAGGGCCATCCGACGTACTCCTTTTATCCATTTAATTGCATAGTGTCTGATATCGTTTACTTGAAACACTGAACGTGTTACAGGGAGGAGTTTCATACTGCACAGGCGCTACATTTTAAAACAAGGGCACAGATTGCCCACAGGTCAGTGGCCCTCGCTGTGCCCGATCCACAGAGGATGTGAGTCTCCAGCCTTTAAGCTAACAAGTCTGGCACTTGAGTCAAGATGTGGGGTGCTTGCTTTTTTCTTCTCGAATGTTCCTGGTCACATTCCCAGCAGTGGGTCAAATGGCAGTCATCACACATGCACACTCAGGATGGCGTGCAAAATCTAGGTTAGAAAACCCTCCTCTCTAGCAGACGTAGAAAATAACGATTCCAGAGGGTAGAATGGTCTTTTAAACCAGCCCCAAAGTTTGGCAAATACCATTAGGTTTTGCTGAATAAAGTACTTTCTTTCTCTCAAAGGTATATGCTTGGAGTCAGGGGTTTATTGCTGGCACTGATTTACTAAAATGATTCACATAAAAAACCCAAGCAATTTCATATGACAAGCCATTGTGAAGGTTAATTTGAAGAACTTCCCTCCAGGAGACTGTGTTTCTGACAGGACTAACTCTATACATATTCATGCACGTACTGAAACACTTAATGAACGTGCTATCTTACATTTTCCCTACACCTGGCTCTAAACAAATGGACTGAAGGGAAGAAGAGCCTCGAATAGCATTGGAGAGTGTCAAATCCAGGCAATACATTTAACTTATTCTAGGGTATGCCCAATAACTATGGTAATATAAAGTTAGAATGAATTATCCAGTGTCAAATGTTCATTAAGTTTGTCCTTGAGGAATCTCAGAGCAGGGTCAATCTATGTTTCAAACTTACTGGAGTGAGATTTAGAAAAGTGGGTCATTCTGCTGCTCAGAGTAGTGACATATAAATGGAGGAATTACCATATTTGCAAGTAACCCAGTAAGTCATTTTTTGCATCTAGACAGAAGAGTTAACACCTTCCTTTCAGGCGTCACTATAATTTGGCGAGGAGATGATCCAAAGTTCTGAGATCTCAATGATTTACTCTGTGCAGAAAAAAAGTTTGATAAGAACAAACAAACAAACAAACAAACAAAAAAATTAGAGAGCCAAGGTGCATGGGGAAATATCTTTTATTGGACCAACTTTTGTCAGGGAAAAAGAGACAAGCTTTCTGTGTAGCTCAAAAGCTTCTCTCTTTTACCACCAGAGAGTGGTCTAACAGAAGCTATTACCTCACCCAGCTCATCTCTTTAATATCTTGGGACCAACACAGCTACAACAAACATTGCAAACAGAAAATGAATGTTGTTTATGTTGCTGGTGCAAGAATACACATGCTTATCATGTTAAAAGTTCAGCCTGTTCAATGCAGCAGAAAAAGCAGTGCCAGATTTCCCATTAGGCACTGTAGGCACAGTGCCCTATGGCCTATGAAGGAGGGAAAAAATTCAAAAAGCAGAAAAAGTCTTCTGTCAATCGACATAACTCAATTGGTGTTTACACCTCTTGTTGCACATTTTGGAGTGAAAGAGCCTAGGGCCTACAAACACTAAAATCCAGCCCTGAGAAAAGGAGTGATTAAAATAAAAATTTAAAGCAAAAATTTCATTGAAACACAAGAAGGGATTAAAAAAGGGTAGTCCCACAGCCTTGTAGCATTTCTGTATGTGAACTTCACAATCTCTTTCAAAGTTACTGAGAGGATATTCATTAGTTTAGTAAACCAATAAAAAAAAACTTTACTAAGTTAGCTATATAGGATTTTTTATCATCTTCAAATGTTGATTAATTCTCACAACACTCCAGAGAAGTAGTTATTACCCCCATCTTACAGAAGAAGAAACATCATCAGTTTTTTTGGTTCTGTTTCTCTTCTAGTGAACCCAGCGCTACAGTGGAGTCAGCAAACAACCTGTGAACACTGAATATCCTGGCTCCCAAACCAACAGGTCATACACTGTGTATGGAATTTGAAGAGCTCTCTTCATCTCTCTGGACTGCTAGCGCTGTGCAAAATTGCCCAACTCGCCTCTGTACTGTCTGCTTTGAATGATACTGGGTATAAACTGGTGCAGAATTAATTCATGCCCAATATTGGAAATGTTCAACTTGCAATTACATAAAATTATTCTGATACCAAAGAAGCTCTGAGGTCAGTTAAGACAGCAGTTCTCAACCATTGTGTCGAGATACTTTACTGTGTTGCCACAGAACAGTAAGTGACCCAGAGAGATGACTGGATTTGGCCTGGGAGAGGTATACTGTTGTGTCCTGCATGGTCATGACATGCCACCAAGTGTGTTGCAACCCGCAAAGGGTTGAGAACCACTGAGTCAGGATGCTCTATTTCTGAGCCTTCTTCCAAAGATCAGAAGGGAAATTCCATTAAAACCGAGGGCACTATCAGAGCAGGTGTATCAGCCTAAGTGGATGCAGAAAAGGAGGATGACCAACCTTTTGACTCATATAAGCATAAACTGACTGCAGTCCTGGTGCCACTTTGTTGTTTGCTGTGTGAAATATTCTACTAATGACAGCCTAATATAGCAATTCTACTTCACTTGAAACAGATTATAATGATGTTTGCTGTGCTAACCTGACCCCATAAAAATCCCATTGTTTCTCAGAAGAGAAGAAAAGTTCATATCAGGTGACTGTACACCAAGATATTCCAAATGTGTTAATATTACTATGGCAGAAAACACGGCATCAACTAGACTGCGTATCACTCCACTGAAATAGTTTCTGAACTGCAAGGCACTGAAAGGCATTGAGGTATGTGAAGAGTGAGAAAAGGTTGGAAACTTTGGGCAAAGAAATGAGTGTTATCCAAGTTAAAAAGAAGAAAATGATTTGCATATAGAATTAGACCCATTTTAATTTTAATTGATGAATTTTAATGAAGAATAGGACTGGCATTCAGGAAATCTGGGTTATGTTCCTGATTTTGCCATAGACTTTATGACCTTGAGCAAGTCACTTTATGTCAAATACGCCCACTAGTTTGGGACACTCAGATTTCACCAAGAGGAAAATCCCAGCCCCGCTAAAAAAAAAAAAAAATCACAAAACTCCCATTGACTCAATGCAAATGTGATATCGTCCTTGATGCCTAATTTCTAGAAACATTCAACACCCACTGCTGTCACTGCCTTCAATGGGTGCAGGTGCATAGCTCTTCCAATAACCTGGCCCTACATGTCTCAGGTTGGGCTCCCAAAAAAACACAATCAGAATTTGAAAATGTGAGCTTCAGAACTCTGTTCTTCAGCTTCTCCATGAATAAAATACTTTGCTACCTCACAGGGACATTGTGGGCCTTAATTTCTCATAATAATAGTAAAGCTGATAATAAATAATGCTGCTACTTAGCATTCATACAGCACTTTCATGTTCAAAGCACTTTAAAGACATTATCTAATTTACGCTCAAAACAGCTCCTGTATTGATGCCTGCAAAGTGCTTTGAGATGCTCAGATAGAAGGTGTCATAGAAGTACAAAGTACTATTATTATTATTCATACATTTGAGCACTAAGAGCTACCAGCCTCTTGCAGCTTTTCCTACAAAACATCCTACAATAGTAAAGCAACTTCTATTTATTGTAATTGTCCAAAGTACATAATCATATTTAACAATGCTGCACAACATGATATCCTAAAAGAAAACCAAGATGGTCTGACTTAATGGTTTAACTTCTATGAGATGACTTAATTGGAATAAAGGTTTCCTAGAGAATATAATGGAAATGGGCTCAGTGAGGCACCTGGCTTATCAGGACAGGACAATGCTTTTTAATGACCGTTATCAAACAGATTTCCTTCTATCTGAACAATAATACACTTTCCAAAAAGGGCTGGATGGAAATATACTAGTTTGAATATACTAGGTTGAGAGCTCTCAGATAAAGAATGATTGAAACAATACTATAGCTTCTACACTCAGTCCAATGGAAACGTTTGCTCGATGCACCATGCTGCTCAAAAAAAATAAAGCGAAGTGGGATATTAGGCTGCATTAAAGAAGAGCTAGAGAATAATAGCGAACTATTATAATCCCAGTATTATTTCGATTCTGAACTCATTGGTGTATGGGTTGTGCTTCTGTTTGTACAGCACCTAGCACAATTGGGTACATGTCTGGGATATTAGGGGCCACTACAACATAAATACAATAAAATAACAATAATAAATAACCTGGCAGAACATCCTCCTCTGGGATATTGTGTTCATGTTCGGCCACCCTCACTCACTCAGAGGATAGAGCCGATCAGAGCAACAGAAATGAGCAGAGGTTTGGAAAGGCTTCCATGGGAGCACAAATTAAAAAAAAAAGTTAGACCTTAGATAGTTTAGAGAGGAGATGTGGAAACTGACATGATGGAGCTATATTAATTAAAGAAAGGTACAGAGATGATCATTTGGGTGCTCCCATTTATGCTTACACATAATAAATGAACAAGGGGACGCAGAATGGAATTAAAAGGCAGCAAATTTAAAATAGATAAGGAGTAAAGTACCACCCCCTATCCCATAGAATTAACCTGTGGAACTCAATGCCCTCACATTGTATTAAAGAAAAGAGTTTAGAAGGAATTAAAAAGTGAACCTTTTATCTAAATAAGAAAGGATATACATGTATAAGGGATACAAACCTGTGCACCATAGGGCACAGTCCCTAACTGACACGTATTAGACAAAAGCTTTCCCCATGGGCATGTTTTCATGCAGATGTCCATCGTCAGAGTTTTATGCTACCTCTGCTGAATGGGATACCAGCAACAATCAATGATGGGCCAATGGACCATTGGTAGGAACCAGTATGGTAATTCCTATGTTCCTAGATCCCCCTCTTTCTAACAAGTCTTTGGCATTTGATTCAAAAGAAGGCAGGAAATTGCAAGTGTTACTTACACTGTAATCCAGACATGCTATGTTAGCCATGGATAGAAGAAGCACCTCACCTCCATCAGAACCAACTGAGGAAAATTATGTAGTGAATTAGGAAGTTCTAAGAAAAAGGAGCTTCTGTGTCTCTGGAACTATGACAAATATCTGAGAGGTTGTCACAAGGAGGAGGGAGAAAAACTGTTCTCCTTAACTGCCGTTGATAGGACAAGAAGCAATGGACTTAAATTACAGAAGGGAGGTTTAGGTTGGGCACGAGGAAAAAATTCTTAACTGTGAAGGTGGTTAACCACCGGAATAAGTTGCTGAGGCAGGCTGTGGAATCTCCATCACTGGAAGTTTTTAAGAGCAAGTTAGACAAACATTTGTCAGGGATGGTGTAAGAGGGTACTTGGTCCTGTCATAAGTCCAGGAGACTGGACTCAATGACCTCTCATGGTCCCTTCCGGTTTCTATGACTCTATAACCTAGCTGGCAATTAACCCCAACACCTGCCTCAAAACAACACAAGCTCCCCAGTCAATTATAACAGGAATCTCCCGGAAAAAAACCAAAAAGATTTCTCATCATTACTGTCCAAAATGAATGCTGACAAGCAAAGTGTCTTCAGAATGTAATATTTTCATAGCAAAGGTAACTTGCACCATGGCCCCTTCAGGTCCATGAACAACAAACAGGAAGTGGTTTATGGCTTAAAATTGTGACCCTTTTACTGTTGCCATGGATATTACCATGGAAAGTCGGTCAAATGTTTTAAGCCACTACATCGATACTCCATCAGACAATCTACAGAACAGAAGTTGTGTTTCTAATTACACTGTTGGAGAGAGGGCATTCTCCCATTAAAAAACAACAACAAAAATACACTACATTGTTTCTGGGTGGTATCTCCTACTCAGTTTCCCAGGGCCCTTGGACTCCTCAGGAAATTACTGACAAACCCAGGAAGCTGAGTAGCAGATATCATCTTCTCAGTCACCGATACAATAAATAATATATAAATGTGGCTCAGGGGAGAGGGAGTGCACATGAGCTGTGGGGACCTTGGGGAGGTGTGTGTGAAGGAGAGGATGATATTTATCTATCACCCGGGTCTTTTTAAATAGCTGGACATGCTTCCCTTGCCTCCCTCCCTGGAAGGTCTGCTAGCTCTCCACCCCACAGAGGAAGACAGTGATCTCAAGACCCAGATATCCCAAGGAGGGAGCGTAAGAAGTAGCCCAGTCTGGTTGTGTTGTGTCCTCAAGATAGGTCAGTGTGATCTGGCCGGATCCCCATTGACCCAAGTGCAGAACCAACCACCACTGTTAGGTCCCGGTCTGGGAGCAAAAGAGTTAGGTGGGTCTGGGTCTCCCTGGGGCGCCACCCCCACCACCACAGGCCAGGAGACCCAACTGCTCTACCATGAGGCCAAAGCCCTCTCCCCACCTGCAAATACTTTATGTTTCTGCTGCATTGTGCTCACAAGGTCAGAGTCCCCCTAGACTGTTTGGTGCTGTGTCCGAGCCCCTAGACTGTCTGCCGCTCAACCTTGGGTGAAGTCGTAAGAGCTTACCATTTACAGCCTTGACCATTTTGCTACCATTCATCCTTGTGACCAGCACAGGCAGCATGGCAGGGAAAAAAAGCACCTGTTTGGAACAACTGCGCTCTACACAAATCCTCACCAGCCAAAACGATTTGGTGGGGCTACTGGCAGCTGGTGCCTGCCAGAGCAGCCTTGAAGCAGCTCTAAGCTTGTTCCAGGGAAGGAGTCCAAATGCCCAGTGATGCCAGGATCTGAGTAGTGCAAAGGGACATCTTTGTGCAGCTTGTTCAGCTGCACTGAACACTCCTTGGCTGCAGCTGAGTAACCGGGAGTTGTTCCAATACCCAGTGAAGTCAATGGGAATCTTTCCATGGACTTTGGCTCAGGCCTGTCAATTTTTTTTAAACCACTGATGACATAATAATATATTGCAAAGCTATTTTAAGTGACATGACCTTGCCTTGCTCAGTGAGATTGTGTTTGGAAATCAAAGGTTCTAATATACATATTTGCTTCTATTCTGTGCAGTCAATTATTTATTAAGTCTCTTTCACATTTCAAGATTTCTAGACAGGTAGTTAAAATATGTGAAATGATTTATTCAAGGTTGGGAGCACTAACAGAATCCATAATAAATCTCAGAATGAGACTTTTTTTTTCCAGAATGTACATTACTTAGATGAATAGTTGAGACATCTATAAAAACTTCTGAGCAAGTTTAATAAACCTTTTCAGAAATAGACGTGCATAATTGATTTTACACCCTTCCCCTTGAAATAGGAGGAGCCTTTCCTTTTTAAGCCCCGCAAGATACTGGTTCCATCTGATTTCCTTGGGCATTATGCTTCCCAAAATTCATTCATCTAAATAAAAATATTGCACTTTGATTTGCATTTGCCTAACCATTTTTCCTACTCTCAACTTGCCTCATAAATGCACCAATCTGTCCTTGTCATTTCCACAATTCCCCCTTCAGAAGACTATTTCCAGCCTTACTATGTGTTCAGAACGACAAGCTGTTACAAGGGCCTTTGTATTTAATGTTCTCAACCTGCATCTGGTTGTGTGCTCTACAGGAAACTGTTTTTATACTATGCCCCAGCCTCCTGAAGATTTTTGTGTTATTACTGTAACTTTAAAGATGTAAGACTTACTTAGTTTCTAATTATTTCTCATTAAAAATAAACAGAGCTTTTGTCAGTAAAAGTTAATATATATCAAACCACCTAATCTGCAGTGCGCGTTTGTGATGTGAAATGTAACATCGCAATGTTATGTATGCTGCCATGGGAACAAAGAAACAGAACAATTATCTTCCTGAGCCTGTTTTTGCACACGGTCAATTGTATCTGGCACTCTCTTGGGGATGAAACCATGAAAATCTGAAAGTTTAAGTGAAGGATACGAACTACCAAGGAAAAGTTTTAGGTGACTTAGAACTTTCGCAAAAAAGCTTGTAATTAAAAAGCTATTAATCAATTAAAATAAATAAGTATTTCATAAATTCCCTTTTGATTTCGCCCCCTCATTTTTGATGGGTTACAATTAATCTTACATAGCACGCAAAAGAGAGGGTATCCAATGTATACAAGTGAATATAAACAATATGAAGGGACACAGGCTATGATCTGTAATAAACCAACAGCCTATGATTCAGAATTAGATCAGATCACCTCACTCTCTCTCGATTAATCCTTCCTTAAGCAGCACAGCCCTATTTAAAATAAATATCCCCTATTGCCAAACTGAGATAATTTGGTTTTGAGTTCTTCTTAAATTTGCTGTTTAAGTCTCTTGTTAAAGAGTAACAGAACAAAAAAAAAAAATGTCAATAGCTATAATACAGAAACAGAAGAGCATGCACTATGCACAAATGCCATTTGGGATTCCCAGAAAGTCTGAAGTTCAGCTCCTTTGTCACAGCAATATAACTGATCAGCCTGATCTCTAAGGCTACATTTACGCTTTTAAAAGGGATAGCCGTGTTAGTCTAGTCCAGTGAAAAAACAACAAAGAGTTGTGTGGCACTTTAAGACTAACAGATTTATTTTTTGCATGAGCTTTCGTGGGAGAAGATCCCACTTCCTCAGATGCTTCGAAGATGGGTGAACTTACATTTACACTACCAAATTAGTCTGGACTAAGCAAGTTTAGTTCTGACTAATTTGAACCTTATCTATGCTAGCCTTTGGCTAGTTCAAACTAAAAAAAAATTTAGTTTGAACTAATTAGTTCGACTGGTTAGTCCGAACTAACTGCTTAGTTTGAACTAAACTTTGAAATAAGTTTGAACTAGCATGACGTAGTCATGCTAGTTCAAACTAAAGAAGTAAGTAAAAAATAAATAACTTGCTGCTGTTTTTAGTTTGAACTAAAAAGTTAGTTCGAGCTTAAAGAAATGCAGCTAGTCTGAACTAAAACAGTTTGAACTAAAAAACTGTGCTTAGTTCGAACTAACTAAGTTCGAACTACTTAGTTTGGACTAAGCAAATCTGAACTAACGTTTTAAGTGTAGACATAACCTAATGCAGTTACTGTTCTAAGTCATCGTTTATGTCATACAGCACCTAAGAACCACAATCAAGTGTGGATAAAATTGCCAAAACTGCTCTAGTGAGTTAGAAGCACACATCCTATTGACTTTCAAAGGGACTCAAGCTCCTAAACCCATTTGGAAAATGTTATCACAACTAAAAAGAGGTATTTCCGCTATAATTAATATTATTCCATATGTGAAAGAACCAGGTTGCTCTTACAGAAGAATGTGGCTCCCAGTCAGTAGTTCAACATTATCCAGCAGAGCACTTAAGCAGGTGCTTAAATCTCACTGCATTCCATGAGATTTAGACATTGGCTTAAAGTGAACCAGGTATGACACTGTTGAACTGGGCCTAAACAGGATCAGCAAATCACTACTGGCATTCTGATCTCCAATGTGACATGGTTCATGGCTTACACTTTTTTCTTGATACCCTCCAAAAATAATGAGCTTCCAAAAAGACACCAAACTGCACCATATCATTGTATGTGCTAAAGGTTTCAAAAGTGCCTGTGTGACTTAGGAGCACAAATCCCATAGAAAGCAACCGACTTTTGACAAATTTACCCATAATGAGTGAATGAGAAAGAGAGAGAAAGCACGTATTTAATGTAATGTAAACAAGCTGTATCCCGGCGGCAAACGTCACGTCACATTCCTTTGTCAAACCAACCTAAAGACTTTCATTTGTAAAGCAAGCTTAAGTGTTTGGAACAAAATGAGGTCTTATTCTCTACTTTGGTACAACATCTTTATCATCATCTTAGGACTGAAGTAAGGTGAGATACAATCAGTTTTTTTTTTTGACATTATGACTGTAGATAGCTTCCAAGAAGACCATGATGATCATGAGAAGTACCAGAAATAAAGCACTTTTTATATGGAATATATATTGTGAATGGGAAGCCTTTGTTATACGGAATAGAATAGACACGGTCTTTTCTCATTGTCTTCATTCATTCTTTGACTTCACATCAACCTTTTTCTATGAACCACAAAAACTTTGTGGTTGCTTATTGAGTTTTGTAAAGCAGCTGGCATGGTTTTTATTCCACACTCTTCAAAAACTACATCATTGTATTCCAGAAGCATTAAGCTAGATCACTGTATCCCGCCCCCAGTCCATATGCTGGCTGGGCCAAAGAAAGAGTTCAACTATTGAACAGCTTGTTTCTGTTTCATCCTGTGAAACACTGATTGCTGAGGGAAAAGATGGAATGGGAACACTACAAGGTGCACAAAACAACAACCTGCAAATCTCAAACATTTAGACTCTAATCATTGCGAAGGAAAAGTAAAGCATTTCTTAAGGTGCTTGAATACAACCTCTTAAACAGCACAAATAAGAATCTGAATTGGAACTGCTGTTCTCTTCATACCCTCCAGACTTTACTGGACCAGGTAAGTTTACAATGAGTAATAAAAGACAGACTTTCAAAGCATAAGCATGGGCTGATATACACAGCAGACTGAAAAATAAACACACTGCATAATTCTGTCAAGTGCATGGTTAAGTTATGATTTTATCTAGGAAACAAATTGTATGAGTGAAGAAATGATGGATGAGATGCAAGGCCACTCATAAATAAGAGTGTTCTGATTGCAATTAGACTGATTATTGATTACCTGCTGCCACTTGGATTTAGTGAAATTTAATGTCTTTTAATTTAAAAAAAAAATCAACATATTACAGGTCCAGTTTGGGCATTTGCTAGGTGCTCAGTTGACCTGACTCACAAAAGTTAACTGCCTAGTCTCAGCTGTTTTGTTTGTTGCCACACAACTCATTTTCAGGGAACAGAGACATTCAAATACTACAGAAGTGAAAATATTCACACTGAACTTTAGAAAGAAGCATAAAAATGATGCTATTGGACTATACTCATTTGTCTAAGGCCATTTACAAAAATTGGCCAAGGTAACTTTCACAAGCAAGAAAAACACCTGGTAAAAATGTAATTTCTCTCGCCAACTTCCATATTGCCAAAGAAACAGAGAAATTCTGTTCCACTGATCAGACCCTCCTGTAGTGATCTTTCCACAATATGAATCAATAAATGTTTTCCACAAGCAACATGTGAGGCCAACAGGCTTGTCCCTAGCAGAGATCATGCTACAGGGCATTCATTTAATTGTAAGACTCATACTGGAAGTGATGCCTGTGACTCTGCTTTTATTTCCCCAACCCTAAGAAAGCATTTCACACCTTTCAGACCATCTTGCCTGTAAAGAACATTACAGCCATTACATAGGAGCCTATAACAGCCAGTTAAACCTGACAATCCATTTCTACAAAACAAGCAAGGAGTCCTGTGGCACTTTTAAAGACTAACAAATTTGTCACCTGAGCTTTCATGGGGGAAAATCCCACTTCAGACACTTTGAAGACGGGGGAACTTTCAGAACTGGAGGAAAATAAATGCAGGGACGAGTGTGTCATAGGATCATGCAAGACTAGGGTTACCAGATGTCAGGCAAAAGGAGGACACGTCCTCCTTTTTACCTTCATGTCCTCCATCCAGCAGGCATTTTAAAATACTGTACATGATTTTGTCCGGCTCTTTGCTTAGAGGGGTTAAAGTATGCTGGAATGCCTCGGAACACCCTATTTTAGGGGGACGCATTCCAGGGACCCCTAAAAACCAGAAGAATATTACATTAATGCTACATTTTCTCCATGTGTCCTCCTTTTCGTACTTCCCTGTCCTCCCTTCCATGCTTTGGTATCTGGTAACCCTATGCAAGACTGACAACAAATCAAAGCAGTTGTTTAGATTCAAACGCTGGTGAACTATATAGAGAGGACGGTGAGGTCAAATCACCTTTTGTAATGAGAAAAAAGTCAGCAGTCTCTACGAGGCAATAGTATCAAATCCAGTTCTGTAGTTTCTATTTGAAGCTTCAATTTGTTAACCATTTGTTTGAGCACAGCTATCAACAAATCATCTATGGAGCGAGCAGGGAGATTGAAGTGTTCCCCTATTCATTTCTGAATGTTGTTGTTTTTGATGTGAAACTTGTGCCCATTTATTCTTTTGTGCAGAGACTGTCCAGTTTGTCCAATATATAAGGTGAGGCGGGGGGTATTTCTGGCACATGATGGTATAAATCACATTGGTAGATGAGCTGGTGAATGAGCCCTTGATGTAGTAACTGGATTGACTGGGCTCTGTGATGGTGCCTCTTGTGCAGATATGTGTTTTGTTGCAGGGATATGTGCCTACCTTAATATTTCTGTAGTTTGGTCTATAGTCGCTTGCGAGTATCTGTTTAAGGTTGAGGGACTGTCTGTAAGCAAGGAGAGATCTGTCTCCCAAGGCTTGAGAGAGTGAGGGATCGCCTTGTAGAAGAGGCTGTAGATTCCTGATGATGTGCTATAGAGGTCCGACTTGGGGGCTGTAGGTGATGACCAGCAGCGTTCTGTTGTTTTCTTTCTTGGGCTTCTCCTCTAGTAGACAAATTCTGGGTACCCATCTGGCTCTATCAATGTTTCCTCACTTCCCCAGCTGGGTACTGCAGTTTTAAGAATGCTTGATAGAGATCCTGAAGGTGTTAGAGATTCCACTTGCCAGCCTATTTCTAATTTGTTGGTACATTTGTGGCAGCTGGGTTTTTTAAAACTCTTCTTTCTTTTTTTAATCGTTGTTATCAAGTGTGACATTAAATCACCCTTGCAGAGTTACATTCCTTGTTCTATATGCAGGCTGGAGGGCTTGTGTTGGGTGACACTCAACAGTCATGTCCTTTCCACATGAATCAAGCAGTTTGTGCTCTGAAAAGTTTTGCCTGTATGGAAAAATCGCTATGAGAACACCACACTTTTCTCTAGCTAAGATGAGCTGCAGATCTATACAAACCATCACTCGCAATTTAGTTTTAATAAAGGAGTGGAAATGGTTGAATTTGTTTGTGCTTCTTTGCAGACATGCACCATGACAGCAGAATTAGTTGCACGGAAATCCCAATCATGGGCCTACAATATAACATTTCTCAGGGTGTAATATACGTTTGTTACTGTGCACAACAACATAGGAAAGCAGACAGATAACAGAGAGATACAAGATTTTACAGGCCAACTAGGTTAAGTACTATGGATATATATTCGTCTGGCATGACATCTGCATTCTGATGACAGACAAGAGAAAATGGACATTGATTCCATTGGTTTCCTTGGAGGGCAAAATGGAAATAGAAGTCAAGTAGCCACCTCTATTTCATCAATCAGCAAAGAAAGGGTTCCAAACTCTTCCCCGTTAATTGCTGGATATGCCACCAAAAAATCTACCCCTGCTTGCAGTTTTTCAAATAGCCAGGAGGTGGTAAAGTGAGGCACCATGGTCTAGTGAATAAGGAAAAGGGCCAGAACCGACCTTATGTGCAGCTCTGCCACCTGCTCATTATAGGATGTTGGGCAATTCACTTACTTCACTTTTCCTTGCTTCAGTTTACTCATCTGTAAATTGGGATTGTGATAATATTGTAAAGTGCTTTGAAATCTAGAGATAAAAAGGACTATGTCAGTGCAAAGAGCTGCTATTAGATCTGTTTTAGCTTAACCTCTTAAGTTCATGTTTATCAATACAAGCCTGAGGAGAATTATGTATGACTTTGTTCTCCTTTAAGCTTTCCTAACACATTTCAACAATACATTTCCGTGGGTTCTTCTAAATTCTTAAACTGTAATTGCTACTATAGTGTCTAGGGGGCCAAAACAGTTATTGTCAGCATCTTTTGCATCTGTTCTTCTCTCTCTCTCTCACCAAATATCATCAAGACAGGACACTTTCATCCTTGATACATGTTGAAAATTACTGGAATCTGCTTTTCACATATTATTGCACTGAACTATGGCATGAGTGTTCCCAGGGTACACAAGCTTTGCTGTGAATAAATTACCGAATGCTCTTCAAGAAAATGACAGCCATACACCGATGTTGGCAGTGGGGACAATCCACTAGTGTGCACACATCACATTTTAAGCTGGTTATTTCAAGCTTGAGTAAAATGCAATTGCAGAGCAGCTAGGATTTTGTTTTGGTCTGTCTTTTCCCACTCTGTGAACGCCAACGTAACTATTAGAAAAAGTCATTTACTAACACATCGAGATGAGAAGTTTGCCATATTTGTTAAAAGTTTCTTGCTTCACTTTCATTAACAGCTTTCTTATGTACAGTCTGGAGGTACCTCCAGCAAAGAAGGATCTGAGGATCTACTGGACTGTAGTCTGCTCTCAAATACCTTCAGGGGAAGCTAGAGTTACCTCACTGAAGTTTATAGGCTCCCTCTAGATTCACGCCAATGTAGCCAAGATCAGAATATGCACATTATCATAACAGGAACAGCCCATTGCAAGAAATCACAGATACGGTTAAGGACATATTAAGATCCTAACCTGGTTCAAAGTGTTGCAATGTTCAGAGCGCAAATTCAGTAATATACTGTTCAGCAAATTCACTATTAAGAATAATACACTTCTCCATTCATCTCACTTGCATTCCAGACCTCCAACCCAGGCCTCCTTTCCTAAGCTCCTGGCCCCCTTTGGAAAATGGTCCATAACCATTTTTAATTCTTTCCCTCTTATATACTATTCTAGCTAGCTTTGTAGACCACACCCATCACTATCTGAACATCCATTTTGGTCCTGCTGTGGCTCACAGGCCGTCAGCTTCACTAACTCCCATACTGCTCACCCCCCAACTTCAACCCCTCTGTCTGGTCCCATATATCAAAATGCTACGCAAACATTTACTTCAGGGAATACACTACACCACCATCCCAAAATTAATCCCTCATAAACTAGATTCATTGCTAACCCTTCTTTACCATACACTTTCTGCTTAATAACTGGTAACTCCACTGCCTTAGGAACATCCTAGACTCGCCTCTCTTTTGCCATCTAAATCCTGTTACCTTTTCCTCCTCAAAATCACAGCCCACTCTTTCCTTGCTAAAACCCATCTTTATGCTTTGTCAATTTTTCCGCTTGATTTCTTGTCCTCTCCAGCCACCATGTTTTGCTTTTCTCTCAGGCTCATCCATCAGCAAATAACTTCACTGCTTAGTGCTTCCCATTTCTAACAGCATCCTATTCAAATTCAGTTCAGCACCCTCAACACCTTTAATCACAAGTTCTTTGCTTTTTCCCCTTGTTCCCCCATGCTCCTCCCCATCTTCTCTCCTGACTGCACCCTCTCAGAATCCCACTTCCTTTCACATCAGCGTTCACATTTGAAACCACCTCATGCTTAACTTTCCTCCTCTTTCAGGTCCATGCTAATGACTCACTTCTTCTGTTTAACCTTTTCTCCACACCAATCCTCTCCTCACACCCTCCCACACATTCTCTCCTCAGGCATTGTGGATTTAAGGGACCAAATCCACAGCTAGTGTAAATTGGAGTAACTTCATTGACTTCAAAGGAGGTATATGCAGACTTTCAAAAGCTGTACATAGGTCCATAAATTTTGGGGGCAGGCTGTGTGTCTGATGATTTAGTGGGGTGGTAGTAGCTAAATGGTTAGCTAATAATCAGTAATAGAGATACACTGTACACAACTTAAGAGGTCTTAGCATTGCAGAATTTACCAGAGACGGGTGGAAAGTTTGGCAATTTGTAAATTTTAGTATCACTTCTGGTTTTCCCTATTTTATGGAAATAAAAATGCTTTGCAGTGAAACCTGTTATAAAAACCACATACAACAAGTAAAAGAGACAACTTGTCTTAAGAGACTGCTATGAACAGTCCCAAGTGCTGGGTGTTTTAGTCCTTCCACAACAGAAATAATATGAAAAAAACCCACACAGGCACAGCTGAGTCCCAAATAACTGTGTTTGTGGAATATATACACAAGCGTGCTGGAACCTGGCAGCTTCCAAGACTCACAACACAGCGTGTGCCATACAAAGGTTCGCAAACTCTTTAAAGGGACATCTCTTTATTCTAAGCATGACTCCCAGGGTTTGGGGTTCAGTTTTGTTTAACTTGTATTCAAAAACTGCTTGAATTTTTTTCTGCTTCTTTGAATGGCTGTTTAAAGACAGGTTTCACTGTATGTGAAAATGTCATAATGGAATTCAGAAGCACCTCTGAACGCACATCAGGCCTCTCCTTTGATGCCTTATCCCTGGCACCTCCTTGTACAACCAGCACAGAAGAGCCCTATCAGTGGGGGTGGTTATCTTATCCCATGATAATCATAGCAGGACACGAAGCCTGAGAATGAATTCAACTCTTACAGGGTTCTTTGTAAGGACCTGATCAAAAGCGTTGAATCCGCAGAGCTTTCCTTTCCTTACAATTTTACATTCCAAAGTGAGGCAGGTGTTAAAACCTGTTCCTGTACAACTTGTAAAGACCATCCTCCTCATCATTCTCCTGAGTATTCCCAAAGGAAATCTCCGCTAACAGGGCTCTAGCAATTACCTTCCCTCCATGATGTTTGGAAAAGAGTGCCCCAATTTCCACTCCCCCCTGAGCGCCCAATCCTTTTTACCTCCAAAGGACAAACGTTTCCACTCTCCTTACTCACCTCCTGGATGAGCAGGTTTGGCCTGTCAGACTCCTGCTGACTTTCACTGTACACCTCTACAGCCCTGTTTATATGGAGACCATGGAGCTGATCCTCTTTTCACTTGCTCCACCAGAGATTAAAGTATAATTGGGGGGGGGGTCCGGAACCTTCCTACATTTTTGGGTCCCCTTCACACAAATCTGGGCCCCTTTCACCCTCCCCAGTTACTTCCCCCCAAATGCCTGCCCCCCACCCCAGCTACCGTCCCCAATACCCACCTCCAAAATCCACACCCTGCCCCCAGTGCTCGACCCCAGCTCAGGTGCCCCATGATGAGGACAGGTCCCACGCCTCAGCACGAGGTTCCCGCTCCCGAAGGGGAGCGCAGCTGGGCTGCCCTGACGCTCACCGGCAGCCGCACACCGAGGCGATGAAGAATCGCCCCAGCTCCCCTCCCTGCACCCTGCACTTTGAGGTTTCTGCCTCTAGCGCAGCCTGTGCACGTGCAAGGGAGCCGGGGCGGCTGAGGTACTTCTCCCATCGCTTCCGGAACATGCCGGAACAGCACTCCCAGGCCTATTATTTGTAGGGGCTCAGCGGTCCGGCTCCTTTTTCTATTTTTAGTGGCCCTGAAACGCTGGCTCCCAAAAACGGTGGGACCTGGAATACCGTTCTGGTGCACTTCGGCCTACTTTAACCCCTGTGCTCCATTTTATCCCAATGTAACCCCCACCACTGACTTCAGCAGAGTCTTTCCTGAGGTGCCTCTTGTCATCAGGCCCCTATGTACATTCATCCACATAGGCAATTCTGATGGGCCAGCTCCTCAGTCGGTGTAAGTCACCACAGCTCCACTGATTTCGCAAATACAAATCCACTGACCCTTGAGAGATGGTGTTACCTAATGAACAGACCCGGATTGAGAGGAGATGAGTTTTCTATTCCCCGCTCTGACACTAGCCTGCTGGGCAGCCTTGGGCAAGTCACTTCACTTATCTGCACCTCAGTTCCTCAATCTGTGAAATGTGGATAATACACTTCAAGATCTACTGCTGACAAGTACTATGTAAGGGCTTGGTATTTACTGATTATTGATTTATTATTATTATTGACTTTAATGCAGTCGGACCATTTCGCACCAAGTCATGGCATAGCTTTTTTTCATGGCCTATATCCAAAAGGCAGTTTCAATGAAAGTATCAGATAGAAAAACAACAATAATAAAGAACATTAAATAAATGTGAAAAAGAGGGTGACATCAGCACTAAGTAGCCTACTCTACAGACATATTATGTGAATCTCTGATAAGCATATTTCCAAATGGCTGCACTTAGCTCTACACTGTAAGTGCTGGGGAAAATTTAGAACAAAAGCTCTGCAAACCTGCTCCTACTGCTGAAATTATTCTGAACCACTGGAGTCATAATTACACTGTCATAATGGGGGGGGGACAACTCTAATAACTAAATACCTTCTGTAAATTGCATTATGAAAGCAGTAATTCCCTCTGAAGTAGGCATTATCATGTCTTACTGCCCACATCAGATCATTAAGTGCCTCTGGCATCCCCATGGAACCTTCACTTACTAAATGAATGTTTTGGGATGATAGTGCCAATTCAGTACTTATTACTTAATTGCATATGGAAACATTTAGCCCATTAGCAAACATTTAAAAGTGTCTAATTTCAAAGATGTTAATTTATCTTGGGGAATTCCCCTCTCCCTTCCCTTCTTCCTCCTTTTAATTCTTTCACTCAGTGTAATCATCCTCATTTTAACTCAATTAGCTTTGGAAAAGGAAAAAAATGACATTATTGAAGCCATCTGTAAAGCTATGGTGGATGGTGTGTCACCTTAAACTACTATTAGTACTACTACGATTTTAAAACCCCTTTCTGGTTTGGCATTTAAAGCCTGCTATTCAGAAGCTCTGAACATGCAAAACTCCACTCCAGCTCACCATTTTACCAACCTGATTAAAACACTATGAACCAGGCTGCAATAAATCATGAGATTGGCTTAAAAATTATGATATTTCCAAAATGATATATTTGAAATTATTTTTATTTGCTCCGCAGGGTTTGTGAGCTTTTGGAGTTATTTTTTCCCCTCACAAACACAAGGGACTTACTTTGCTTAAATGAAGGCTGAGCTCACTAAATAACATCATCACTCCACAAGCTGGAGATTTAAGAAGAAACTGCTCCTAAGCACACAATGTGGAAGCTATGTTTTCATTACTGTTTCTCCAATGAAGTTGCAGATATCAACTGACACAAGTGAGTTCATACGCTTCACGTGTTTGAAAGAGTATATGCCAAGTATGCATTGTCGATATACCCTAGATATGCATTTGTGCATGCTTTGACTTATCTCCATGCTGTCTCCAATGTGGAAATCCTGATTTGTATATACATGTATGTATTTTCACAGGCCTTTTGGGTTTGAATGCATGCAGCAAGTTCACAAATATGAGAATGAGTATGGATAAAATTGTATACATATTTTTGCACATGCTCTCACATGCTGTCCCAACCCAAACAAGTCCTCTGAAGTCTCTTGGGTCCACTGTAGCATTTCTCTATGAACACTGTGTGTGTGGGATAAGATTACTATCAGGATTAAAACATTCACAACATGGTTCCAAATGTTCTATGATTTCTAGCAATCAGTGATTCTGTAAAATGGATGTGTTCTAGTTGAACATAATCACAGAACCACAGACCTAGAAGAAACTGTGAAGGTTATGTAGCCTAAGCACCTGCCAAAATACAGAATTTGTTGGGTCTAAGCCATCCAATACAGGTGGCTATCCAGCTCTCTTTTGCAAACCTCCAGGAAACAGTTCAAACACAGGAATTCTGCTCCTTGTGGGGCCTCATTCTACCTGCCTGACTCAATCTGAATAGCACATTACTCAATGAGGAGTTGATTGGTTCAATTGCTCATCTGCCATTTTGCTTTGAGACTCATCATCATGTCTTTCCCCCTTGCTCCCAACTCACCTCATCTAGGAAAATCTTCTTTCGGGGACTGAATTCAGTGCTAGCCTGGATGTCATGAACCCTTGATAATAAGGGCTACATTCTGCATCACAGGTATCTCCATTAAAGATCAGAAATAAGATGGACAGCTTCAGTCAGAGAGGACTGTTTTAACACAGGAAGAGTTTTAGGCAAAGGAAAGAAAAATGACCAGAAATACAGGAAAGAGCAGAAAGTATAACAGTTTTTGCAGGAAATGTCTTACAAGTTGATACTGTTCCTTTAATCTGCTTTCACATTTATTCCCATTAGTGTTGCTCCCCTTCTTTCTTTGAAATGTATGTGAATGTAGCGTTGGGTTTCTTTTAATTCTATCATCACTGACAGATCTAGCCAAAACCTTTCCACACTATAGAGTTGATGTTGGAATTGACATTCTCCACTCATACTTGAATTTGGCCACAAACAGTGGCTTTCAAGTCATATGAATTGCCATTATTTTTAGAGGTTTTGAAGATTGCTTCTGCTGATAGCCCGGCAAAGCAATTAACATGTCTGCCAAAGTTAGACCATAGACAAAATGTATGGCACTGTGGAAAGGCTATTCTAAATAGGATTTTAAAAGAAAGAGAAAAATCTGATTCAAAGCCCACTGAACCCACACTGACAACAGCCCTGGGAGCATACCTTAAAATATAGTACAGTAGTTGTATTCTGAACTAGAGGATTTATGAAATATTATGTAGTTTTAACATAATTTTAATTTTTAAGACAGTAGTGCCAGAAGACTGCATCCAGAACAAGGATCATGCCCGGCTCTGTACAAACTCAGTGTTACCATCTTTCACCATTTTAAGCCACGGGATATTTGGCATTTTTCTTAAAGTTACAAATGCTGGAGTCCCCTGAAGATGTGAGAATCTCAGTTTCATTTAAAAAAAAAAATAGAAGTACACTTCTACCCTTTATGATTACAGAGGACAGCTTGAAAACATGAACCCTACAGGTTCAAAAATCAGAATGCAGTTCTTTTTGTTTGTATTGTACCAGTTCTGTTGCACTTCAAAGGCCATGAATCTCACTCACTTCTGATGTGTGAAGAAATATTCCTGTTGTTTTGAAGAAAGTAAGTAATTACAGCTGAGTGAATAACTGATTTTCTCTCCTTTTGGTTTAGTGGCTGAACAGAAAAATTTAAAAAACACAATGTACTTTCAGGTCAACCCAAAATGACAGTTGTTTGGGTTTTCTTGTCAAAGCAAAACAAAAAAAATCATTTTAAATTGAATGTAATGTTTTATTTGACCTGAAGCAAAATACTTTGTTCCATCTTTCAGGGGATTTTAACTCTATTTTTGTTTGTTTGTTTCCAAGGGATTTTAACTTTTTTGTGGGGTTCCTTTGTTTCTGGGTTTTTTTTTAGTTAGAGCTAGCCAACTTTCTGCACAAAATGCCATTTTGAAATGAAAAATTAAAACATTTAATTTATAAATGTCAAAATACTTTGATCGATTTCCAAACTCCGTCCCCTTTATTTCAGCTAAAACTATTTTCTGAATTCAACCCAAATTTAAAACAAAGTAATACTTATATATAAATATAGATAAATACAAAGTACCGTTATTACATATACAGATTTTGATATATTATTGATAAATAGAAATATCTATTATATATATTGATGTTATTGATATATAGCTAAAATATCTAAATGCAGAGTACCATTATTAAATATATAATTGCACATATATAATAAATACTATAGCTAAACAAAGTTTTTAAAGATATCCTACAGTGAGTAAAGTGTGGGTTTTATTAAGTGTTAGCAATTTAGGAAAAGATCCACGATCTCTAGTTTCAAGATGCAAACATTTTTAATTTGCTGGGGGCACTGTTTCTTGTGTTGACTGCTTGGTGCCATTCATTTCCATCAGGGCTTTAAATTAACAGCTAAAGATTTATCTCATGTCATACGCACTACAATGTGTTGGTAGTGCTCATTACTGAATGCGCTGGGAATATCTACCACAGACTATTATTACTCGTACGCTCTGTGGCAGGGGTGAACTCATCAGCCAGTGCATGGATCGATTTCATCTCTCTAGCTAAGCCCTCCTCTACTATCCTAGGATTCCCAAACAGCGGAAAGAGCGCGTTGATATAATAATCAGAAAAAAGAAATGGAAAATTCATGGCAGAGCAGCAAGTTGCAAAGAACCACTGAAACAAAAAGTATGGAAAGGTGCAAAGCAAAGCAAACAGAACAAGATGCAATTAATGGGCTGAATTGGAAGGGCACTCCCTTGAAATAGTAACGTTACTACATGGTCCAGTGATGTGCAGCACAGGATTGTTACCAATGAACACAGAATGGGTGGTAGTGCAAGGTGGAACTGAGTCACTGATGGGGAAGAGAAATACTTCCCAATGGATTAGTTCAGCGTACTCCTCTGGGAGTTTGTTTTGTACTCAGGTATCAATGCCACTTCCTCATCAGCTCGTTAACTGCTCTATTCTATAGATGTTCTCTCCCACACTTTTCATTGGAGTACATAAGGGGGATGGAAATGTATAATTTTAAAACAAAGTGAAGAAGATGAGGGGAACTATAGAAGATGGCTATGGATTAATTCCTCTTTCTTACCAACCATTCCAATGGCTGGAATTATATGGACTTCTTGGCAGAACAGAGCATTGGGCTAGCATCAACTGGACAATTAAAACAACAATAGAAGTCATCTGATTGACAGTTAGTAACACTTCCTTGTCAAAAGAAGACAGACCATCCAATTTGCCATTCTTCCTTTGTCCTTCACAAGCTCTAACTGCACAGCTAGCCACAGGTGGCACAGAACATGCCTGAGCTAAAAGAACAAAGAGGACACATAGCCTTAACTGGGGGTTTCGGATGAACTATGCAAAATTAGATCCAAGCCGTGAACCTGGTTCTAGACATGCCTTACAAGCAGGACCGGTCAAAAATTTCCCAGTGAAATTTATTTGATGGAAAACTGGCTTTTTGGTTAAACAAATGTGTTTGCAGAAAGTGAAAAACTGGAAACTGTTGGGATTTGCAGTCAAAAGTTTATGGGTTTCATGACTTTCGGCTGAAAATTTCCAGTTTTCTGATAAAAAAAAATTCTACATTCTCTATTGAAAATATCAACCAAAATTATACATTTTTTTCATCTCATCAAACTTTTCAGAAGAACAATAAAATCTTTACTTACAAGGCCTGGAAGCAAATAAATTATTGTTCTTGCAAGGTATGGAAAATAAAAAAGTAGAGAAGGAAGAACATCTTAGAGAAAGGCATCAGTTTCAGTAGTAAAACAGGCAAACTTAGAAAGACCAGGAGTGATGCAGAAAGTGGCCACAGCAAATATTAAGAATTTGATTGACTGAAACTGTGACCAGAAAGAAGCTTGGATGAGGGGGGTAAATACATCTTTGGCTTGGACAAGTCAATGTCCAGGATGGCTGGAGAAAGACATCTTCAATGGCAGCAGTTGTTCCAGGAAGACTGTAGCAGAATTGTATTATAAACCACCAACAGAGCCAGAAAAAGGAAAGTGAGAAAAAGAAAGAAGCTGGGAAAGCAGAGACAGATGGGGAAAGATGCTGCAGGAAACACTGCAGGCAGATGAAGAGAGGAAAAGCCTTTGGTGTGTGTCTGAGCATGTATGTGTAAATTTTCACTGATCATAGGCTGGAGTAGGTCAGATAAGAAAAGAACGTTCCCATATTGTGCCAATCATGAAGGAAACAGAGTGCATCTCTGGATTGAAATGCTACTACACCAATTTGAGGATCTCAAATTCAATCTGATCAATGGCAGAGAACCTTTGAACAACGTCCAGAACACTTGGATAGGTATGTTGCCAAGAGCCAACATGGATGATGTTCCAAAGGGGTAACAGTGTTAGTCTAGTTCTGCAAAACGAGCAAGGAATCCTGTGGCACTTAAAGACCAACAAATTTATTTATCACATGAGCTTTCATAGGAGAAAATCCCACTTCATCAGATGCTTTGAAGATGGGGGAACTTACAGAATGGGAGGAAATAAATGAAGGCAGCGTAAGTCATGGGAACTGACACGCAGAGTTGATTGTGTGAAAGCAGGATTAAATCGTGACTATGGATTCTTTTCCCATTACAACAGGTGATTTGACCTCACCTTCCTCTGTGTGCTGCTTCCCAGTGTTTGAATCGTATCAATTGCTTTGATTTGCTGTTACAATATGACCTGATCCCATGACTTGTACTCCCCTGCATTTATTTAGCTCCCATTCTGTAAGTTCCCCCATCTTTAAAGCAGCTGACGAAGTGGGATTTTCTCCAGTGAAAGCTCATGCAATAAGTAAATTTGTTAGTCTTTAAGTGCCACAAGATTCCTTGCTTTTTTTACATAGATGAAGAGGATGATGCAAAAAATCATCATCCAATTACAAAGATGATCCCAGAGCTTGGCTATTACTCATCTTTAAAATCATTTGGCCCATCACTTCCTGCAAATGATTGTAGGCACAGCCAACTATCAAACCCTCACACTGCCTCAGAGGAGTGCTGGGTGGCTTTGGTGATTTTTTGCAGGCACACAAATGATTTTGGAAAGATGATTTCTGTAACCAGAACAAACTTGGTAAGGTAACTAGACAGATTAACATGCTATTCAATAAGACACACCAGGGAAGAAACTCCCATAAAATCCAGATGTAGCCATATGTCAGAACTAACTCTCAAGAAGTCAGAAGCATGAAAGTTGCCAGGTATCCTTCTCCTCAACACTCCCATAAAAGTGGGAAATTGAAAGTAAAGTGAGGCAATTATGGGACTCTCTCTCTCTCTCTCTCTCTCTCTATATATATATATATATGAATGATAACAGTTTGACTGGGTTGGACAAAAGCCTGTGAGATATACCCTTCAATATCCTAAGCCACTGACAAGCTATGTACTGATGGAGTACCACCTTCCCAAGGACTAAAATTAGACCTCTAATATGATAAAAATGCAGGGGGGGGGATGAGGAAGGAAAGAGATCCCACCAGGTGCTTGAAGTGATGGCAAAGAGGTGGCTCTGGGCCATGCAGAAAAGTGATGGAGATACAAGACAGAATTTGACAGGAATTTGCCTTATCATGGAGTGTGTCCACTGGACTGCAAACTACTAGAAGGACGGATGACAAGATGTATCCTGGGCTATCACATGATAGTAGTAATCTAGCGACTAGCAAGTGCACTTTTATATGCACAATGCCAGCTCTGAGCTCACAAAAGAGAGCAAATCCAAAAAGCAAAGAGTAGCTGGCTGTGAAGGATTCACAACACTCAGCACCAGACTGGTACCTCCAACTGGTTGTCCGAGAGTTAGTTTCAAGCCAGCACCAACACCCACAGTCTGCACACCATCACTCTGCCACCCAGTCCACCAGTGGCTCTTCCCACTGCTGGTAGGACCTGCATCTACTGGGACTTAGACTTCCAGGCCAAGCCACAATCGGAGGTCCCCCCTTCCAAGGGAGGTTTGGCTCCTCGCTTTCTCAGTGGTCACAGCCATTTCTCAGTCCCACCACTTCAGAGGCACCAGTGCTGATTACTGGGGATGGAGTAGGGGAAGGTATCCAGGCCCGAACAATAGTCCAGCTCCTGGCCCAAGGACCCTGTGGATGGCAGCATGTGTCTGCGCCTCTAACTTCTTCCTCTGCTATTGTCTCCCTGGGCTACTTCCCTCAGGGCTTGCTACCACCCATTTCCAAAAATAACACTGTCTCCGTGCCGCAGGCCTCTCAACCTGTGAGAGAGGCAACCTTTCTCTTGAGCTCCAGGTAGAGACTGCTCTGCCCTGTCTGCAGCTCCTTTTATATAAGCCTGTTGGCCTTTGATTGGCTGTTCCTCTCAGCCTCTCTCCTATTGGCCACTTTCCACTCTGCTTCCCTAGGGCTGCTTTTAACTCCTTGAGTGCCAGTACGGGGGCAGATGTCTCATCTCATGGGTATATAGTCAAATATTCATATGTAAATACATGTATAATGGATGAAGGAATTGCCATACTTATCAATGACCCACCTAGCTTGGATCCCAACTCCAAACATGATCTGTAAGATGCCAACAGGAAGGTGCAAGAAACCACAGAACGAACATTTAGCTAATGACATGCCCATAGGGGAAGTTTTGTGATGAAAAATCCTCTCTCATCCTTCAGTGGCACTTTTTTGACTGCTATGTGCCATTGCATGGACAAACAAACCTCCAAGGGCCACCAGAGTTAGTGGACTTGTTCGCATTCATTTCAGTGGGGTTGGGATCAGGCAGATATCTGATGGCTTTAATCTGAAAGTACAGCAGAGCCAGACACTCCATGGCCCTCTATGCCTTTAAGACGCACTTGCTTACCCAGGCCACCGGGGAGTTGTGTGAAACAGGTAGTTTGTTCAGTTTATTCTCTAAAAAGTAGGAGGACAATGGGAGGTACCTCCCGGCAAGAACTGCCTACATGCTCCAGCCAGGAGAGATTTTGCAGGTGACAGACAGTCCGTTCCTCCTGATGGAATAATGGCAAGCCTTGAATGAAACAAATGCAGCATTAGGAAGCTCACAAGTGCTGCAGAGCAGTGGATATTTTGTGGATCATCCCTCCACAAAATGTTTGATGCTTTTTTGTCTGTGTTAACACACCCTAAAGCCAGGCTGCTCCCAGCACAGTGCCCTCACTCAGGGCTTTCTCCTTGTTGGCCTCACTATATTGGTTGGCTGGGGATTTAAAGTACATCACAGTGACATCTCCCACTATTAGGTAGAAGTGTGATGGATGACAGGAGCAGCACCTGCAAACAAGGCTTCTCACACGTTGTCAGTGCCTATCACACTTACCATCTGTCTTCCATTTATCTAGCACAGACATGACAGCCCTCTCTCATATGTGTGTGTTTCATTTTCTTGCCGCAGAGGAACCTCTAATATTCTCTCTGCAGAGGACTGAGAAGCTATATGGGAGGGAAAAGAAACGAAAAAGCCACCGCCACCAAAAAGATATTGATTCCAGAGGTTTAACTTTCAAATCTATCCACACTCTTAAAAACCCAGCCCCACGTTTGCCAGCCATAACTCAGTTAAGCTGATTTCTGCTGATGCTCCTTTTCTATCCAAGTTAATGAGAACTATATTGAAAACTACTTTTCCCCTCCCCAAACCTCCCCGTCTCTGCTCTGCAGAAAGAACAATAATTCTGAGCTTAGTGGATCAACTGCAAGTCAATGTAATCTAAAAACCACTAGCGTGCACGGTGTTTTTACATATATTGCTTGGACCGTACTGAAGCATTCGTCTCATCAATCATTTCAAGCCTGAAATAACATCTATGGAACAAGGAAAATGTGTTCCTGATGTGTATGTCAGAGTCTAATTACTTTACATTTTTACTCTATCAAGGGAATTTTCTAGTTACATACATAGATGAACCATTTTTGCTCAGGTTGCTTAAAACATCACCACTTAAAGAGACAGTGTCAAGATAAATGTGTGAGCCTAATTCCTCCTCCCACTTTCACCAGTGCCATGCACTGATATCAGGAGGGTTACATGGGTGTATGTGACAACATGAGCAGGGGATGCTCTCCCCTCTGAGTCAGCACTGAATGAAAGCACTAACTTGACTTTTGAGAATACTGTTTTACCGGAGCTGATATTTTTAGCGTAAAACCAAAAGTCCTGATAACTTGCATTCATTAAAGCTCCCTTCTGAGCGGTACTGAGCGCTCTCTTGTTGAACTCAGTAGAAGATAGTGCTCATCACCAAGCACCAGCAGGTGACAAGGTTGAATAGAGGCTGCAACGAGCAACCTATGGAGTTCTAGTCATTGCTAATATGCTGGGGTTTTTAAAATCTCACTGAAAGAGACATGAACCCCCAAACCATCTCTAAAGTGCTCATGGCTCAAGCATCTGCAGCATGTTTTGAGTTTGTACAGAAGAACCAAAAAACTAAAAACCAACCCAACAAATCTCTGACAGGCTAGAGGCACTGATCCCATAGCAAAAATCTTGCCTGTGTGTGGCACCAATTCCTTGGCATTGTAGAAATTGGATACTTTCCTGCTCTACCATCTTTCATTCAGCCCAATGGTTGCAGTTCAGTGTGTTCACTCAAGACTTGCTCAGTCTTCATTTGTCAGGCTCTCTCTCCCATTACTCAGAACCTGAGATAGTTCTAATTTATTAAGTTAAGCAGGGACAGCAATTAAATATCCGGAGAAAGTAATCTGTCAAAACCTGTTGGCTATTTTCCCATGATTTCCATATCCACTGACATCTCTGCTGATCACCAGCCAACTATGCTGCAATTATTTCATCATGTGACTTTTTTTTTTTTTTTAACCATAGCTCTGGCATCTCAGGTGTGCTGATTGGAAAGGTCCATTTCAAGGCAAGCTGTGCAGGCACCAGTAAATGATGATTTGGGCATAGCTAAGGATCTGATTCTAGGTGTTAAACATAGTTTATGACTATCAAATTATCTCACACCTGTTTCAGATAGCAACCCTAGGAGTAGCAAGTGAGCGCATACATACAAGGGACTCACATCTGGTACAAGAAATACACAGGGTCAGATTTCAATGGAGCCACACTCTTTCATCACTCTTGATCTACCTAATGGGGTGAAATTCATCCTACTGCAAAGGACCCTTCCGCAAGCCTGCTAAGCTGGGGTCTACCATGTGAGTGGCCATACTCCTCCCTGTTCTTGGACCACAGCTAACACAAAAACTATAGAGATTTGCCCTGGGCTGGGGTCAGACTCTGTGTGCCCTGTCTCCACATAAACCAATGCATAGAAAGCAGATGATAGGCATGGACTTTTATAGCTAATTTGCCCTTGAACTGAGAGAACACACTGGATTGTTTTATGAGTTACCAGTGAAATGAGAGGAACAGGAACTCTTCATTTCCTGCTGTTCCTGTTCTGAATGCTTTACAAAAGGATGCCTTTCATCAGAGAAATGCAAGGTAAAAAGATGCACCGCTCACATGCACAGCACAGGACTACAATATCACCAGCCGTTTAAGCTCCTGGGAGTGCTGTTACACACAGTAGCAGCCTGCACTGATACAAGTCTAAAATAAATGCCGACAGAAATCATTTCAATTCCTAAATTGACTGTCTGAAGGAGAGATGGGTGCAATTGTTCTCCTTACACTGGTTTTCCTTCCCATCAATAGGATCCAAACCTATCATTCACACCACTCTGACATTTACTTACACAGTAGAGTCCAACAGACTGTATCCATATATGCATGAATGCAATCCAGACTGTAAGCTCTCTGAGGCAGAGACACTGAGTCCTTGGCTACAGCACTCTGGGTATCACAACAGTAATTAATTACCCTAGACTAGAGCGCATTAAGAAGTTTGGGGACCTAAATGACAGATGGGGACAGGCTGAGGAGAATTAAGAAGCTATTTAGCCAATTAGGCAGATGAGATAAAAAGAACAAATGGTGGCAAGCAAACTTCCTCCCTCAGAGCGTGGGCTTCCTAGGATCATATGGCTGTGTAGAGAGTAAGTGAAAGAGTGGTGTAAATGAACACTGTAAATAAACTCCAGGGGTCTTCTACTAGCAGAAGGTCTCTGAGCCACTTATGGGCTTGGAAAAAAAAAAAGGCAGTAAATCCACCACACCAGAGGCAGGAACAACCTTTTTGTTCTATTTGTACAGTGCCTAGCACAATGGAGCCCTGGATTCACAACTGGAGCTCCCAGATGCTACCACACTATGAACAAACAAATATAAATTGGTGGTAAAAACTACTTTGTGTGTGCAATGGTTTGCAGGCCCCTGGTTGTTGCCAAGCATCATACTTTCATCTGTTCTGTCAATCTGACTCAGCCTTTCAGGGCCAAAGGAAATTAAGGAGTTGTGTGGCACTACCATTCCTACAAAGAACCATTTTTCTTTTGAACAAGCTCCCAACACAAACTAACAAACAGACTAAGCACCCTGTGAGTCAGGAATTCCAGAGCACTTTTCCTGGCTGTAACAAGCAAGGAGTCCTGAGGCACTTTTAAAGACTAACAAATTTATTTATTTGCATGAGCTTTTGTGGGAGAAAATCCTATTTCCTTAGATGCTTTGAAGATGGGGGAATTTACAGAATGGGATGAAAATATATGCTGGGAAGTGTCAGTCATGGGATCAGGTCAGACTATTACAGTAAATCAATGCAGTAGTTTAGAGTCAAACACTGGGGAACAGCACACAGAAGACGATGAGGTCAAATCACCTGTTGTAATAAGGGAAAAAACCATCCAAAGTCCCTAATTAGCCCTGAAACAGCACTGTCAAATTTGCATATGAATTCCAATTTTGATGTTTCTCTTTGAAGCCTTGAGTTGTAAAACAAATGTACTACAGTTGTAATACAAATGTAATATATTTGAGCACAGCGATTAGCAAATCTTCAATGGAATGATCAGGAAGATGCAAGTGTTCACCTGCTGGCTTTTGAATGTTATTTCTTAAGCCAGTTTTGTGCCCATTTATTCTTTTGCACAGAGACGGTCCTGTTTTTCCAATGTATCAGGTGGGGGGGGGCATTTCTGGCACATGATGGCATAAATCACATTGGTGGATGAGCAGGTAAATGAGCCCTTGATGGAGTAGCTGGTTTTATTAGGTCCTGTAGTAATGTTTTTTTGTGCAGATACGTGGACTCTGTCACTGATACAGTTAAAGTCACTTCTCTTCCCGTATCTCTGTTTCTCCCAACTAGAAAATGGGGGAAATTATATTTACTTACATACTTCAGAGGAGCTGTGAAGACTAATCAATTAATAGCTGTATAGTACTTGAAACAGAGCAGGTGAAATTTGCCCCCCAAATCCACCTTAGTTTAGGAGTGAGACATGGCCTTTAAATAGTCCCCCTGCACAGGGATGAATTTTACCCATACAGCACTGAAGTGTCATGGGTTGTAGTATCACCAATATGAATTTATTCTAATGGACCAGTAAAAGGCGTGTTCACTGGGCCAGTTCAAACTCCCACCAAACTCAATGTGGTTCATGCCTAATGCAGCCTGTACAGTAAACCCGACAAGATCCAGCCCAAGGGGCTATGCAAATAATTTGCATGGTTATAGATCAGCTGTCCTAAAAGGTCAAACCAAGCAATTGGACATGGAGACCTTTGGGATACTTTAAGATGGTTGTTTAAACCCACGGGGTTGCATTGAGAGTGCAGGGATGCGGGTGTGTGTGTGTCAGTTCTGAATGCTCCTGGACTGCAGCTTATGTCTAACAGAATGAGGCAGTAGCTCCCTGTAGCGCAGACAGAAGTGTCACTCACAACACACGGCTGGACCCTTCCTCCTTCTCTCTCTCTGGAGAACGAAGCAGATTTTTAATATTTGAAACCTGCCAAGCCTCCAGCACCAGCTGTGATGCTCTGGCCGTTTCTCATGCTTCTCCAAGGACACTGGGCCAGATTTTTAGTGGGTGTAAACTAGCTCAGTTCCATGGAAATCAACAGCACTATACCTATTTACACACACTGAGAATCTGGCCCATCATTCTGTTCAGTGGCTAGCATACAGCTGCATTAAAAGAGGCAGCTTCCCAAACCCATCTGTCAGCTCATCTCCCTGCACACTCTCCAGTTTGCTAACGCTGCCTACACTTGAGAACAGCCAGTGGAAAGTCTCTCTACACTGCTGGTGAAAAACAGAGGGGCTCCAAAGCCACAATCCTGCCACATTTAGACAAAGGGTAGGAACAGAGCACCAGGAATATTGTGGGGCAGAATGTGAGGATAAAGAATGGGATGAAAGACAGTCTCTGGCGATAGAGTATCTGCATATTCCCAGGGTAATAGCCCCTTCTAATTACCCTGGACCAGATCCTCAGCTGGTGTAAAGTGGCATAGACTTTGATGGCAATTTACATCATCTGAAGATCAAAAATGAACAATTACGCTTTCTTACCTGTAAGTTCCCCGACTTGTTCTCTTAAGGCCACTTTTGGGCTTTTTACTTTAAACCCTCACCTGTAAGATGCTTCTGTCTATAAAGGGTAAGAAGCGATTAGCACAGCATGACTGCTCCATCCTCTGCCATTCCCTGGAGTCTAGTGAGATCATCATCCCCACTACTCTGAGCAGCTAATTACAGCGCGACAGTCAACAGAGCTCAGAGCGTGGCAAAACAAACATCCACTCTAGGCTGCTGAGTGCAAGGTGTCTGTGCAGCACAAAGGCGTGAATCATTATGCGGCTTGCCAGCTTAGCTGAGCAACTGTATTCACCAGGACTGCACTCCCGCAACTAAGCGTACAAGCTGGAAAGGTAAGGATCCTAATTATTCTGCCGACCTCCACTTTGGGTGGTGAATAAATCAATTCCCTTAGAGCTGAAAGTGAAAGCTATCTAAAAGAAAGTAACCACAACAAAGCCAGCAGAAGCTCTATGTCTAGGAGTTCCTGTTAATGATCCAGCACTAAACCAGCTCAAGCCCCTATCCAGTCACCTAGGAAATCACACACTGTCCCGAGGGAGCTCCCCAAAGGCAATAACAAGCCCAGAGTGTGTGTGTGGAAATAGCAAGCCCAGAGCAAGCCCTGTAGCAAGCCCAGAGTGTGTGTGTAGAAAGCAAATCTTTGAATAAAAAGAAGGAAGTAAACACAGAACTAGTTTGGGAAAACAGTGAAAACAGAATTGATGAACTCAGTGAGCCAAACCTACATCACTCATGAGTCCATGGGGCATGCCTTCATCTCTCCCATCTCACTTTCCTTTGCCCTTCTAACCACCTACTGCTGGCCACGGGCTCAACCAGTCCCCTCCAGTGCTGGCTCTCACTACCTCTGGCCCACTCCACTGCTGTGTCCTGCCACCTTTGAGCTTCACTGAATCCATGCTGCTGGGTTTCTCTGTCTGCGGGCAGAGCCGTAATGTGGTGATCTGGCACCTGGGGCACGTTCTGATGAGAATGCACTCCTTGCCATCAGCGGCACTGGGGGCTGGTGCCATGAAATGCACCCTTTAATAGAGTGGCTCCATTGAGCCACTCCGGCATGCCCATGGCAAAGCTGCATCAGCCCCGCTTTAGTTACAGCCCTGCCTGTGGGCACCGCTACTGTTGGCGACTGCCACCTCCAAGCTTCCTGAGTTCTTCTGCTGGCTCCTGCCACCTGCAGGTGCTGATCGCTGCTGGTTAGTGCTGCCTTCAGGCCCTCCCAGGTCCTCTCTGCTGGATGTCAATCAAGGTTGTCCATTTCTTTTAGTGATTTCAGTTCTTGGTGAATTTCAGGTGTCAGCTGATGGGAAAGACTTCTACTGACACAGGAGCAATATCCCTGCTTCTTAACAAAACAAAAGACTCCAAGCAGAACCATTAATTCTTTTAGCAGTGGAAGGTGAGAGTCAATCCATGTCTGAGGTTAACCCTTTACCAAGACTAGTGCAGCCTCAGCAGCAGACTCCCCAGCACCTCCGCACTGATCCTTAAAATGCTCAAGCATCCACATGCCACCCCTGCTGAGTTCTGTTTAGATGAGAGTGAATCTTTCATTACAACAGGCTAAGCCCAGCTCTACTGCCATTTGTTCATACAACTGAAGGACGACATTTCATTACGCCTGCAGGTAACCCAAAATGATCTGCAACAACACCAGCCACACTCACCATTTCCTATCATGCTCAGCACGTAGGTATGTTTATGCAGAGACCATGCAATCATGCTGAGTACTCAATCATACTCTTGGAAATACAAAGCCTGTGCAAATAAAGTGTCCTTTTCATCAAGCTGACCAGAGGGGTGTACCCTTTGGATCTTGCTTACAAACTCCAGCTTGCTCCTGCAGCTGTGCATTTGGTTACAGATTGGAACTGAATTTTGTTTGACAGAGCAGAGAACCATCTTGCTTTCGGCCAACTCTTTCCAGCGTCAAAGAGCAATGTGCACCAGATTTCCAGTTCAGTCATGCACCGGATTGCCTTTTTGTTTTTTCTTTATTCTTAACAGACATGGTGTGCACAAGGGTTCTCAGATTTTCACTGGCAGTGTAGCTGCACCCCTACCACAGACAACTCACATGAAGGTAACTTGATTTGCACTAAACCAGCCTCCTCCTGCTTGATGTAACCCTGTACTGTTACAAATTATATCATGCCAGAGTGAATTATCTCTCTGCTAGGGTAGGGCTAACACCCTACCTTAATTGGGTGGGACAGTCCTGAAACATACATTTCTGGTCCTGGTCCTAGGCTGAATGACTCCAGGACAGCATTCATCCCAGAGTCCCTGTCGTACCACTCTGCAGCTGCCCAAGGCTCAGGGGATGCTCCAGCCACATTCCCATAGGGGTGGCTGAGGTGGGACTTTGAACCCCCTCACCATGAGGCCCCCTTCACTGTCCCTGCCAACTTTTTCTTCTCCTGCCAGTACCTCCCTCCTTCAACACCCCCATACTCAAATTCCAGGACAGAAGCTTTAACTGGGCGATTGCAAGAGCCACCAAGGGAGTTGGGCTGTTGTAGGGAGCCATGGAGTCCCACATCTTCCACGTGCCCTGGTCAATGACCCCTACAGGGTGGGGTATGGGCTGGAACACCCAGAACCTGGGAACCACGACACCCAGCCTGGGGCAGGTGAATGGTCCTGTACTCCCTATAGCAGATCAGGCTCCTTTGATGGCTCTTACCAGAGCCTGGATCTGTTTTCTGGCCTGGTCAGGGGTGGGGTCTCAAGGAAGAGGGGCCGGAAGTAGAGCCAGAGAAGGGGCAGAGCTCTTACATGTGTCTCATTTTGCGTTTTGAAAAATGATGGTCATCCTACACTAGGGTCCACTTTCTATGGGGAGGAAGGGAAGAAGGTGCTTTTTCAGTCAAGTTAGCTCTATGACAAGAGCTTCATGGGACTGGACAATCCCCTCAACAGACATTTTGACAAGCTTGGAACCTGTTAAGCCTAAAGGGGAGCTTGAGCTACAACACAAGTTCACAAGGTTTTACAGGTGTTCAGCTGAGTCTACACAGCTGTGAAGGGGTCTAACTGGGAAGGGAGGCGCCAGTTTCCCCCTTTATAACAGACCATACAGGTTAGCCCGACTGTAGCTACCTCAGTACCTGAAGTATCACCATAGTGCACAGGGTTCTTCCCTGCAGTACATTTTGTAATTACAAGAATAATATCTAGCTGTTTTCATCTACAGATCTGAGAGCATCTTACAAAGTAGGTCAGTATCATCACCCTCATTTTACAGAGGGGGAAACTGAGGCACAGAGAGGCAAAGTGAGTAGCCCAAGGGCACACAGGAGAGGTGGGAACAGAAATCAGGTATCCTAAGGTGCACTAAGCCATGCCACCTCTAGCTTCTTGAGAGAGATTTTTGAGAATCACAATGGTGAAATCTTCACTGCGCTATTTTTTTGTTGCTAGACCACAATTCTCTTCATGTGGGACCTAAACTTGCTGATCTTTTCCCATGGAAATAGTCCCACTGAAATCCAACTTCTCATGAGACTTAGAACTACTCATTCAGGAAGAAGGGTTGGCAGAGCGGGCTCCTTATAAAATAAAAGGCCATCAGCTTTTTGAGAGCTCAGTTACATATGCCCAGAGGGCCTTATTGGCATAGTTGAGACGAGCAAGACAGCTGGTAAGACAATCATATAAAACAGGTTAGCATCAAAACTGAACAGAAAAGTTATTTCTGTTTTTAATGTCTCAAACAAGTGAAGAAGAGAGAGCAGAAGGTAGCTATAAAGCTAATCACTTGTTCAATTCATGAATCATAGAAAAAGACAGGATGTCACCGCAGCGTAACATGGAAGTGGCATGACGCCTTTTGAACTAATTTATTTTAAATCATCCTGTTTCATCACAGTTCTGCTGCCCTGAGGCATTTTAGTGTCACGTATGGATTCCTCTAGGATGATGAAGTCCTTGATACCAATAAATCATCACTGCAATTTACAAGTAGTGTCTAAGAGCATTTTTTTAAACAAAAAAAACAAAACCAGGAAAATCATGAAATTTGAGCATTCAATTTTTTTCAGGCTCATTATACCATAGTACATAGAAATGTGATTGAGGGAGGATGGGGTAGAGAAGGGGAGAAGGCAGAGAGGAAGAGGCAGTATGTTCAATCCATAGAGTCTTTGAGGCACGGCAGTTTCTATAATGTCTACTGTGACTGGACTAAACTGACATAAAACTCCAGACATCCCAGCTCAGAAGGGATTTCTATGAACATCTCTAGTTTGGTGTTTGTGAGTCCATGCCCTTACCCTCAGATTGGTGAGATAAAACACAAGGACAGTTAAGCAGGAAGGTCAGAGTTGTGAAGGATCTTGAAGACAGGAGAAGGTGGACTGTCTTTTTGTTCTGTTTGTACAGCACCTAGCACGATGAGGCCCTGATGCCAATTGTAGCTCCCAGACACTACAGTAATAAAAATAATAAAGAAGAAGATGGCAAAGGGAAGCTAGTGAATAGATTCAAAGAAGGGAATAACATGGATAAATCAATGTGTGAGGGAGTTGATTTTAGGAGCAGAATTTTGTATCAAATCAGAAACAAGGCATGGGAGAGAGGAGATCAAACTGTGATTCTCTCCAGTCTTACAGCAGACACAGCTTGGATACAGGAAATAGTCACGTAATCTACGGCCCAAAGAGAAGCCCTTCCTATTATGCAGGTTCATGTGGGTGGCAACCTTCCTCATCACCCTTCATTGCCTGATTGTCTCTCCTACTAAAATATGATTTAGTTCAGGGCTAAGAAGAAAATTTGATTTAGCTCAGCACTAGGGGAGAGAACAAGCAGCTTGAAAAAATGTCGGTCTTGTTTAAATTTTCTTGCTGTAATAAATTGAGTGCTAATGATCTTGACTCAGCTACCCTTATGTATTTATGCAGCCTCTTTCATGTTTGCTAGCATATTATTGATTGACTGTTAGATGACATTGCAAATAAAAGAAGGCAGCATAACATAAACCCTGGAGGCCTTTTAAAGCAGCATTTTAACGATGATCAAAGTGCCCTGTTTAGCCACTAATATGATTTCACATTGGCCACAGCACTCCTATAATTGTCATTGGCTTCATCTTTAATGATTATTATAGATGATGCAAAATTTGAGCTTCTCTCCTAAATTTTTTGGTGGTTTGTAAAGGATGGAGCTGACCAGTCCCTGGGCTTGGCTCTGTAAATGTAAAAACACCAGACTGACTTGTAATGTAAAAGAACTGATGCCACTGGAGTTTGCCCAAATGTGGATGTGGGACAAAACAAAATCATGATTTGAGGACTTTAGTAACTCAGTTATAGTTTAGAGGTTTATTACAGGAATGGGTGGGTGAGTGTTTTGTGGCCCACATTGTGCAAGAGGTCAGACTGAATGATCGTATTGGTCCCTTCTGACCTTAGACTGTTTAAATCTGAAACCATCTCTCCAAGCTTCATTGCTTTACCAAGTTTCACTCCAGCTAGCTCTCTCTTTCTCTGGCTCTCTCTCAGGAATTACAGTACCTGGCATTATTAACTATCAGATTTTCACAGGAAAACGCAGGCAAACAGTGCAGCCTCTCAAGCAATGGGAGTTTGACAGCAAAAATGCAGTATCTTTACAGTGCTGAAAGGTATTTATAGATTACCGCAGCGCGGGGCAGACTATCAAATGGTGCAAATCTGGATGGTTCTATTTGTTTCATTGGCACAAGACTGGATTTGCACCAGCTGAAAATCTACCTCAACATCTCTAATCGCCCACAAGTGAGAGGTAGAAAAAGAATATAGTTATCAAAGGTCTAAAGCTGTAAGTCTGAAAGAAAAGTGAAGAAAGGCAGCAACATGTCATTTCAAAGACTTTTCTATGTGATCTCTCTCAATCTCTTCCATTTAATAAGCAATTTATGCTACCTAACAATATTTAATATTTATTGGGAAAATGTACGCAAGGCAAACAATCCCTCTTTAAAAAGAAGATCCTGTGAAATGTTCAGTTATTTCAGGAACATGCCATTTCTCAGACACTGATATATTTATCTATTTATTACAGGAGGAAATCAAACCAAGAGAGTAAATAACACTATCACCATTGCCTGAATGAGCTAGTAAACTAGCAGGGGTTCATAGCTTCCAAGGCCAGAAGAGACCCCTCTAATCATCTGTTTTGATCACAGGCCACAGAACTTCCCAGAATAATTCCCAGAGCAGATCCTTTAGAAAACATCCAATCTTAATTTCAAAATTGTCACTGAAAGAGAATCCACGATGACCTGTGGGTAAGCTGTTCAAATGGTTAATGCTCTCACTTTTAAAAATGTATACCATAGCACCACTCTAATTTGTCTAGCTTCAACTTCCAACCATTGAATCATGTTATACCTTTCTCTGCTATACCAACGAGCCCATTGTTAAATATTTGTTCCTTATGTGGGTACTTATAGTCTATGACCAAGTCACGTCTTAACCTGATCTTTGTTAAAGTAAATAGATTGAGCTGGTTGATTCAATCACTGTAAAATAGATTTGTGGGCTTTGATGGGATTTTAATTGTTCTTTGTAATTATAGAGCACCTTACCTAGAAAGATATCAAAATCCTCATAAATCTTGATCAATGTCAGCATCACAATCCAATGAGGTGAGCATTATTGTTTCCAGAGAGCAGATGGTGAACAGTGAGGGACAGTGCATAAGGCTAATTTTTTTTTTTTTCAACTTGGGTACCAAAGTTAGGTGCCTAAGGGAAATCACCTTGATTTCAGAGGCAGTGAGTACCCACAGCTTCCACTGACTTCATGGAGAGCTGAAGGTGCCCAGCACTTTTGAAAATGCATGTGATGTATGTGGGTACCTAAGTTTACAGGATTCAGCTTTGAAAATATTGACCTATATAAACTTGCCTAGTGCTACACTGTTGAAGCATATGGCAGAACCAGAAATCAAATCAGATCGCCCGTCTCCCAATCTCATCTCCCAAGCAATTTTTCCACCACTGAATTTTATTTATTTCCCCTGTTTTAATTACATCTTTCATACATACTAGTTGACATATGTCAGGCCTCAAAAAAAAAAATCAATGTTTCTGGTTGCAATGGCAACCAGTTTTAGTACCTGTCACCTAGCTCCACTGCCAACTTGTAATAGAGGAGTGCCATCTGATGACCAAAAGGAAAATTGCTGGTGCCTAGATGTGAGCCAATTTTGTCCACCCCGACATATATATATATATATATATACAGACAGTTAAACTCTGTCTTTTTCTTGTAACAGCACAGATACCCTAGCCCTCTTAGGACTCCATTTAAACTTATAAGTAGAATCCTTGTGAAACAGCTCTTCTAAATTTGTTCCATTCCCATTTTCCCTCTGCATCAAGAAAAGTATGATTGTTCAAGCCAAATAACTGGAGGGAAACAGGACAGAAACAGAGATGTGTCCAGGCTGGAAGTTCATTTTCAGAAAAGATTCTGAGATTCTGCTTAGTTCCAAATAGGAAAAACCTGAAAATTTCCTAAAAATGTTGGGTTTGGACCAATTAGAATGGGTCACTGAGACAAAGTTTTAAAAGTTTGTGTTACATGAAAACATAAAAACAATACAAAATAAAAGATCCAAAATGAAAAAAAAGTAATTTCAAAATGGAAAACTGAAATATTTTGTTCCAAAAATGTCAAAATAGAATATTTCAACTTTGGCAGAACTTCCCCACCCCTAACCCCCTACTTTTCTCCCAAACAAATTCAGACAAAACTGACCTGATTTTGTAAAGCATTTAAATTCTGATGGAACAATATATTCCCACTGAATATGGCTCCATCCAAGTTTCTCCAACTTAACAAAACAAGATTCATATATTTCAAGGTCAGAAGGACTATTGTAACCACCTAGTCTGACCTCCTTCATACCCCAGGTCATACAATATCATCCACTGATTACCACAGCAAGCTGAAAGTTGATCTATAACACAAGAGTCCATAGTTTTTTGAACTCAGTGCAGTCAGCTTTTCCATTTACACCATCATCTTCTAAATATGCTGCAAGACTATCATCATGCACAATGAGTTATCTTGGTAGACCAGAAAAAAGCATGTTCTTGGGTTGATGAAGGAGAAGAAAACTAACATTTTTGTCCATGAGGGGGGGAAAAAACAAGGTCTGCTTCCATATGTACCAGTAAATATCACACATTTAAATATAATTACCCTGGGTGAGAAAAAGTCACTTCAGAGACTTCACACTTTGAGTGCTTATTTCAACCCACTTCAACAAATGCCTTCAATTTTTTAATCCTAGTATTGCTTTATTTAGAGCAAAAGTCTCTCCATCATGGAGCACTCAAGTCTAGACTTAAGAAATGGCCTGTTTCTCCATTGTCCACGCTGTAGTGTACAAAAGTGAACAAACAAGTTTCCACAACCTTCACTGAAATGACCTCTCTTCGTTCCCTTTCTTTCACTGCAGCAGGTATCTCTGGCAGGGCTGAGAAACTGTGCAAAGACCAGTGGAGATGGATTCAGTTAGGTAACCAAGGGAGACAGATTCTAACAAGCAGGGAAGGAGACATCCAACAATGCAACGACGTAACACAAATTTATTTTCAGTTTAAACAAACACAGCGTGATCTTTTGGAAAACTGAAGTAGCTACAGCACCAGATGTTGTTTAATTCTTTCCTTCCATGATGTTTCCACACTAACTTCTCTGGCAGCTTGTAGCAAATCTTACACATTTTACTTATTGTGAAATTCACACCAAAAAAAATGTCATAGTCCAATCAGGGGACAGTAGGGAAGCATTGCTTTGGATCCCAACAGATAGATGAGGATACAGCAAGATGGCATTTTTTCCAAAAACTGTTAAATGGGTCCATGATTATTTTGCTTCATGCTAATATGCAACACAAACTCCCTGCTGCCATCCACGTATGAAATAGTGACAGCATATACCAACGTAACAACGTGCCACATCCCTGACGCATCTTAGCCTCAATTTTTTTAAGCCCTATCCAGAACATGGAGGAAGCTTAGGAGATTCCTAAAGCGGCAATGCTCCCCCAAGCCACTTTCTCATCACTCAGAGCACACTGCCAAACTCACTGTTCTACATGGCTCTCCCAAACGCTCTGCTAAAATACAACAGGAACCACAAATAACACTCACATGCGAAAGAAACGAGAACAAAACAGATTATGGACATATAACATCTCATCTCTTCGAAAGCTGAGTATGTAATACTTCTTTACCTCATTGTCCAGATAACATCACCTAGCACTTAAATAATATTCCTAATCTTCAAAGCAATAATAACATAAACTAAGGGAAAGGTAGAGGCAGAGAGGGTAAGAGGCTTAACCAAGGTCACAGAGGTGGTCAGAGCAAGAACTGAGATGAGAATTCAGTTGTTTGTGACTCCTGATTTAGTACTCAGGCACTAGTCCCCGTTCACAGGCCAACCCAAAGCCCTAATACTTCACTCTCATTGTTTAACATTAGGCCTTTCCCTTTCACCCCCCCCAATCCACTCACCCGTGCCGCAGGCTCTACATACTTCAGGTAGTTAATTTTAACCACTCCTACACAGAAAAAAACTAAACTGTAGTCTTTATAAGCCATTTCTTCCAAAAAAAAAAAAATCAGCATTGGCTGCCCAAAAATTTCAGATTTAGCTATTCTAAACAGTTTACTGTATGAAAAGTAATTGCTGTAAAAAATAATGAGAACACCTTTCAGTCTGTCTTTAGCACCTGTGGAACAATCCCCTGGAGTCAGTTTCTTCTGTCAATCCAAATCATACTCAAAGAACTTTGCAAACCTGAACATAACTCTTTTGAAAACCTGTATTGAGACAGAATTAGTGGTTTTGATCTGCAGTTGCTTTCACTGGATTTTTCCCCCCTGATTTTTGACTTGTAAATCCTATATGTTCCATCTGTTCAAACCAGTCCACTAGAGCAAAAGCAATGGTAAAAATGTTTTTACCAGATGACCTTGGCCTTGTATAATGAATGTGATGCCAAGTCCCCCTGCCATTCAAGACTGAACGTTCAAAAACAAGAGACTGTTTCAAAAAACAAAAACAAAAAAACAAACAAAAAAAACCCCACAAAAAACAACAAACAAAAAAAAATCATCTTTTGTTGTTGTTTTCAGTGTTGTATCTGTGTAGGTCCCAGAATATTTGAGAGACTAGATAGGTACGGTCATGTCTTTTACTGGACCAATTTCTGCTGTTGAAAGAGACAGCCTTTGAGAGGCATGGGCTCTCTCTCAGCTCTGGTAAAGATAGTCACAAAGTCACAGCTAAAGAAATGGTGGAACAGATTGTTTAGCATAAGTAGAGAAGTCCTGTGGTACCCTAGAGATTAACAAATTAATTTTAGCATAAACTTTCATGGGCTATGACCCATTTTGCCAGATGCAAAATAGATAAATTTGTTAGCCTTCAAGATGCCACAAGATTCATCATTTATTTTGCTGAAAAGAACAGAGTAAGATGGCTACCCCTCCGGAATAAGTAGTTAACATATAACAGATGAATATCCACAGACACATTGCCACAACTCTGATAATCAATACCGACGACAGCACACTTTTCAAAGTCCATGGAGCCTACATATATGTATCACATGTGCTGTACTTCATTCAGAGCACTGCATGCCCCAATAACAAGGATGTGGGTGAACCAGACAACCACTATGCTCATGAAGAAAGAAGCTAAAAACCAAAACCACTTATCACCCAGGGAGAAATACTTATCAAAAATGATTATTTCATACCTGATCTCTCAGTTCTTGTCCTCAAAAGAAGCCTGAATAATAATACCTACATCCCTTGAGCTTCCACCCAGGCCATACCACACGATCCATTGTCTACAGCCAAGTGCTAAGATATAACCACATTTTTTCCAGTTCTTCAGGATGAGATGGACACCTTCAGGGTCTCTACTCTTAAAACAATAATACCCACCTGTGGAAGTAAAGAAACAGACTGACAGAGCCAGACAGGTACCCAGAAGGCTACTACTACAGGAGACGCCCAAGAAAGAAAACAGACGCCGTGAGTCACCACCTACAAACCATAACTCAGACCTCTACAGCACATCATCAAGGATCTACAGTCTATTCTACAAGACCATGCCTCGCTCTCTCGGGCCCTGGGAGACAGACATCTCCTTGCTTACAGACAGCCCCCCAACCTTAAACAGATACTTGCCAGCAACTACAAACCTAACAACAGAAACATTAAAGCAAGCACATATCCATGCAACAAACTACACTACCAACTTCGCCCCCATACCTGCACAAAAGATACCGTTGTAGGACCTAATCAAGCCAGCTACTCCATCAAGGATTCATTCACCAGCTCGATCACCAATGTGATTTATGCCATCATGCTCCAGAAATGCCCCCCACCTTCCACACTGGACAAACAGGACAGTCTCTGCAGAAAAGAATAAATGGACACAAGTCAGATATAAACAGCATTCAAAAACCAAAAGGGGAACACTTCAATCTTCCTGATCACTCCATTAATGATCTGTTAATAACCATACTTAGGCAATGGATAACAAATCAAACCTTCAAAAAGAAACTGCAGAATTGGAATTCATATGAAACTTAGGGCTGAACAGAGACTATGGGGTTTTCTTTACTCTTCTTCCCCCCCCGCCCCCAACAACCACACTGATTTGCTGTAACAGCCTGATGTGATCCTATGACTTAAATTCCCTGCATTTATCTTCCTTCCATTTTGTAAGCTCCCTATCTGCAGGCATCTGACAAAGAGAGATTTTTCTCCTGTGAAAGCTAATGCAATAAATTAAGTTTGTTAGCCTTTGAAAATGCCACAAGACTCCTTGTTTGTTTTAATTCCACCGAAATAAGTAAAGCAGAAAACTGCCATGGGTTTCTTAGGGGCCAACCCCAGCTGAGGTAGCAACTTGTAGTAAATTTCACTGGTGACAACATGGGATCTTGAAACACCTACCCTGTAAATGCTAAGTTACCTTTACACTTGAAAAACATCTGACCCCATGATGAGCTTTGGCATGCAGACTTGCATTTTCTGATTCGCATATTAGATGACAACCATATAACTTCATTTAAATAAATTTGTTAGTCTTTAAGTGCCAGGGAGCTCCTTGTTTGTTTTAGAGAAAAAGATCTCTTTCACACTTTGACACTCTCCACTCTGCTAACAACTTCTCAACTCCTCTTTGTTCAAAACCGTGAGGCTCAGGGGTATGTTTTCAGTTCAGCCATCTGCACAAATCTTTTGTTACTGTTAATGGAGTTATAAAACAAAATAGAATTTGGTTTTATAGGGCACCTACCATACATGTGACACTCTACAAAGCAAGACTTAATGGCGTGCTTAGTAATCCTGAACAGAAATGCAGCTATTATTTTACATGAGCAACAAAAAGTCAGTTTTGAATCAAGGAAGAAGGCTAGGACAGCTATCACTGCTAGTGTAACTTCAGCTGCCAGGGGGGAGTGCACTGACATAGGCAACCTACACAGGGCTTCCCCTCAGCCCACCGGCTGCTTTCTCCAGTCAGGCTGTTTGGGGCAGGCAAACCAATGCACCCTACACTCTGCCTTGGCAGAAATACTGAGGCTGGGCATCCCGTTCCTCCAGAAGGCAGGGTAGAGGACTGTTGAAATAGGCAAACGAGGGGCCAGCCTCCTCTGGAGCTGAATAAAGCAATGGTGCCACAACAGCTTTTCACTTTTTGTTGCTGATCTTGAGACGGATCTTTGGCCAGAACAATCTTCTGCTCTTCGTTAATGGCCTGATGAGATCTTTAATTTGCTCCTGCACAGAAGTGGAGCTTGATTAAATACACCATCTGGAGAAGCCATTTGGCTGCCCCACCCATTTCTTGTAATTTGCAGCAGTATCACTGTGGAAGAGTCCCAGTGTGGTTGCAGGTGGGAGTGAAGGAGTCTAGATCCCAGCAACATTGTGAGCCTGAGAACTAACTGCTGACCCATGCATACAGACAATGTGAAACTGAGCAAAAACAACAACTTTCTCCAAAAATGTAGCTCTGGTTCATGGATGCAATTGGCTGCCTTATTCTGTAGACAAGTATTGCCAATCCCAAACAACCAAGAAGTTTCCTTTAAAAAAATCATCCAATTGGCTTAAAAATAACAAATATTTTTGTCTTCTGATTATTGAGTCAATCATGGTTCGTGTTTGCAAGCTTTTTCTTTGAAGCACCAAGGGCTAGAAATTGACTTTTCTTTTTCAAATGAAAGACAAGATTCTAAGATAATCACATGACTTTGGGACTGTGTGAAAAAACAACCAAACATCATAAGACTTGCAATTAAAAAACTGCAAGGTTGACAACACTGGAGAATTAGAACTCCACTGTAGTCTCGCTACATTGCTGCAAACCAGATTATCCACTGACGTAAACTACACTGACAATATATGGCCCATCATTTATTTCATCCTTTAGGTATCAGAGTTCCTAGTTATAAAAAGGAAATGAATTGTTAGAAAGTAGAAAGGGAACGCTACCTGCTGCATGGTTGAGTAGGTCCATTTTCATGGAAATGAAAATATCATAATGTACCACAATCAACAGATCTTACTTTGGATCCTTGCTAACAATCTCATAAAATGTCTCCTAACTTTTAGTTCAGTCTTTCTAAAAAAGCCACATACACACAAGTGACCTTGAACCTTGAACCATTTTATTCAAATGGGAAAGAAACAACAACTGTTTGGCAGAATATTTTTTTAAAATATGGAAGTTATTAAAAACCATTTTCATGGATTGTAAACTAGTTTCAAGATGGGTAAACACTAAGCACAACACCTGGGATTCATCAAAACACAGTGCTTGGGCAATAAACTGAACTGTCAGTACAGGCAATTCTATAAGGCAGACTGTCACTGTGACAGAAACACTTTTGTTCAAAACCACAAATGCTGCATCCCCCTGTTGATAGAGAGTAGTCTGAAAATGGTCCAGGTACCTGATGAATTCTCAGATACGATGAGTGAGACCATGGCGGTCTCAACTCCTTCATGTCACAATTCCTCTGGCCTCCACCAGGTATCTCACAAAGCACTGTGAAAACTACCAGGACGGTGAGAACCTGGAAGCCAGAGCAGGGCACTCTGGGATACCTGCCTACAATCAATGCAGTATGGTGCTATATGCACAAATGGCTTCAAATAAGGTGTGGCCAGAAGATATGAATTCTGTTGTATGAAAAAAATAAAATTGAGGTTTTGACATTTGTTTCCATGCTGACGTGGAACAAAACCAAGACCTTACAAAATTTTTCCATGAAAAACAGAGAGAGCTGCCTCTTCCACAACAGCCAATAGCCTACTAGTTAAGTAAGAGTAGTCACCTGGGACATAGGAGACCCCAGTTCAAGACCAAGGATTTCAACCTAAGGCTTCCACATCCTTGATGAATGCCCTATAAGACGATTGGGAATACTGGAATGGGTCTCAACTTTCCATCCTGGACAGAAACTTTCCCTGAAAAATTCTTCAAAAACCAATACATTACTAATTAGTTTTTCTAACCAAAAACCAAGTTCAATAAAGTTTCCAAACAGCTCCACTGTAAATATGATAGTTTACACAGTGCAAGCAGAACAGTTAACTGCTGTGCAGATGTATAAGTGTACAGTGTCTGCCCTTACTGTTCTTCACTGTATACTTCTAACCCATGTATGCAAGATCTGACTTGGATACCACCACAAAACACCGTGATATGGTTGCCAATTCACTGGGGCTAAACAGGCCAAGGGATCCACACACCTCTAAGTGTGATTTGATTTCACAGCCAGACCAAAACTTCCCCACTGCTCACAATGAAATGAATTTGTCTGTCTTTTTTCATATTCAGGTTGCTTAGACAGGTCAATTCTTTACCACTCCATGAGCTTTACAGGACAGGTAGAGAAGCCTCAAAATATCTAGCTGGGTCTTGTTGCTGTTGCTTGTGAACCCTGAACCTTAATTATGACAATTTGGTCTCAATACTATTAATTATTTTGCTGCCGCTATTTTTAAAGCAGACATGTCCAGCTGCAGTTGAAGCATGAGCAGAGTCAAAGGGAGAAAACTTGGGGACTATTGGCGGGCCCAAGGCTAGGATAGGATTTTGCAAAAGGTTTGATTGTGCATCCTTACTGTCCATGTGCAATTCAATTGTCAGTAGCCAGGGTTCTGGTGCACAGGCAGAGCTGAATATGGAAAGCTGTCTCGGGTCAGTGTTACTCATCTCTCATTCCTGTGCATTTTACACTCCATGACAAGATTTTTGTTATTTTTACAATCTAAGTATTCCTTTAGAAACAGTAATGCAAAGAAAGTATCACTGAGACTCAGTGCCCCCCTACCCCCCTGGTGGGGCACCCTACAGTGACTGGACCGTGTGCTATAAAGACCAAGATATTATTCATGACATCACAGGTGATAACATGCAAAAGCTGACTTGAAATGTTAAATTTGTGCAATAGTTTTTTTTTTTTTTACCTGAAGGGGAGAAAGAGTCTTGGCAAAATAAATCCACTGGGATGACACAGTTCAAGTCTGGCACCTGTTTCCTATTTGCTGTTCTTCTGTTTGGTGAACTATCAGCCCCAGCGGACTTCCATGCATTGCTACTAAATGAACAGTGAGGAGTTTTCAAAACTGACAGTCAGTTTAGCAAAACAGTTTGCAGTGGCCTAATTAAGCCACTGACTCAGCCTTCCAGACTGAGCAAGTAGCAGAATGGGATCAAAACACTTGTAAAGAGAATTCCTTGGGTTCCTCTGCCTGAGCTGGCATTTGTAGGGATTTTTTTTTCCTGCTGGATTTTATCCCACTATCTTGAGCTACTGGGGACTGCTAGTTGGTTGTTTCCAGTGGTGGGTGTCTGCAGCCAGTCCTACTTCCCCAATCTCCTTCCCAAATGATGGGCGTAAGCAGCATCCACTGCCCTTCATGCTTCAAGAACCATCTGGATAGGAGCCTCTTCTGAAACCTACACATCTGTATTGCCATGAGTCATTGCAGATTTCTAAATTTCAGTGATTCGAAAACAATTAGTTCGAGAAAGACCCCGATGGTTTCTATTACTCACATGCTCCAGTGCGCATACTGAAATCAGAATAGACTGCTCAGTACTGTAACTGGCCAAGTTCAAGGCAGGGTCATACAATTCTGTAGAATACTAGACAGATGTGTCAGCCTCTATTTTATGATAGGAAATCTTACCTCATTCACAGAACAAGTTTAAGAGAGATTTAAATGGCCTTGTATTAACCCAGACATCCTTGGCATTTAGACTACCAACACCACAAATGCTTAAGCAGAATGTTTATTTGCGTGCATTTATTCCCCTGCAGCCTCGTATGCAAAATTGTCATAGCACCATTGATGTTCCAGAAGGAGAAGACAGACGCTCTGGAAACACATTTAACCACTTGCTACTACAGCTAGCCTTTCTTTAAAGTAGCTCTATCTAGGAAAGCTTCCACAGGATCGTTTTCCAAAGGCACTGCCGTTCCACTGAAATGGAAATGTTTCATGAAATCAACATGATTTTGGCAAAACTTTATTTTTCACAGGAACAGAATGCAAAAACTTCAAAATTCTGAGGAAAAATTGTTTAAGATTGACCGAAAAGCTTCATTTTGTTTTTAATGTTATAAAATATAAAATTAGAAAAATGAAACAAGAAACCATTTCAAAACAAAAATGCCAAATGGACATTTATCACTTTAAAAATCAATTTCATTTTGATTCAATTCAAAACGTCCTGTTATCAAAACCTTAAAAAAAAAAAAAAATCCAAAAGAGACCCAGATTTCAAAATCCTTCATGAAACAGAATTCTTGTCCTCTGACTAGCTCTGTTTTTTAATGATCACAGTTAATTCGAACACAAGCGCTCCCATATTTACTATTTAGACTCTAAATTCTCCAAGTCAATACAATTAAGAAAAGTGGCTGTATTTATTCTCTTTTAAACTGAAAAAGTCTATGATTTTATAATTAAACCAATTTTAAATCACAAGCCTACCAATAACTCGAATGGAGTGGGTAATGAATTACTGTCCATAAAGAATGCAAACTACCTACTGCTTACAGCTCACAGATTAGTTAATCTGCCCCAGATACAAATTGCTTCCTTTCAGACTCAAAAAATGAATGATTCTTTCAGATGCTAGGCACTGTAAGGAGTTATGGGATGTCCTATTCAGACTTCCCATACAGCAGACTTTAGCAGAATATACAAAGCAGAAAAAGTAATTTTACGGTAAGCAACAAACAGCAGAAATCATCCTGTCCAAATATTCCATTCCTTCAGAATGAAAACAATCTTGTTTGATGGCAGATAAATAAGGAGCCCTCCCACCAGTTTTACACCACCAACAACTACTGTGGAATTACACTGGCATAAGTAAATGGAGCATGAGGCCCAATATTCCCTCACTTCGGGAGATCAGGATCCATTTTCAGCCTTGTGCTGTTCTTAGGATTTTGGTTTTTAAGAAGCCAAGGTGGTTTTACCCCAGGCGTCTGCAACACGTGGCTCTGGAGCCGCATGCAGCTCTTTGGCTGCCCCCTTGCAGCTCCAGGCTCTGAAGCCCTCGCCCTGTTGCTGGGAGAGCCTAAAGGCAGCTGACACTAGGACCCGGACTCCCTTCTGCCACCACGGGACCCCTGCTCCTGGTTCTGGGCTCCCTCCACCAGCAGAGCACCCTGCAGCAGGAGCCCTCACCCAATTCCCCCAACCTGGAAGCTAAACCTATTGCAGCTCTCAAATCACTTGGTTTCTGAAGGAATTTCTAAAAATGGCACTCTATCTTTTGGCTTGCCACCCCCTGTTTTAGCCAGAGATTTGGGGGTTGAGATAATACAACTGGCAGAGAATGGACGTTTCTTTTTACTTCAAACCAAAGTACCAGGGCTTTGGAAGGTGTTTTTGGAGTAGAAAGTGCCAAGGCCTATGATCCAGTATCTCTAACAAGCAGTAGAGCTGTTAACTATGGGGCATTTGTCTGAGACCTTTCTTACTGTGAACAGTAAACTTGAGGTACCTCCTCGCTTGGAGGCAAAGTGCCTGAATGTTCCCTGGGCCTGGGGACTGCAGCTCATCTCTCCAGCCTGCCCAGAAAGACACATCACAAAGCACTGTCTTAGCTGTTCAATCTGAGAAATCTAGATTATTGACTATGACATTTACCTCCAACACTAAGAAAAGAGACATCGCTCATTAGGGAACAATAGACTGAAATTAACCCTGTGCACCATTCTTCCCTGGCAGTACAAATTATTGTTACAGAGAGAGTGAGAAGACTGAAACTGAAGAGTCCACTGGGAGAGCCTCACATGCACGTAGTGCACATCTGCTATCCATTGAAGTCTTCTGGTTAATCTCTTGATGCACCGTAAGCGCTCAAACTTGCTATACAATGGCCTGAAATCCTCGGCTGCCAACGAAACAACCAAGTGCAACAGAGCGACATTGCACTGCAAGATACAGTTTTCATTATAAACAAAGGCACTTCTTGTTTGAAGTAAGGAAAATGATTATTTTTCTTATTTTAATCATGAGATGTTTGGAATTTCAAAGAAGAAGATATTAAACAATTTAATAGGGTTGACAGGACAAGTAAGATGGCAGCATGTGATCATTTTAACAAGAGGCTTGAAAGACAAATCAAGTTATGTCGAGGAGCTCTGCAAAATACAGCTATGAAAAACTGCAGTTTCTCCTGCTGACAAATAAGTGGCTCTTAAATGGCCCATTTTAACTCTTCTGAGGTTGCTCAGAGGCATGTGGCCTCTCCTTCAAAACACTACTCCTCAGCCAAGTCACTCAATAGTTGGCCGGATAACAGAAAAGAAAGCAAGCAACTTTTGCTAGGTTGAATCAAACTAGCAATACTGTTTAAATTTCATCTATAAAGGAGAAATTGTAGGAAAACTACCCATCAATTTACGTTTGCCAAAGTGATTTCCAATATAACAAAAGCCAAACGCAGCAGCAACTAAAACCCCTGCCATTTGATTTTCAGGTTAAAAGAGGAATTTAGAAAGAACTTACCTCAGCGTGAACTGGTCCTCTGTTGAATTTTTCTCAATAGACACAAGGAAAGTCAAAATATCACCTTGTTTGACAGTCTTTGGTATGTATTGGATGGCGATGTTGTTATCCAACCTCATTTCACTTAAGGAAGGACGACCCTGTGTCTGGTAAAGGAAAACACTTCCAATTCTCTGCAAAGGAGGTACTGATTCATCAATATCGTTGCGCCCCAATCTGATCCCATTACTTTTCCTTATGTCCTCCTTAGTGCACTCCCCTGTCTCATCCCCTGGCTGGATGGTGTAGTAAAGTTCCACGGGGCTCCCTTCAGACTGATCCATCACTTTCTTACGGCCGGTCACCACCGTGGGGGGATTAAACCAACTTGACAGAAGCTCCAGCTCTGCCACACACAATCCCAGATCCCCCTTCAGCCTGCAGCTGCCTCGGACTTCCCTTGTCTCTCGAAAGGCAAATACCCGCAGGCAAGGCAGCCTCTCCGTGGTACTGTAGTCATCCCAGTCCCTGCCCACAATGTAGAAAAGGATCTGGACTTTGGGTCTATTCAGGTAAATTTTGTCACTCATGATGTAGGCTTTAAGTTGCCAATTAAAGGAAAACTTGTTGGTGGATCCAAATGGATTTGATGACAACATTAGGTCCCGTGGCACTATCTGTTCAACAGAAAAGGGTCCATAACTGGCATTTAACACAGGTGGCCTCTTGGATTTATAGATCAGGAAGGACTCCACCCGCGATTGCAAACTAGAGTTCCTCATGATATCCTGGTTGGCTTCCTTAAGAAAGAAGGAAATGTCTGCATTGTGGATATGATAGCTCACAGGCAGATAAGTTGGCAGCAAAGAAAATCTCTGTATACTCTCCAGGATGCCTCGACTCTCCGTCACTGTTGAAAGGAAAGGAGAATTTAGAAGTTCAAAGTGCTAAAGGAACTTTGGAAACATGCAGCATCAGGATGCAATTTGATCCCATCTCACTAGCAGCACCATGAGCACAACATGACTCTCATCTGAACCTGGGGCGTTTGGAAAGACAGACAGCAAGTAACCAACCTGCTTTCATGTTTGTTTCAGTGTTCTAGACCAACTCAATTATATCAGCACATAGAAATACCTTACAGTTATTCACCAAACCCTTGTTGGATAAAGAGTCAGTGGGAGCAGTACAATAGTAACGCTTAAAAGTCCTGGCCAAGATTAGGCTGTTATGAAAGATATGGTTCAAACATAAGATAAGAGAAAGTCCCTCTAAGAGGTTACAGTCTAAACAATCAAGAAACAAAACCACAGATGTGAAGTGACTTGCAAAAGGTCAAACAGCGTGTTGGGTGGCAAGCAGGGAACAGACTTGGTCAGGGGCGTTGCTGTCACTGGGCTCACGGGGCCTGAGCCCCGAGTCCACCACCAGGCTGCCCCCGCGGCAGCAGCAGACTTATGCAGCTCAAGCCCCAAGTTGCAGTGCGCCAAGCCCTGGGTCTTTTCTCAGGCCAGTTGCACTTCTGGACTCGGCCAGCATCCTATCCACTGGATCTCGGTATCTCTTCTACTTGTTAAATCATATATGTTTTTAATCGTGTGCACAAAAAGTTAGTGCCAACCTGGCATCTCTGGGAATTGAAACCCTTTATTTATGCCTGCCAGATTAGCTTTTTGCTTCTAGTGCCCATCAATGCAGTATCTGAGGATGAGAATTCCCAAACCATAATGCAGTGGCTTAACTCTCCTCACCTAGCAGCCATTGGGAGTAACTCTCCCTACGAAATGCCTTATGACTATCCTAAAGGCCCTTCCTGTGGGCATCGTAAAGCCAAGATCCTAGTACTAACAATGGTTACAGAAACTTTAGCCTCTTGGAAGCTGATGCGAATCCATCCCAGGCTGGCAGTGACAATGTGACAAATATTTTATGCCAAACAAGGATATGTCTACGGAGCATTTTGGAGTGTGAGTCCCAGCCTAGGCTGACAGACTTGGGCGAATGCTCTGCAAATAGCTCTCTTAACAGCATTTTGAAATTACAGCTCAGGCAGGAGCTTGTGGTCTGAAGCCTAAAGAGGGGGATGGGCTTCTCCAGCCAGAACTGCAATGTCAAAGCACTGTCTGGAAAGCTATTTGTAAGGCAGTGGCATGAGTCCCATCAACCCATGTCTGACAACATGTTGGCCAGCTCTCCAATGTACCCTGTATAAACAGGGCCAGCTCAAGGGTGTTTGGTGCCCTAGGCGAACTATGACTTTGGTGCTCCCCCATTCAACATAGAGAAAAATGAGAAAGTCTAGAAAGAACACATTAATACATATATTTTTAAATAGAGAAAAAGTTCACTTCTGTCCAATTTGGTGCCGCAGGCAACCACCCGGTTCACATATATGGTTGGGCTAGCCCTGTGTCTAAACATACTCCAAGATGAATGCACAATCCGGTCCTAATGTCCATCAGCAAGAGAACCAAAATGGGCATCCTTGTAATGGCAGTCCTAGAAGTGAATGGGCCTGGAGACTCAAATACCTTCTCGTTCCAAAGGACATGGGTGGGTGGGCTGAATGGAAGACAGTGGTTCGAAGGGAGGCTGACACATAGTGGTGGGGATTACAAGGAATCCTTGACATAGATGGGGATGGAAGGATGACACAGGAAGTGGAGAAGTGCAAAGACTCATTGTGTATGCAATGTGCCCAGCCTTTAGAATTAAAAAGCCTTTAACTCAGGGGTGGACAAAACTGGCTCATAGCTAGGCACTAGAAATTTTACTTTGGATTGCCGGAGAGTGCTCCTCCATTACATTTCTACAGTGGCACTAGGCAACAGGCATTTTTGTCCAGGCCTGCTATAACCTTCTAGTGAATTTCACCATCATAATGCCCATGTGACATATGAAAGTGCCTCCTTTTATGGATGGGGAGCAGAGAAACTAAATAACATGCCGCAGGTCTTGCAGTCAGTCTGTGGCAAAGCAGGGAACAAAAACTGGATCTTCTGAGTCCCAAGTGAGCACCTAACCACTGAGCCAGTCCTTCCTGTACAGAGTTTGGGGTCCTCTTTGATGAAAGAACTCCCGAAAATGTCAGCCTTTATAATGGAAAACAAGGCAGCTTTTGCATCTTGAGCATCTAAGAAGAGTGAATGTCCCAGAACTGTTCCTTTGCATGATGCCTTGAGTTGGAAAACAACCCCCATTCACAGGAATTTCAAAAGCTTAATAGGCAAAATCCCAGAGAGGGCAGAGGGGACAGAAGTCTTTTTAATGGTGCAGTTGCATTCTTGCCTACTTTGCTGCCAGCTGGGTTCATGACATTCGTTTGTGTGTGTTTACATTTGCTTTAAAGACCTGTCTAATGAACCACTAAAAAGACTGAGAAAAGCTCAGCACACCCCTACAACCAATGCAAACAGCATTGTGGCAACAAATTTGACACTGAGTAAGAAAAACAAAAATAATATTCAGTTTTATTTCTGTAACTATACTACTTTCTGTTTGTTCATATTGTTTGAGAAAGTGTCTGTGTAACAATTTACTACAGCTTTTAATTTACAAGAGATGCAAAAAATAGGTGTTGGGCAACATGTGGGCCATGGAGTTCTTATAGCATGGTTAGGGCGGTCCCCAGAAAGAAAAAAAAAGTTTGAGAAACCCTGATCTAGATTTCCTTGGTTCTGCCTCAGTGCCGGGGACTGGATTTGATAACTCCTTGGGGTCTCTTTCAGCCCTATATTTCTGTGATTGGGCCTAATAATCTGCTACATTATGCCTCTCTGACAATGTAAAGGGGCCTTACAGTGAACATGAATGAATAGCCACTCTAAAGACCCTTTTATATTGTCAGAGTGATCAAAAGGGGGGGTTATGTAAATGACAAGCAGGACCTATAGTATTTATTTGCTGTTGTTTAACTTTACCTTATCCAAGAACCACATAAATGCAACTGAACAAATGTATGCTGCATGCCACTGGGTGCCAAAAGAACATTTTCAATGACACTGAGCTTCTCTTACTGCCTGATATCTATCTTAACTGTGCTGTCGAGCAATTACCTGAGGCAGGCTATCATATTAAGGAATAAGCTCTCCATCCTTTCTAGGAACTGTCAGTCCTGAAGAGCAAAGACACACACTGTTAAACAATAATACAAGTCGCAAATACTCTCCAACTTTTCCTGTTTGAACATCCGACCTTCGTACTCAAGGACGCACGTCCTAATTGGACAATAAATTGCATATTCTTCTGAGGCAACCTCAGATCCTTATACTTATTCAGAGAAGCAACAAGAGGTCACCATGGATGTCATTCAAAGAGAACCAATTTCCAAAGCTTTATTCCACAAATGTTTTATTACTCTTCACTTTGCTTGCCATCTGACCTAAATATTTATTGTCTGGACAAGTATTAAGCTGACCTGAACTGATGTTAGTTACTCTGAACCACCAAAATACCAATTACATTCAGCAATTCACTGCAAAAGGCTAAAATAGGCTCATTATCCTCAAGCCTCCAGGGGAGAAGTTGTTAGCACCTAGGAACACAGATTCCACATCAGAAATGTCCAACAGATGCAACCTAGAAAATGCCTCTCAACATGAGACATAAACAGGACACAAATGTAGTGAGAACATTTTGCAGTTTATTAAGAAAAAACTGATATAGCAACTGAAATTATTATTACGGCTGAGAAGGCAGTTCCATCCTAGACACCTGTGAAAAGTTGGATGGAAGATATGATGGGAACCCATGGAAAGACCACACACCATCACCATCACACAGAATCCTCTGCTGGAGAAGTATCCGCTGTTCAACGGCTGTTAGCAACAGGGACACTGGGCAACACTGTGTGGATCCCCTGGGCAGGGAGGCTACTGCAGTACTAACTATCTGATGTTGTCTCATGGGTTATGAGATGTAGCCTGACTCTTCATTATTCAGTCTGTACAATGAACTTTACTAAGTGATTGTGGTTCTTGACCAAATCCAACCACCGAGAAATTTAAACGGGGACCTCTGAGCTGTCCAACAGGAATTGTTACACAGATACTTAAAAATATGAATTTATAAAAACCTTTAATTGCATTTACCATGAACAACAAACAAAAACGAGAACTGAAAAAAAAAATTAAATGAACAAAGAAATGATAACTGGATTACAGTTAAATTCTACTCTAATACACATGGGAAAGATTGCACAGTATGATTTCAACTACACTAAGATTTATGTTATATACCTTGCGTTAATATTCTTACACTGTTCCCAATGGCTTGGTTGAGAGGGTACCCAATTCCCCAACTTGCAAGTGGGTTGGAGGACTTGACAACACTAAATGGCTAAGGCTAAAGTGTCCTCAAAACAGCCAAACTAAGTAGCTAGTAGAAAAGATGGGGCTGGAACTTGCTGCTGGAGCTAAAAAGCTGAATCTGGTCTGGAGGTAAAAAGTCAAAGCTAAGATTTACCCCCCATTACAGAATCAGTCCCTCCATCCTCTGTACAGCGTGGGCTAGTTTGGGTCCTCCTTCTATACCCAAAGATGAGTTCTTCATCCTCAAAATTGTTTGGGTACATTTATTCTACAGGCTGGAAGTTCATGCATACGATTGATGCATGCCATGCATCCAGAATATTCCTCTATCTTCCCCTTTATTAGTTCTAGATATTTCTGTGGGTTTCCTGGTATACTTTTACAGACACTTTAGGGCTCAGACTATGCAAGTCCCTTCTTGTTTTGATACATAAAATCTAAAATGTATATTCTATCATATGAATTTATGGTAATTCTATAACCTGTAACAACAAGATCCCTAAAATATATACAGATACATGTAAATCTATATAAGCAAGCAAAAATCAGGTAGCTTATAGGCTACAGAAAGAATTATGAATAGAGGTGGTCTCATGGGCTGGAACTTAGGAGATCTCAAAGTTCAATGCCTGGTACTGCCAAAGACTCCTTAACTTCTCTGTGCCATAGCCCCCCATCTGTAAACTGGGCAGAATACTTCCTTTGCCAGTCTTGTCTTTCTGGATCACAGGGACATCAGAGAGGGGTTGTATCTCACTCTATGTTTGTGCAGCACCCAGCTCAAGGGGGTCTTGGTCTCAACAGAAGGCTCTAGGCCCCACTGTGACACAAACAGTACTTACCGTATATAATCGGGTATAAGCCAATCCGGGCACAAGCCGACCCCCCAATTCTGAGCCCAAAAAAAGAAGCTAAAATTGGTGACCCAGGTATAAGCCGTGGTCCCCTTTTGGTCTTGGCCCCTAACCTCCCACCCACTGCTGCTGGCTTCCTCTGGAGTTTCTGACAGCTTCCCTACCCCCAAATCTCTGCTGCTGCTTTTCCCTCCCCCCCCCACTGTCCATTCCTCACCCCTGCTGCCTCCTGCTCTGCCCTCTCCTCCCCAACCCCCGCCCCCGGCCGCTGCTTCCCTGAATCCCCCCCTCAACATCCAGGCCGACCCCTCCGGGCCCCCTTACGTGGCCGCCCCAGACGCCGGGGTCCCCTCCTCACTCCAGGCCCAGCCCCGGCCGACTGCCCAAGATGGCCGCCCGGCAACAGTGGGGTTCCGGCCTGCTGCGCCGTCTGGGAAACTCCCGGGAGGGGCTGTCTACCGTATTCTCTTGAGTATAAGCCGAGAGCCTGTTTTGAAGCCAATTTTCAGGCACAAAATTTTTGGCTTATACACGATGATATACGGTAGTAAGAGAATTCTGCATGGGCCTATGAGGTGATCTGGGTCTCATCTTCTAGCAATACCACACTCTTCCAGAGGACTACATTATGGGACACTACACAATAAAAAATTAGAAGAAGAATATAATACATTATAATGTTGGCATAACGTAAATGTAATGGTTGGTAATAGATACCTTTTGATCCTCACTAGTTCGCTCCTGAACTTTACAAGAGAGAATATTTCCTGCATGTATTGGAAGTAATTAACAAGATATTAATTAGGTAACCAATCCCCCAACATCCCTGTCAAGTAGGTAACAGGATATTTATTTTACTAACAAGGAAACTGAGACGGAGATGTTAAGTGATATGCACATATCCTGGCTCAATTGCAGAAGGGAACCCTCCCTTCGAAGCATCTGACAAAGTGGGATTTTCTCCCACGAAAGCTCATGCGAAAAATAAATCTGTTAGTCTTAAAGTGCCACACAACTCCTTGGTTTTTTTGCTGTGTCTTTCACCCTTTCTTGAACACAGCCTCCAGTAAATTTTGCACATGGTATGGTACAATTCGGTGCACAGTTCTATTCTGAAAGGAAACTGTGGTGCCTTATCTAGCAAACGCTACAGTCATATTTACTGAGTTAGGGATGGGCAGCTGCAAAATCAAGATACCGGAATCTAGGCCTCTTTAGTCCAAGAGCATTTGGCCGCAGGCTTCGATTCCTGCCTGTCTCCAATGTACACACCTACACAAAACTGAAATCGTTAAAACATGTTCTAGAGACCCCACTTCGACTTTTCATAATTCCAGGGCTGTGAGCAGTGCTGGTGTCTTGTCTTAATGAGCCTGGTTGCCATTTTTACTGTTACTTCCCAGCAGGGAATGAAGGCTGTTGACACGGTTTGTGACGGAAAGTGCTAATCAGCAGAAATAATCTGCCTAGGACAACCTGGCAACTATCACTGTAGTATGAAAGCAGTTTTTATTATCTACTAGAAGAATTTGTGTAGAAAAGATAGTGGGTTTTGTCATATCAATCCAATGTTATAATTAACAAAAAGCATTTGCCTGATCTATTATAGAGCCTGCCCTAACCCAGCTCTGAATGTCTCCTGGTGCTCCCAGACATTCAGCTGTTGAGCAGTGCTTCCAATGTCATAAAACAGCAAGCAGCCTGGCTCCTTGCTTATTATTAATCATTTTTATGTTCAATGGTGGTTTATGATCACTGCCCAGCAGTTGAGATCATGCATTTCTGTGCCCTGCCCATGCACACCTAAGCAGGAAAATCCCTACTATGAGGTGCTGTGCTTGCTCTCCATCTAGCTTCAACCGATGCTATATGAGGGCCAGCGGGACTTGTTGCTCTCTCTCTCACAGGACTGACAAAGAGCAGGAAAGGAAGAAGGGTCCTTCCCAGCGATGCTAAATGGGGAAAGCTTTCAGCCTGTTCAGGGAGTGAGTCCTGTCAATTCCCTATTGCGGTTTCCATTCAAGTGGTAGCATAGACGCTCCACACCCATCATCACCTCTTCACCGAGTGAACAAGCAAAGCTATTGCAGACCCTTTTCCAGGCAATCCCCAATATAACCTCAGACAGCTTTAACTGGCTTAGCAACGGTAACCAAACTAGTTCTTACTCCTGCAAGCTACAGGGAAGGTCCCACTGCTGTCCTGTCCTTATAAGAAATCTGTTCTACAGCTCTACTTTCTGGACCACTAAGCCCATCAGCTAGCGCCCATTTATACATTGCATGCTCGTTTTGCATTCCTCCTAGCAGGCTGACAAAAGACATGTTAAACATAGTCAGGCAGTGAGGATGCAACTTAGAGAGAGAGAGAGCACACAGTGTTCAATTTTATTCTTCCCTCATCTGACACCCCCTCAGGCAAAATGTGGAACTTCATTATGTTATTTTATATTAAAACTAGCAGTGTCTCAACTCATAATTTTTTAAAATTGTTTAGTTTAATGTTTAATTAGCTGAGGGATTAAAAATTGCTCTCCCTTCCCCTTCCATAGGGCAAAACCTTTTCATATTCTGCAAATCAGATGCTCCCCTGACTTGAAGACCAACACCAATGAAAGGGGAGAAGGGGATAGAGTGTAGGAAAAAACAAACCCAAACCCTAGATGCAGCAGGGTCTGCTGGTTTCAAGGTTGTTGGGCAACAGCAAACTGGTCCATTCGCTGCCGCGTTTTTCCCTACCAGCAAGCCATGGACGTGTACTGAATACATATTAGTTCATGCAGGAAGCAGACAGCAGCTTCGCAAACAGCCAAAGGGCAAAAATTCAAACAGTTCTACACTTTATCTGAGGAGAGTTATTAGCACAAACAACAATGAAATCTCTGATAACTATACCGAGCTCTATATCACCATCTGGATTTCACCAGAAGAATTTAATAAGGATTTGAAAGTATGGCAAATTAAAACAAATAGAACCTGAATGGCAACCTTGATTGTTCTTACACAAATTAGGTACGTTTCCCCAATGGAGCCTGTTGGAGAAACCGGGTGGTGGTGGTTAGTGTTTGTTATATGGAAGGTCATAGGAAATTAAGCCCCTCGAAAAAGTGGGATTTTTAAAAGCTTGCAGAAAAAGCTCTAAGCACCACGTATGGCAAGAGAGATCAGAAATGAGAATCAACTTCCCAGTTGCATGAAAATGCATGGGGCAGTGTTCAATACAATTCTTGTTCATTTCTGTCGTTTCCTCCACCATAAACACTGAAGTGAACCCACACTGTTATGAACCAAAATCAGCAAAGGAGACGTCACCTGACTAATCTAGATGAATGTCGCAGAGTTGAACTCAGTGCTTCTCTTTGGTTAGTTCTGAGTCGAGTCCATGGTGATGAATGTCTTGAAGTGCAATTTGAAGGCAAAAAAAAACATCAGGACAAATGAGAATTTGGGAACTGTAACTCATCTTCACTCTCCTCACTATTAACTGACTATTTGCATACAGCTGCGCTGAACTCAGCCAGGCAGTAATTGAAGCAAACATTGATTGGGTTTGCATGAATTCAGATTTCATGTTTGAACAAACCCCCAAATCTCAGTGCAAGTTTCAGTTAAAACAAATCACACCCGGCTTCTTGCACTGCAATCAAATGAAATGATACATTTTGCATGCAAAGCCAGAAAACCACCCCTGAATTTCTCAGAACTGGGCCTAATTTTGCTGCTACAGCTCATCTTTCTGTGACTCTGGTTTGAAAGGCTCAGTTTGGGTGGGAAAAAAAATAGTGCGGGGGGGGCGCTAAAGCACCTTTTAATGTAGTATTTACTTTGGGGAATTCAGCTGATTATGTATGAGCTAGTTTGAACTCTGTAGGTCTGAAGTTAAATCATTTTTTCATAGCTGTAGGAGAACTAACTTCAAGATTTCAATGTGCAATACTGAAATCCATACTGCTCCAAATGATGCATATCAAGTCAATAAGGGAGCTGAGGTCCTGTGGTGTTTAACTTACTAGCTGTCTCAAACTGAAGGGCCAATATTTTAACCCTAGTAGCAGCAAAGGAATTTTTTTTTTTTTTTTTTTAAAAGAGGCACATGGAAAAGATCACAGCAGATAACACTTTCTCTTGATGTTACATTTCCTGCAACTTGGGTTGTTGCAAAGTCTGGGTTATGAACCTGGAAAGATATCACCAAGCATTGCAATCACCTACCAGGGAGATGCCAAGGTGAACAGGAAACAAGATGTCCTCTCACAGACATAACCTGCTAGAGTCTTCTGTTTGGGTCTTTTTTTTTTTCCCCCCCTCTCCACTACCCTCCAGACAATCCTTCTTTATTCACATCCATCCATGCTGGGACAGGCCCCTGGCAGTTTTGTTATGTGCTGTAGGCATACTCCCCTTGCAATGTAGACAGGATCGAGGAAGCGCATTGTTTAGGCTCACCTTAGAGTCTCAGGGCAGTTCTGCATCTGCTGTAAATATGTCATAGGTCCACCAAGGCCAGTATGACAATTTACACCAGCTGAGGATCTGTCCCTCAGTGTTTTGCCTTAGGGAGATAACACTCCCCCCCAGTAATCTTGAACACAACAATACAGGCCATTTCCCAAAGCTGCATTTAAAACCGGAGCTACTATTTTTGACAGTTAGACCTCAGCCTGGGAAGAAATGCCATAGGAGGATGGTTTTCAAATGGAAGAGAAGCCATATGATGGTTTTCACAGGGATGGATTTCTTTCTTTTCTACTAACTGACTCCACACATGTCTGACACTGTTTTAAACCAGTAGTTACAACAAATAAAGTCCTGTGGTACCTGTTTTTGCTGTACACAGACTAACACAGCTATCACTCTGGAAATTTAAACCAATAGCTGTTACTAAATGGAGAAGCCAAAAGTATCGAAGGTCACCAAACATAAAAACTGGTAACTCAAATGTTCAGATTCAGTCTTCTTTTGTACACCACACACTTACACATACGGCTTATCTCTGAGCATCCCACCACACACATGCTACACCTGCCTCCCAGGAAGTTTAGACAGGTTCCCCCTAGAGCTGCGCTGAACTAGAAGAGTAATATGCTGCAGTCTGGCCAAGACACAGAGAGCTTGATTCCTTTCACACCACAAAACAGCAGCTCTTGGACAATTGCAAACTGCTGTTTGTAGCTCAGTTTTACTGTAAACTATTAATTATGGCTTAGAAAAATAGAAGATATCTATCACATCTCTGACTTCATTCTGGACTGTAACACTGCTGGGGCACTCCTTTCCTTCCAGTCATTTTTTTGTAAACTGTACAGTGCCATGCACACGCAAGAAGCCACAGAAATCACAAACAATAACAATAATCTTTCAAATGGTTGCATGATGTGAATATTTACAAATCAGTTGTCATTACTTTGGGTTGTGCAGTGCTAGGGACATTCTGTGCAGCAGGAAGTTAGGAGTACTGCCTGGCCCTCAGGGAGTTTATGCTGTTAATGGAAATGAGAAAGTTTCTTGTAACATCTTTGAAAAGCATTATTGAATTAAGTTCATATAGCTTTGAAGTCCATTCTGTTGTATGCAAATATTATATATTAGTGTGGGACTGGAAAAAACATCTCTTGGGGGAAGACAAGGTTAATGTAAAGCTTGCAAAGTGTTATGAGCAGCAAAGGGCTATTTTACACCATGTGCCAGACAAGAAGGAAGTTTTGGGACAAAGATAATTAAGAGCAGGTTTCCTAGGAAATATGGGGAGAGGAATGATGCGCCTCCTCTCTGGACCAAATCTTTTGAAGCTACACCCTCAGGGAGAAAACACCACCAGCTTGATCACTTGTTTCACAAGCTCAAGATCAAAGGCCCAAGCTATATGAACAAAAGAATTCATTCTTCTTATTCTGAACAAAAGCTGTTATGAATTTGTAACAACAGGAAAAACTCCTGTGTGAGGTTTGAAGGGAGTCTGATCACCTGCTAGAGCTCTTGTGGAACTGGGGTGACTTTGGATCAGCTTTTTACCACGCATATAGAGTTTTTTCTTTGCAACACTTTCACTTAAAGAATAAATGTGCTTGCTTAGAAAAGTCTGTGTGGTAACTGGTAACTGTGAGCAATTACAACTATTCAGTGCCTCTGAGTAGACAGCAAAGCACAGATCCTGGCCTGGTTAGGCAGTTTAACTTGCTAGAGAATAACACCATTTAAGGTAGAGAATTATGCAGCCTGGCAAGAAAAAAAAACCTAGGAGGAAGAGAGACATGAGCCAGTGCCCAAAACAGATGATGGTTGGTAGCCAGGAGTCTAAGACTGGATGCCTGTGCTGGTCCACAGTGGCTGGGTACTGGTGCAGTTGCCCTGGACTGTAACAGCTGTGAGGTTTGGTACGTTTCTATGCTCGAGAGCTCACAGGGAGCTCTGTGGAATGAGACTGAAGTGGGATTCTAGCTTCCTTGTGTAGTGCCAGTTGAGCGCTCTTCAGCTGTGTCTGCTTGGGCACTCATGGGTTCCCTCTGGCAATGGACGCAAAAGTTGCAACATCCCCTGGAGAGGGGCGTCTTTTTCACGGTATTTCTAGCTGGGACTGGAAGTAAGTCTCATGAAGAAGCCTCATATTGCTAAAGTAGACTTAAAATTTTACAAACTCAGTACATTGCGGACAAACAACCTAATTTCTGAGTTCCAAATGGGCAGCTGTATTAGTCTAGTTCAGTAAAACAAACAAACAAGGAGTCCTGTGGCACTTAAATATATTTGTTAGTCTTTAAGTGCCACAGGACTCCTTGTTCGTTTCTTTTAATTTCTGAGAGTGTCCCTCCAATGAGATGCACTCCCCTGGTCCAGAGGAAGGCAAAGCTAGTACTTGTGTCACAGTCCAACAGGAGTCCTGCTAGGATCTGAATCAGTGTTTCTACCACTCAGTCTGGCTTTGAACCTTCACAGCCTTCTCCCCCTCACCTTGGTGGCTTCCCCAGCTGGCTCATGTATCCCCAGAGGAGCAGGAGTGGAAGGTGTCTCAACCTGCCCTCACTTCAGATGGATTTACTGTCTCTTGAGGTCTTAAGAGGCAGGACCTTATGCCATTCTGTCAGTCTGAGCGCTATTCTGAATTTCTGGAACCCAAGGATGAGTCATTTCCTCAGCCACTGGCTCTTTTAGTGTGGACAGTGTTATGCAATTGTATTACACTGATCTGGGACAAACCTTTGGACAAAGTCTTTCTTCCATCAGATCTCACCTAGATGAGTGCATGACGTGTTCCCTCCTCTGGTTTAAGCATTCATCACTGCAGACTTTAGTCAGTGGTAGACAAGGCTGGGGCACTAATGTTATTTACTCAATTATCTGTTCTGTCTGCCCTAGAGCAACCTCTGCTTAAAACAATGAGCATTGTATTTTTAAGCCTTTGATTACGTATTATGCTCCACTGAGAACATTACACAGTGGCAGGCGGAGGGGAGGTTTTGATCTCATACAAAAAGGAAAGGAAAGCAGAGCAGCCTGTGTGGTAGGTAGATGTTTTTCTTTTTAAAAGCATTCAGGCTATATACTGGCTGCACTTTATGGTGGCACTCACAGGCCAGTGGCCAGATGCGAGCTGCCATATCATCATCAAGAAAGAGCAGTGCAAGAAGAAAAAATGGCCTGTGTTTACAATTGTGCTCAGTGTGAGATGGGAAACAGAACAGACTAAGTGCGCAGATCGCATTGGAGGTCAATAAATGAAATCCCCGAGAAGAAATGCACTGTGCTGTGTGATCAAAGACCTTCAAACACAGAACGGATCTTACTGAAGATAAAAATACTACACCCTTGCCTTTGAAGCTGCTTTCAACCGATGGCGTGGCTAATCTGTTCACTGACCTAGAGTCAAAGAAAAGTATTTTAATGACAACAACACACAGAGGAACATACATGTATCCACCCCAGAGTAGGGGTCAGCATAGTAAATTGTATCCTGGAGTTACTCTCTGACAGGAGATCACACCTAAAGCTACAAGATTACATTTCTGCTGGGTTATGTTACATTACAGGTATTTCCAGGCACATCCCATCCCTAGACTGCTTAATAACCATTCAACATTGCTGGGTTTGTTCCTTTGTTGTATTGCGCTGTACCATGAACTTCTTGAACTTAAAGATACCCATTATACAATGTACTCTTGTTGCCAAAAAGGCTAATGGCATATCGGGCTGTATCAGTAGGAGCATTGCCAGTAGATCAAGGGATGTGATTATTCTCTCTTTGGCACTGGTGAGGCCACGTCTGGAATACTGTGTCCAGTTTTGGGCTCCACACTACAAAAAGGATATTGACAAATTAGAAATGATTCTAGCAGAGGGCAACACAAATGCTTAGGGGGTTGTGGCACGTGACTTACGAGGAGAAACTGAAGGAACTAGGCTTATTTAGTCTGCAGAAGAGAAGACTGAGGGAGGGTTTGACAGCAACTTTCAACTACTTGAAGGAGTGGCTCCAAAGAAGAGGGAGCTTGGCTGTTCTCAGCGGTAACAGAGGACAGAACAAGGAGCAATGGTTTCAAGCTTAGGCCACTTTGTGCTGCATAAGCCACTGTGAATTCACCTTTGATGTAACATCACTGCTCATTTCCTCTAGTTTAAAGTCTGAACCTACACAGTGTTGAGCAGCCTTTCTGCAGCTAAGAGGAGCAGTCCAATAGGGAAGCTTTCCTCTATCCTGTGCATGACCCCTTTGGGCTACTCTTCTGAAATGACAGCACACAGTCCCCTTCCAGAGAGGACAATATGTGACAAAACATGCAAAGATCACATTACCCTTTGCACTGCCCCAAAACATGCAAATCTGCGATGACAATTGAGTCAGCTTGTTATCATCGCAGTTCACATCAGAGCACTGATTTCCTGTCACGCTGCACCTACCTTACTAGGAAGAGAAGAGGCAAGGCCATAAGATTGCTTATGTGAATCTATCAAGCCAATACAGACATTAAAAGCCCATGGGTGAGCTTTTATAACTGAAGGAGCCACCCAAGTCCTGCCCATACTGTAGTACCGCCATGTGTTCCCATTAGAACTTGCAGTTAAGAAGTGAGCACCATCCAATTAAATGAAGGAGTCGAGTGTGCATAAGCACTGGTCAGAATACATCAGCAGGTGTCAAAAGGAGAAGTGAAAAAAAAAATCAAACCATGGAACCCTAAAATGTACACATTTCTTTTGCACTGTTTTAAAAAGAGAAGGGAAGAGAGAAAAGGAGCAATATGACTTCAAAGCCAAAAGTAACCAATTAAAATGAAAAACAGTCCTTCCCTCATTAGCATGTGAGCCCACTAACCTTGCTTAGGTTTACAAGATTGCATGTAACTGTTTCATCCCAGTGAAATTATCATTCTTTTCTGATAGCAGGGCTGTTCCCAGCCTGTCAGCCTCCCACTTCCACCCTGTTCATTACACCTCACTTTCCAATTCTGCATATCTTTCTGGAGCTTGTTACAAAGCGAGGGAATGACTACTGGCACATCAAGGGGATGAGAAAAATCAGAGGAGCACCTTTGTAGTGAGGTGAAGCCTCATTTCTCCTAAGAGCTATAAAGGAGTTGGAATCTGGTTAAAGGATGTAACGTAATAAGAAACAGGGACAAAGCAAACACTATAAAGAAGGCAGGTTAAACTCAGGACAAACTACATGTCTTCAGCTTTACAGTCTTTACAAAGAGGATTATATGGCTATAAACTGTTTTTTTTTCCATGAAAAATATCCAGTATTGTTAATGCCAGAACAAAGTTTATATAGACAGAAGAGAAACCATTTCTAAATGCTCAATGCTACAAGGCACAGAGCTGCCTGATCCCCATCCAGCACAGCAGTTAAGCACACATTGAACTCAGTGAATGGTCCACATGATTACAATTGGGCACATAGACATGTAGAATCCGGAAGGGACTATCAGAGGTCATTGAGTCCGGTCCCCTGCACTCACGGCAGGACCAAGTACCCTCATGCTTAAGTGTGTTGCTCGAATGAAGTCAGATACCTAATAACCTTGCAGGACTGATTCCAGGCCCCAAGGCAGAACAGTCCCACCTCGCCATTTCTGCCCACAGCCCTGCCCCTGCTCCAAACCAGGTGCCTCCCCTTTCTCTGATCAGCCCACTCACCACCGTGTCCCCCCTGCAATGCTCAGGCTCTTCTCTCCCCCAAGCAGCAGCCTACAGCTGGAGTGTCTGAGTGGGGAGAGAGGAGGGATCCAGCAAGCAGCTGCAGGGGGGCGAGTGGAGAAGAAAAGATGGGATATACATCATGAATGATGGTGGAGAAGGATGAGTAAGGTTGGGGAGCGCAGCTGCAGGGAGGCCAAATGGGGAAAGACCAAGTGGGTCTTGTTTCAACTGGCGCTTGCTTATATCAGCTACAATGTCCTGATCATCAAATAATTTCTTAACCCAATTGGCTTCTGAACTAGCAATCCTGGGTAGTTTTGCACATGCTGCCATCTTATAATAGTTTTTGGAAACTTCCTCTTGAGGAGCTGAAGAAGGAGCTTCCATGAACTGAATGAGGAAGGGAGAAAACAGGAGGACTGAAGTGAGAAAATGGGAGGGCTGAAAGGACAAAATTCACTCCAGTAATGCAAAGCCCTCTATAGGAGTGAAGTCCTGCAACAGGGCTGTATAGACAGGAGATGGTTCAGACAGATCATCTACATTGTGGAGGGCGGAGCTTGCTCCTCTCCCCCCGCAAAGGAGCACTGCAAATACTAAGTAAGGAAGAAGGAGAGGCATCTGCAACGACAAAGAGCAACCTCCAACTCAGATAAAATTAATGCATATCCTAGTTGCACAGTTCCTTCTTGGCTCATCTCACAGGACCGCCAACACACAGACATCAAAGACTCCTCGAGCCAGATTCTCACCTGCAGCGCTGTGCAGGACACACAGTAAAGCTGGGTGATGGGTGTAAGGGAGAATCTGAACTTGTAATGCTGTGTATTGTCCCCAGGCACGTTCTGGGCTCAGCTGCATAGTTTAGTGACATGATAACAATCAGAGCTGTGAGATAAATGATGTTAGGACAGTGCCCCGCTATCTAGAACACCGAGTTGTAGCTTATCCCCACTGATCACAGACCATAGGGGAAGTTTTATTTGAGTTTAATGAACTACTTGATTAAAAAATGAGCTTCTAGGAAGAGAGGATTTGCTGCAGCAGAAAAAGTCATTGTTCCATAAGACGCATTATCCTGTTGCCAGCACTGGCCAATACCCAATGCTTCAAGAGAAGTCCAGCAAACTAAAACTCATCATATAGCTACTAATTGTACTACATTGCAGATGGGGAGAATTCCTCCATGACTCCCACAGGTGACAGGTTTCTTACGGGAAGCAAGAGATTTAGTTAACTGTATCTAATTAAAGATTTCTAATGTGCTCTGCCTGCAACAGACACTGGCATCGAATCAGAGCATGCATAATTCAGCATATGTAACTACCAGTAGCGTTAAAGGTCATCATCTCATCCAGTAGGCCTCAAAATCTAGCTACTTATTTGGCTTGATGGTTCTGCACGTGATCACCCTTGACACATACTCAAGCATACAGATTCTGCTCTCAGTTATACTCATATTAATCCACAGAAAATCCACTGGGTCTACACTGGATTTATGCTTCTTGGATGCAAAAATAAAATAAAATAAAATAAGGTCTGATTCCCTCGCTCTCTCATTTATCAGGCAGACAAGCCACTTTGCCAACAGAGTTTCAGTGTTCAGGCATCAGTTGGTAGCAGGAGCGCCACTGGCCCCAGAAAAGACCCAGGACTCGGCGCGCTGAGACTCAGGGCTCGCGCACTGCCACGGGCAGCCTGGTGGCAGACCGGGGCTCAGGCACTGGGACTCAGGGTTCGAGCCCCGTAAGCCCGGTGCCAGCAATGCCTCATCAATAGCTCTGACTTACTGAAGTTTCAAGGGAGAACATGGATGAGGCAAAATCTTTCATTGGACCACCTTTTGTGGGACAGACAAGCTTTTGAGCTTATGCATACCTCTTCTTCAGGGCTCTGTGTAAGCATGGAAGCTTGTCTCTTTCACTAGCAGAAGCAAGTCCAGTAAATCAAGTTTCAAGGAACTTTCTACAACTTAATCACGGACAACAGGATACACTACTCATCACTGTTCCTCAGGAGAGCAACAAACACTCCAAACATCAGTTTATTATTCACAATGACAGAAAATATCATTTGAATAAAAGGGCCACAGTGGAATGCACCATCCTTACAGCACTAAGCAATACAGAGATGATCAGAGATGGATCACATAACAAAGGGAAGTTCCCATCTGAAAAGTTGGTAATGTATTAATTATGGGGGAAAGCACGAAGATAAAAGAGTCTGCTGATGTTTCATGTAAATTCTAGTGACAGTCTGAACATGAAAAGGCAGCATAAATGATGGGCATGTAGAGATTAAGACAGGAAAAATAAACAAATCCATTAATAATGGATGCAATTCTTTAACCAACTATACAAAAGTAGATGATTTACTTTTAGGAACTGATACAACACAGGACAACTGGACAATAGAGGCCCCTGGCATCCCATTGGTGAGGGCCATATAAGCAAAGCTGGATGATTTTTTTCCCCTCTCAGCAAACAGTAAATTCTCTTTTAAAAAAAAGGCATTTTTCAGGGCTCCCATGAATTTGGCAAATAACATTGCCCAAAACAATCTCCAGCAAATAAATGTTTCATAAATCCTTTGACTGTTTCAATCTCTTTCAAAACAGATTGTTTTGAAAAACCATGAGAATGAACCATTTTGAAAGACTACTTCATTTCCACACTTTGTTTCAAAATGTCATTTTGATTTGACATTCAGAATGCTTTTGGACCCAAACAATTTTTTAGGTTTTAACATTTACCGTATATAATCGGGTATAAGCCGATCCAGGCACAAGCCGACACCTGAATTCTGAGCCCAAAAAAGAAGCTAAAAGTGGCGACCCAGGTATAAGCTGAGGTCCCCCTTTGGCCTTGGCCCCTAACCTCCCACCCACTGCTGCTGGCTTTGTCTGGAGTTTCTGACAGCTTCCCTACCCCAAAATTTCTGGTGCTGCTTCTCCCTTGCCCCCTCGCTGTCCATTCCTCACTCCTGCTGCCCCCTGCTCTGCCCTTTCCTCAGTTTCCTCACCCCTGCTCTGCCCTTTCCTCCCCAACCCCCGCTCCCGGCCGCCGCTTCCCTGAATCCCCCTCTCAACGTCCAGGCCGACCCCCCCGGGCCCCCTTACGTGGCCGCCCCAGACGCCGGGGTCCCCTCCTCACTCCAGCCCCAGCCCCGGCCGACTGCCCAAGATGGCCGCCCGGCAACGCTGGGGTTCCGGCCTGCTGCGCCGTCTGGGAAACTCCTGGGAGGGGCTGTCTACCGTATTCTCTTGAGTATAAGCCGAGCGCCTATTTTCAAGCCAATTTTCAGGCACAAAATTTTCAGCTTATAGGCGATGATATACAGTATTTAAAAACCTGAAACATTCAGTTTTAGTTCAAAATGACCAATTTCATATTCTATTTTTCATTTCAAATGCTGAACCAAACAAAGAGCTGAATTTTTCTGTACGAGTACATTGGCTTCAATGCTACCTGTCGCAAAGTGGTGATTAATAACCATTAGGAGGATCGCAGGATAGATACAGGAAGGTATTCTAGTAGTCTGGTATAAATAGTCAAAATTTATAAGAAAGATGTTAGCACACATTTAAGATGGGAAGAGCCGACAGAGGGGAACACTAGTGGTTCAGAACTCAATTATTGTAAACTCACTCATTTCTAACTCAAAATAAATATTCAGTGATTCCCAGTATATTTGAATTGGTACGTTTCAAAAGTATTTTATGGAAGTATAGGTTATATTTAAAATGAGAATGTAGGAAATCTTAGCCGTAGGTATAGTTTTACTCTTTGTGCTTTATTTTGTAATATGGAAGGTTCTAAGGGACTTTCTTCTACATGTTGCCTTTGAGCCAAATAGATTTTTCTCTCCTGTATATTTATCAATATGCAGGTATTGATACCTCATATGAAATTATTATAGAAAGAGGTTTAAGATCCTTCGAAAAAAAATCAATGCAGCAGTGGCTTAGTAGCATGCTAAGTCAATTCAGAGCTGCACTAACAAAGGCCAGCTGCTCCATCAATGGTTCCAAACTGGCATGGTTCATTTGTTTGTTCTTTTTTCTTTCCCAGTGGATCAAGGCCCTAGGATTTCTGTTTGGCATAGCCTCATGATTTAAGCAGTCCCCTCTGACCCCTAGGTGAATCTGAAGTAATAGCCAGAAAAAAATCAGGCATGTTAAACATTCAAATCCAGATCCTGAGGTCTTCATTTAGGCAAAACTCCAACGGAGTGTGTTGTCAAGATTTCAGGATTTGCCCCTGTAATTCCTATATAGAGATACAGAGACTGCTGATGCCTGAGTTTTGCTGGTGGGTGAAAAAAAATTAATTCTAGGGACAATTTTAATATCACTGATCCTTCAGAACCCAAAGGCCAGTTTCTGCCTCAGAGCTCCTAGAACACGAAACATTTGTAGAGGCCAACTCCTCATCCTGGTCAAGTCCATGGCAAAACCATCAATAACTTCAATAGGACCAAAGTCAGGCTGATCAAAGCCCAGTAAAGCCAACATGAGTTTTTCCATGGGCTTTTAATCTGACCTATGATGGTATAAGATTCCAGCAGAATCAAATTCAGTGGGCAGGGGGACACACATCAGTGGAGTGCAAAGTGCAGTACAAAAGCACTTTTGGCCACCAACTGATTGTTCTTGACCTACCAGCTCAGTTGCCATCATTTTTCAATTCTGGTTAACCTGCACCATGCTTCCATCCTCCTAGTGGGCTTATGTACACCACTGTATGTACAGCATTGATCTGCTATTGTTACATGCACTAAAAAGATAGAATAACTTTCCTGATCAGTTGTAAATACCCCCTCCATTTAATGAAGACCATCATGCAGTCATATTCTACAGGGAAACCACTGAAATCAGTCAAACTTAACAAAATCTCCACCTTTCTCCAGTTCATACTTAAAAAAAAAAAAATGTTGCCTATAAACTGAGAATGTGTTGCCATCCAAATCTGGTGCATGAAAGGCAGGATGCTGCGGGGGAGCTTATGTCTCTGAGAATCTTCTGCCAGCAGGTCTGCATCAGGGAGACGCACAGAACAGTTGTGATTGGACTGAACTCAGGACATCGGAGTTCACTTCCTAGTTTTGCACAGACTCCCTGTAGCCTACAAGGGACCATTTCATCTTGGTCTGCCTCTGCTCCTCATCTGTAAAATGGAGTTAAAGATGCTTTTTTTACCTTGTACCTCTAGACTAAGCTCTGTCTCTTACTACATGTTTAGGTGCAGCATAGCAGAATGCAGCTCAATTCTACAATGATGCTACTAAGTTCCAAAAGGGCAGCCGTTTTAGTCTAGAGGAGTCCTGCGGTACTTAAGGACCAGAAAATTTATTTATCGCATGAGCTTTTGTGGGAGAAAATCCCACTCATGCAATAAAGAAATGATGCTATTATAATTGTAATAATGACTAGGACTCTCAAAAAGGCCTGAGGAGTTAGAGACACGACCATCCTTGAAATTCAGTGAGATTTGGATCTCTAAGGTGCTTTCCCATCCAATATCAATAACACATTTCAGAATTCCAGTTCTCCTATTGGAAGTCAGTGAAGAGCAAGTTGTTAGTATAATGCTATCTAGGTGATATATATGCATGTAATAGAGCCAGATCATGGGAGGTGCTGAGGACCACAACACCCCCCAACACCAATGAGAGCTGTGGGGCTCTGTGCTCCTCTCAGAGCTTTGCCCAGAATAGGCGACCTGGTCTGATAAAAGTAAGCAAGCTTTAGCACTTACCCAGCCCCTTCACCTGGGAATCTTAATGTGCTGACAAAGGTGACATTAGCACCCTGCGAAGGAAGCAGTATTGCGTCCATTTTGCAGATAGGCAAATTGAAGCAGACGCAAAGCAGTTGCATGAACTCCCGAGTTGAAGTGAAAGAACAAGGAACAGATCCAAAATGTCCTGCCAGTTCTAATCATTTCATTACACTTCACTAAATGCTCTAATCACTAGAAAGTCTACACATCCCTTCATTGCCCTAGTATTGCTCTGTCCCTTTTTGCTCTCGTTTTCTAGCACCTCAAATTCCGAGCAAACAAATACTCAACTCCCAAATGCATGCCTCATCCAATATTCTGGCAATTAGTAGAGAAGATGATGTCAATGCCAGAAACTGACTGCACTCTTCAATTAGCTCAGTAACGCTGGGTACTGATCCTCAATCTTTCCACACACTGCTCTTCCCACCACATGAGCTTGACAAGAAAACTAGCTGTAAGTATATACACATCATTCCAGATTTGCCACCCACCACTGAAACGGCTCATTCCAGAGGGGTAATCGTGTTACTCTATTTCAGCAAAACAAAAACATATACTGGGGCACTTTCAAAGACTAATCTAGATATATGAAGTGGAAATCATCAGCTGGATAAAACTACTCACAGATACAGACAGACGTCATCTTCCTTTCCAAGTGCAAATGTTTGGACATCATACCCAACAGACTGAAGCTGAAAAATCCATTATAGTTGACATAATACACAGACAATGGTGAAGACGATCCCTCATTCTCTGAAACCTTGGGAGGGAGGCCAGCCCTCGCTTACAGACAGCCCCACAACTGTAAGCAAATACTCACCAGGAACTAAAGACCATATATCAGGAACATTAAGCCGGGTGCTTATCCCTGCAACAAACCCCTGTTACCCTTTCTGCCCGCATATCTACTCAAGTAACACCATCACAGGACCTAACAAAATCAGCCACTCCATTCGGGGCTCATTCACATGCCCATCTACTGACATGATATATGTCGTCATGTGCCAACAAAATCCCTCTGCTTTATACACTGGTCAGACTGGATTGTTTCTGAGCAAAGCAATAAATGATCACAAATCAAGAATGGTCACTTTAAAAAGCCATTAGGGGAACATTTCAGTCTACCAAGACATTCGGTGGGGGGGTGCTAATTACAGCACACCTTCCCCACCCCCAAAAAAGCCCAAAACAACCAAAACCAAAAACAGACTCTGATGTGAAACTGCAGAGCTGGAATTCATATGCAAACTAGACACCTTCACACTGGGTTTGAATAGGGATTTGGAATGACTAACTATTTATAAAAGGCTATTTCCTCTCTATGTACAGTCTCATCTTTTCAAGCTGTTGCCTAGCAGACTCTCCCTCTGAACTGTTGGAATTGACCTTGTAACCCACTCTTCTCCGCATGTATATTTATGGCTAACATAATATTTTCCATTTCTGATGAAGTGGGATTGTACCCACAAAAGCTTATGCAATAAATACATTTGTTAGTCCTTAAAAATGGTACAGGATTTCTTTTTGTTTTGCTGGAAGAGCTCAGTGACTTTTCTACTCCTTGAATACTGTGATCACCTAAGGGAGAGGAATATGAGCTCTCTGGCCATTTTGTCTTTATTGCAGATGAATCCTGAGGTTATAAAAAGTTTCCCTTCTAGATGTTGCATTTTTCATCCTGCTAGCTTCCACTCTGGAACACTCCTGGTGTTTTTCATCTGTTCATCAACTGAGAAGTGATCTAAGGTATTCTTGGGAAAGGAATTCACCCCAAAGTAGGCACACAAACGTCACAAGTTCACATGTGGCAGTTGCTGCCAAAACCCCTCTGTCTGAGCCAGTGACTTAAGCGGACAACATGCAACTCTTTACCGTGCCAGCTACACTCATTCGCTGGGACAGAAGATGGGTTGGGAATATTCAGCTATAATGACTAGTTCTCTCTAACACCTTAATGCTGTGCCACTGATGATTGTGTCTATGCCCCGATGGAAAACTGAACATGCACTTTTGTTTTCAAATAAAGCTTGCAGATTTTGTAGGATGCAAGCATCCCGTTCTGTAAGTTCCCCCATCTTCAAAGCATCTGGCAAAGTGGGATTTTCTCCCACGAAAGCTCATGCGATAAATAAATGTTTGTCTTTAAGTGCCACAGGACTCCTTGTTTGTTTTGCTGAACTAGACTAACACGGCTGCCCCTTTGGAACTTGTTCTAGGCAAGAAATTAATATCACTCGCCAAAGGGAAGATGGGTTATAAAGGGGAAAGTAAAGGGGATTATATTTTGGGCCATTAGGCTTAATAATGTAGTATCCTTTAAAGATCAAGGGACTAGTGTAAATTGCCAAAAGCCAGTCTGCTCAAAATTGTCTCGAATTGCCACCTCTCTCACCCTCCTTTTTGGGGCCCAGCTAAAATTGCTTCATCCGCTTCATACAGCTATAGATGCTTCAGTGTTTGGTATTCTATATGCACTGAAAAGTAGACAGACAGATGAACTAGATATTATCATCTTTTTTTTTCCTTCTGGGAGGAGTCTCCGATGTTTTCTTTAGTGCCTCCTTGGGAGTTTTTTCAGACAGTTTCAAGTCAGTCTCACACCTTCTTGCATTTTCAAAGGTCATATTAAAATCTGTTCCAGCTAAATACCTTGTTTTTTGAAGCCTGCGACTTAGAAATTGGAACGTACCACCCTAGTGTCACTAATCAGAACTCTCAAGGGGATAACAGCATCATACAACTTTGGCTATCTAGTTACAGGAAACTTCTTTCCCAAGACCAATGGAGGATGTTTGAAGTTCATCAGTGATGAAGCTGAATGCATTTCTGTACTGTAGCTGCACAAGCAGCACTTAGTGCTGAGATTATTCTTTCCTACCCTGTAATTATCTTGGATGCTTAAAGCTCCCTGTTACTTCGTGTGTCTGCACACAGTTGTGTATTCAGTGCTATTGAGTGGCTTCAAACAAAGACTTCAAAAGTATTGACAGAAAACATACAGTAAAAACCCCAACAACAAAACACAATAGAAACCTACTTTCTGAAAAGCAGACATTCCCACTCACAGTCAAGCACAGGTCCAAACTGCAGTCATGACTAGCTCTTGCAGCCTTGCACACTGAGCATCTGGGAAGCAATTATAGCCATCAATGCCGACCCCATCCAAAGTGACTGAAATGGTATATGCTTCATGTGAGGAAGAATCGGGGGTATGGTTTCTTCCACCTAAGTTTTTCTATCCTGCTGTTCCTTACCACACCCTCACCACTCCCACACCCTTAATTTAGCTCAAGGTGCTATGTAGTTAAGAATATGTATTTCTCACAATAGAATAATTCTTTATTGAAGATCATTAAAATCCACTGCTTTATCACTTTCCTTCCTTGACACAAAGCAGACTCATCTCTAACCCTTGCTTATACAGATATATCCCAGAGGGTTTATGCCCTCTGGTTTCTTTCAGTCTTTTTAAAGGTCATGCTCTGACATTTTGCAGTGTTGGAAGTCATTGTCTTCCTTTCTATGTGTCTCTCTCTCCATCTAAGCACTATTTCTTGTTAGTCACAGAGCCCAAGGCAACAAATCACTTCTCTATAACAAGACCGAATCTGGTAACTGCAATTGGAGGTTGATTAAAAATAAGTTCAGGCAACTCAGCTTAAGTAAAGCCAAACACACAAGGGTTACCAAGAAATAACCAGCCACCTGTAATGACAGAAGACCTTTTCTTACTCAAAAAGCCAAATCTAGTGTTTCCACATTTATACATAGTGCCCACTACCATAAGCAATTATCTTCGTAGCAAAATTATATCAACTATTATAAAAGCTCCATTTAAACTCTCCAAAGACTGTCATGCCCTCTATCCCATCTGCTCCCTACCCCCTTCCTAGAAAATGGGGGGAAAAATCCACCACATCCTGGATTTTTGAAGCAGAGGAAATAGCTTTTCTTTACTGCTTCATCCATTCAAAACTATTGCAATTGACTAATAATGTCACAGATATCATTAAGTACACGTCTTGGCCCTAATTCTAATTCAGAGTAGGAGCTTGTCAGGCTTCTGGCATGACTTAACAAAGCCCCAAGGCTGCTCTAAATTATGCCAGTTGTAATGAGACAAGGTGGGGAGGAGATTATCTTTTACTGGAGCAACTTCTGCTAGTGAGAGACACCAGCTTTTGAGCTTACAAAAGATGTTACCTCACCCCTTTGGCTCACTAATATCCTGGGACCAACACAGCTACAACAACCCCGTCTCTCGTTGCCATCCACCACTATTATGCAACTACAAAACAAATGAAGCACCCCAGCCACACCTCCTCCTGCCACTAACCATTGTGGTTTTATTTTCCAGAGGTGCTTTACGCCCTTTCTAGGCCACAGAAGCTGTACGATGGGCCTACTGCATCAGCACCACTCTCCTTACAGAATTTCATTTGAACTAGTTTCAATGCTGTCGTATTAAGAGCTTCATTTATTTTCATGCGAAACAGGCTGTAGAGAGGCCATTCTGGGAAAGTTTTTGCTGCTATAATTAGGAAGTGAATTAAACCTCCTGCTAATTAGCCTAATTGGCATGAGGGCTGATGGAGAGCTTTCACACTATTTAAAGGGATTCCTTGTGACCTCTAAAAGAAAAAAAACCAAAAAACCCACAGACCTTAGAAGAGATAGTTAGGAGCTGGAGGGCAGAGACAGGAATCACAGATCAGGGAGTTAAGAAACCTATAGATGCAATGTTATCACTCTCTCTGAAATTGAAAATGGAGGCACCAGGTGCAACAGCAGCTGTCCAAGTACGACTCGGGCATAGGTCCGTTCTGCAGAGCAAGTGTTGAAGCACTAAAACAACAGTAAGAACCACAGGGAGTTATTTGGAATAAACGTTACATGGGCTGGGGTAATAAGGCGGGTGGAGTCATACAACACAAAGCATATTTTCAGGGGTGTTTTGGAGAAAAGCAGATGCCTTGTGACTTCCAAAAATCTTTGCCCATGGTGGCTCACAGTTATGGCCAACCAGAAGCATTGCCTGGGATTATTTTGCCTATCTCCCAACGGACCAGTCGTATGAGGACTGGAATTTCTCCACAAGGAACTTAACATTTGGGAGGTGACCTTAGGTGATTTTGTGTCATGGTCAATGCAGGAGTGAGTCTCTTTAAACCAGAGAGCATCAGTACTGAGCTAGCAGAAGATAACTTCAGTCAGGGCTGGCCTACACTACCAGCAAAATTCAGCAGCAGCCAACAGGACTTATTTAAGCTACTCAGATGAGCTACGTAACTCCCATTGACTTCATAACTTCCTGTTAGCATGCCATCTTCACTGCACTGCACTGATGGGAAATGCGTTCCTGTCAATGAAGCACTGAGCCACTTGCAGGGACAGTTTTATTAGATTGACTTTTAGATCAGCTGAGCATGTCTTTACTAACCACTTTGTCGATCTGTGGGGGGAAAAGAATTGATTTGATGATGTCAAGTGTAGATACATCCTCAGTGAGGCAAGAGGAATAAGTCCAGCTTTTAGGGTGGTATGAAATTGTCCCATGCAAAAGATGTCTCTTGCTAGCCAACCAGCTGTCAGTCCAAATATCCACATTTACCAAATGTAAAGAGAAAATGGGCAGCCCAGTCAGGCCTGGAATCTGCAACCCTTATATGTTCAAGGCGCCTCCATGTTAGGCCCCACGGACAGCATCCCAGAAATGGGGATCAAAGAGCTGGCTAAAATACAAATAAAACAATTACATTTATAAACAGAGCGCAAGAGAGAGCAATTACTGTCTCTTTTTTCCCATAGGCCCTGAACTGTAACAATCACGATTTCATTTCAAGACCAATCAGACCATCCTAACCTTTTTGCTACTTGCTGAAGCTCTGATATGAATTACAAATATATAATATCTCATAAGGATGCCAAGGATGACATTCTAACCAGCACGAACCTTCACCTTTCAGCAAAAGGAGATGAGGCCTTTATGACCCGCAGCAGCGCTGACAGTGGTCAGTTCTTTAATAACTTCTCTGTCCACACAATTAGAGGACCTACCGTGGTTTTGGAGGGAAATGCATATGCTGCAACTTCACTTTAATGGCATGACGCTTCCAGATGTCAAGGGAGTGTGTATCATTAAATATAGATATCTTAGCCTTTAGTAAGCATTGTTTACCATTGCCTATCATTCAGATGGACTGAAATTCAGCATTGTAAGAGCCATGTGCTTGTAGATATGTATATATGTTGTATAGAAACACAGCATCATAAATGTGCCACTATACTAGTAAATTACACACAGCATTAAATCAAACTCTGCACTTGAATTCTACAATTTGCTGTTTATGTAGAAAATAAGTATCATTAATAAAAAAGATTAAAACTAACGTAGAGCACAGTTCCTTTCATTGTCTAGTGACTAAAGTTACAGGTGCTCTCCCCTTTGATTCCATTGAGAGCAGGATTAGGCCCAAAGGGGCTTGATTCTGATCCCATTCACACTAATGTAAACCAGGAGTCAGTGGAGTTAAACTGGTGTAAGGGAAACTGGCATGGGGCCCATTGAGCCCAATGTCAGAGAAAGCAAAACCGGATGTTTTCCCTATGAATATCACAAGTGTTGAATACAAATCTACAGATCTAAACCCATCTCTGTATTTTTGGTTTTGACTTGAGTACAGCCCAGAATTGCAGACATGTTGCATGATCATCTTGGATCTCAAGAGAAACTTGTTGAAATTTCATCACCACCAAACCAAAACTACACTTGGTCACACCTGAAAACAAGAGCAAACATAATCCATATTCAGAACTGAACATAGCCCCTTTGGAATGGCCCCAACTAAAATGACCTCTCCTAATTAGCAGTCCTGCCCTTGCAGGACATTAGTGATCTCAACAGAACTAATGGCTGGGGATACAGCCTGCAATCAAAGCTACTAACCGCAGGGGCTTTGTGTCATGCCTAACTTTTCATGACTAAAATCCAGCTCAATTCACATCAGCCTTACGGCTTTGCTTACTGATTTTTAGCCATTTATTGCACAAATCAATTAGTTGATCATTGTTCTGCTGTATTAGATCAGGTGTATGCCAAGTTGTTGCCCTTTGATTATTGTTCGCTGGCTTATATGAAGTTTGTATTTGTTGGTCTCTGCCCATTTTATTGCTCATACTCTCAACAATAAATTCAGTTGGTGCCCACTGCTGAGAGTAACCTGTGCGGTTCTTCCTCATCAGTGTTGAGGCTCACTGGTGAACAGGGGGTGTTTGGATGGCTGATCTAAGAAGGCCACTGCCTATATTTTTCATGCTTCATTGATAACTAGGTAAGATTTAATTGCACTCCACCCAAAGTAAGACAATCTGTCCTAATGTCTGGTAGGATAGGGAACAGGAGTGAGAAGGAAACAGAACAAAGATCTGTCACACACATAAATGTACCCTGCTACCTATATACACAGCAGCAAAACAAAATTCAAATGAAAGCAAGTGCAATTGCAACTTATTTGGGGGACAGGAAAGAGAATGTGCATCACCAGCTCCTCACCAAGAGCACTTTAACTAGCATCAATTGGCTTTTATTACTGTAGAGTTCAATTCTGCAATAGCCTTGGGAGGTGCTGTGCGTGATGGAATGACCCTCTTTCTTGATGCTTCTTTCGTATAGCTTCAAGAATGAGCACCAAACTAGTAGCAATTCATCTAAATAATGCTAATTTTTCAATTCTGGATGCTAACTGGGTAATATCTAATCAGCCCAACACAAATTATTGGCTGGAAAACAATTCAGCCTATCTTTTCTCTGTGGCCCTGTCATCTAAATAGGAACTAGCCACATAAAATGAAGTTTAATGTGAACAGCAGACCTGGTAACAGAATCTGTGTGATACGTATATTTTACCCAAAAGATGGCTAAAGCATGAAATCTGAACAATTCCATTTTCAGGGGTACAGTCTCCTATTGACACAGGTGCCCTTACAGGAGAATTTATAGTGCCCATTATTTTCTAAAATAGGCAGCCATGAGAAAGGGCTGTACAAAAAAAGACACTGTAAAATACTTCATTAGTTTAAGATTTGTGGGAGTAAAACTCCAGCTTAAACATCAAAAGCCAAGTTCAAAGTCCAATTGAAATAGGATCTGTAAAATGATAGCACACAAGCCCAGAAGCTGCTCTGCCCACTTAGAAAAATAATGACTGGAATTCTTATACAGTCATTACATGGTACCATTTATCTTTCTTAGTGTCTCTGAGTAATGGAGAGGATGCAGACACTGACAGAGTACAGCGATTCCTTGCCATGACCATTGAGAAGGGGACTAAAGAATAAACACAATGCTTTTCATCTCTCCCTGACAGAATGGCATGGGAATAAGTAAAAAGTGATCGATACTGTCCTGGGAATACATGTCTGCTGGCTTGCTGAGCAGTAATCACACACACTGCTTTGGGCTGGAAATGCAGCTCTTAATTAGGATGCGATTCTGCCACCCACATGCACGCCAAACAATACTTTACTTCCTCAGTCATTCAACTGAAATCAACAAGGCTGCTTGAGAAGTCAAGCACTTCTCATTGTGAGTAGGGGACTTTTGTAGGTCAGCCACATTTCCTTTTTCTTTTACAGTATTCCTTTCCTTTTCGCCCATGCTGATGTAAGGTGCTGGATAGACTTCAATCCTCTCTTTATCTCTACAGCTGAGACATCACAGGCAATGGCAGCAGAAGCTCCCCAGAATAACACTACCAATGTGCGTCTACCACCCTGGATCAGAGGATGACTCAATCCCTCTGCCTATTCATCCATGGCATCCCGAACAATACTACTGCTACTAACTAGATGTTTGTATGGTCTATTTTCAGACACTTTTGAATTGTTGCTATTGATGTGTTCTTATATTTTTGATGTGTAGTCTCTAGCATGCATTAAACACAGGCCGTACAAGGAATGTACAATCTAGATTAAACACAATTTGATGATGATGGGAGGGAAGACATCAGGCAACAGCACCAAGGGAAATATCCAGATAAAAATCTGCCAGGAAGCAGCCCTGAAATTAAAGGCCAAATCTAGAGGTCTTCACTCCGTTTCTCATGGCCCTCCACAGAGACCTTTTCACTGACATCAACAGGAGTTTGCAATCTTGGAACATTTATGCACACAAATATGATGAGTGTCACTAAGATAACAGGCAAGATCCTCAGCAAGTAGGCCTAAATCCAATGTAATGTGGTGATGCAGGGGATCCAAGCCTCATACTAGAAAAACAAAAGTGAATCCATATAACAAGGAGGTAGGTGTTTTGAGCCTGCACAGAGATGCAGATTGTTTCTGATGACTTTAACTGGCATCAGAAGACTAGTTCCAAACCTTGAGTATAAAAGGGTTTGAACTTCCATCTAAGGCATAGAAAACTGGGAGTGAGAGAGAGGGGTCCAACAGGAAAAAGCTCTAGGAAAAGCCAAATTCAGGAGGAACTTTAGGTTGAGGTTTATATTGGCCCTGGTTATGTTAACAATAAAAGGAAATCCCAGCAAACAGGTAAGTATGGATCAGCTCCATGAGAGGGTGGGTACTAGTTGCTTACAGACCAAGTATAGGTAGAACTTTCTACTTTTAGAAGTAGACTAACTTACACTAATCAGGTCAGAGCTGGGAGTATGTATATAACAGGCATGGCCAAACTGTGGCTCGTGAACTGCATGCGGCTCTTAAAAGAAAAAGTGCGGGTCGCTGAAGAACACAGCGGGGAAAAGTACGCCATGGTCAGGGACGGCAGGCAATCGGCAGCATTTTTACTGTAGGCCTAGTTTTCATGGTAACCTTAAGTAATTGTTAGAATCTGACATTAGTAGGATCAATATATGCACTCTTTTTATAATAAAATTAAAGTGTACAATGAATTTTAAACTTTGTAATTTTGGAGTAGGTAAAAGTATATGGCTATATGCCTCAGTGCAGCTCATGAAGGTTTAATAATCAACTTGTGTGGCTCGAGTTCCCTAAGTTTGGCCACCCGTGATATATAACGTTCATAATAATGCGTAATTAACTAAGCCGATGCAGACCCCAATTCCACAAGAGGGGAGTTTCATACACAAACGGGAAACCCAGATTCCAAACCATAGGCCTGGAAACTCTTCATAGCATAAAGTACAGCCTTGAAAGTGCTGGAACTGCAGTTTCCTGTAATGATCTACTTGGAGTATGCTCACACCGTAATTAAAACCCCTTGGCTGTCGTGTCAGCTGACTCAGGCTTAGGGTCTGTTTAACTGCAGTACTAACGGAGAGCTTGCATGGGACCGACACTCTGGGACTATGGACCAAGTCAGCTGACGTGGGCTAACCACAGGTGTTTAACTGAAGTGTAGATGTACCTGAAGAGGCTAATGGGGATATGCTCTCAGACTCCTTGAAACAGGACAAACTACTCTGCTGGCTATGTAGAAAATTTAGCAAGTTTGCTTTAATTGGGGATGAATCATCGGAAGTGATGGAAGAGAAGGGCCTGGGCAGATTATGTGATCATAGGATGATGCTGAGCCACCAATGTGATGTGGCCATGAAAAAAGTTAACATGGTCTTAGGGTGCATCAGGCGAGACATTTCCACTAAAGAGGGGGAGGTGTTAGTACTGTTATACAAGGCACACTGAGAACTCATCTGGACTATTATAAGCAATTCTGGTCTCCCATGTTTAAAACAGATGACTTCAAACTGGAGCAGGTGCACAGAAGGGCTACTAGGATAATCCAAGGAATGGAGAACCTGCCTTCCGAGAGGAGACTCAAAGAATTTGGCTTGCTTAGCCTAACCAAAAAGAAGGTTGAGAGATGATTGCTCTCTATAAAAGGGATAAATACCAAGGAGGGAGAACAATTATTTAAGTTCAGAACCAATGTGGACACTAGAACACAGGCTATAACTGGCCATCAGGCAGGTTAGACTTGAAATTAAACGCAGGTTTCTGACCATCAGGAAAGGTAAGTTCTGAAATAGCCTTCCAAAGGATGGCAAAAAACCTGGGTGGCTTCAAAACTGAGCTTGATAAATTTATGGAAAGGAGAGTATGATGGGACAGCCAAGTTTGGCAACTGAATGATCTTTGACTACTGGTGGTAGATACACCAATGACCTGAGATGGGTCATTTGATGGAATGGGTTCTGAGTTATTAGAGACAATCCTTTCTTGGGTGTCTGACTAATGAGTCTTTCCCACATGCTCAGAGTTTAACTGATCATCATGTCTTGGACTGAGAAGGAATTTTCCCCCATGACAGATTGGCAAAAGCTCGGGGGGTGGGGGGGGAGGTCTACCTTCCTCTGTTGCACAGAGCCCAGCTCACTTGCTAATGGATTCTCTGTAGCTTAAAGTGTTTATATTTAAACCATGATTTGAGGACTTTAGTAACCCACAGGTTACAGGTTTATTACAGGAGTGTGTGCATGAGGTTTTGTGGCTGCATTGTGCAGGAGGTCAGATTAGATGGTTACATTGGTTCCTTCTCACCTTAGAATCTATGAGTCTCTGTTACAAATTCTGCTGTTGCTGGCTTTCCACAGTAAAAACAAAGGCCGATTAACACAGGCAGCAATAGAAGGAGCATATGTAAAAGGCAATATAGATAGATAAACATACTATCTAAATGCAAGAGGAATTCAAGAGATAAAAGGATAAAAAAATCCCATCAGCCAGCACCTAGTGACAATCTGTCAAAAGGTGCTCTAACATTGTTATTACCTCTGAAGTGCAATCCTCATATGGTCCACTCATGAGTGTAGCTCAAGAATATTTTTAAATAGACTACATAAAACAAGCATTTGGCATGAAGCCTCAGTTTTATCATCCAAATAGCCTTTTATGTTACAGTTGGTTCCCCTGTACCTCCTGGTTTTAACAATACTATTGAAAATAAATGAAAATGTTATACCACTTGGTAAGTTAACCAAAATGCCAGCATCTAACTAATGAGCCTTATAATTGAGTTGTAATGAGTTTTACATAGTGCTCTGTGATTTGAATGGTGTAATGGAAAGAAATTTAAGTAGTAATGTCTTCTGCTTTTAACTCTTCAATGTCCAAAAAAAATGGTCCACAGTCTAGGACTTGATCCTGCACTCCATACTCCTATGAGCAATCAGTTGAAATAAACTAGATTTTTTGCAGTAGTAAGGCTGCAAAATCAGATGCTCAAGGAATTAGTAGACGTTAGGTGCTAGAGAAGTTAGGTTAGGAGGAAATCAAACTCTTGTTCTTGCCTAAGACTAAGTATGAAACCGACCTCTGTCAGGAAACAGGCCATTTCAACACTATTGTCTAGCATAGTAACTCTAAGAGCAACCTTTTAAAGTAGCATATTTCCACTGATTTGTATACCCTCAGAACAGCCAGAAAAAATGAAGATCCCCTTCCCAAAAGCATCTTTGTCATGCATCTGATGCAGTAAGTCCTGGACAATTGGAAAAAGACAAATACAGGGCATGTCTTTAAAAAAAAGAGGAAGGACTAGATCTAGGGAACTACAGACCAGGCAGCCTCAGCTCAGTCTCCAGAAAAATCACAGAGCAAGTCCGACTGGCCAAGCAATATTTCTGCAGAGAAGGAGCTAGGGTTTACAGTGAACACACAGCTGGATGCGAGCCACCAGTGTGCCACTGTTGCCAAGAAGACTACTTGATCACATCCTTTTTGAGTTCTGACTGCTCAAATTCTGACTGACAGATCACTTGCCAAAATCAACAAATTCATTGGGGGCACATAAGCTTCTGAGGTAGCTGATTAGTATTGTGGTTCTCTCATTCATATAAATCAGAACATTGGGTATCTTTATATACATCACACATCCTTTCTTCACCCCTTCTTCTCCTCACCAAACTTCCTGCACTAACAGCAAGTAGGGACTACCACGGCACAAAATTGGGTGGTTTCATTTCTCAGGATTCCTCGCAAATAGGGTTTCCAACAGTCCCTTAAAACAAAGCACATCCCTTATTTTTTCACCTCTGTACAAGATTAGAAGTTGCTGAATGCTGCAAAAAGCACCAAGACATACTCCAGGCAAATGTAGGTGAGTATATTATCAATAACAATAATAATCATAATAAAAGTATCAGCATGAGAGGTGGGATGGGGTTACTAAGAAAACAGGCCCTCATTTTTTAAATACAGTGTTGGCAACCCTTTACGCAAACATCTGATTTTACTTCAAGCCATGGAAGCATCCACATTCCCAAAATTTTGGGTTCAGAGACTCAGTCAAAACTTGGCTGTGTTTCTGCTGATTTACATTTGGAGCCACGTGAAACTTAACTACACTTGGTTTTGATGCAGAAAGTCAATTGAAAGATCCAGGAGTCCTTCAAGGAATTTGGCCTCACCCAAAGCTTATCTGAACCAATGGAAAGTCTCCTACTAACAACAGGCTTGGGATTAAATCCTTTGTCTGGGGCATCAGTTAATTACAAGACTAAAAGTCAGGTGAGTTTTAGGTAGTTTATGGTTTCACGTGAATAGTTTTCACAGCTCTGCTACAGATATAGGTGCTCTCAAAGACCCCACCACTACCAGCTTGTCATGATTTAAATGAAGCACGTGGCCTTTCTAAAGTACAAGCTCATACAGTCTCTACTAAGGATCACCATCTATTTGTGCTCAGTTCATCCTAGATATTTAAAGAAAAATCATGCAAAAAACCAATCATCTAGGGTAGATGCAGCAGGTGTTGGAAGAAAAGGCTGGGGTATTATTGAGTGTCGTTTGTATCACAGTAGCATGAACAGGACCCATACAAGTTAGGGTCCCATTGGGCTAAGCATTTTACAAACACACTGTTAAAGCCAGTCTCTGCTCCAAGGAGTTTACAGTCCAAATAGACAAGACTGACAGACAAAAGTGGTACAAAACACAAAGGTATAGGGAGGGAAGTGACTTGCCTTACATCACACAACAGATCAGCAACAAAGCTAGGAATAGGCTGAAAAGGAGTCAACCCACTTCTCAAAAACCAATTAAAAGCCATCAAATTTCAGCCACCACCATTTGGGGCTGGATTTGAAGCAGTAACCTACAGTACATGTAAAGGGGTTTCCAAGCCCATTGCAATTCCTTCAGGCTACCCAGTCATTCTCCATATAACGCTTCATGGGTACTTTCAATCAGCACGTATTACAGCTTCCTTCCTCCTCCCCATTGCCTCACACATGAAGGCCTACAGGTCTGACCTTGAGAGGCTGGCTCACATCTTCAGTGATCATGCTTCTATTCATGGAGATACCCAGTTCAATCCTTAGTGTCAGTCAAAATGATGGCCATTAACTTCAGTCCTACCTCACTGTTCTGCTGGTTCCTCCCTTCACAAAGGCGTACAGACATTTCAAATAAAACTGGTCTAACCTCAGCTAAGCCCATGGAGATATGCTGGTTTAACAAGAAAAAAAATATATAAGAAGAGAGTCAGAACCAACAATTTGTATCACAAACACGATACAGACTTTCACCTGAAACAAGGACTTCGGCTCTGTGTTATGTAAAAAATAAGTCACGCTTCATTCTCTGGATTCTGGCTTTGACAGTAATTTTATACCAGTACTCATGTGCTGTGGATCAGGTGGTCAAATGACTTGCAAACACCCCTTCTCCCCAATTTTCCCATAAATGTAATAAATTAAAAAGAAAACCTCATCACCGCCTGTATATTTGTATTACCAAATGTTCCATCCCTGCAGTTATGAATAGAGTAAAATGTGGATTACTCACCTCTCCTATTCTGTACAAGCCTGATGCTTGTACAACCAGGCAGCCTTTTAGCTCAATCATATAAATGTCTTAATACTCTGCATTGATCTGGAATCAACACAGTTGCCGACACGTGGATAAAAAGCAGCTGGAGAATTTGCTGGTTGTTATTTCAAGTTGTTTATTATTCCTTGAGGACTCATATGAACACTCAGAACTATCAAGCCTGCATTAAGACTGGTCTCCTACACCGCTGGGTACAGTAACACTTGCATTAAAGATGCTTTAGAAAATTGTTTGTGAGTTGCTACTGCATTGGGATTCTTTTGTACACTCTACAGCTTTGTACTGAACAAATACTGGAAACCGGCATGCTGGGAAGAAAGAAGTTTGAACTTCTCAAGCTGGCCCCTGGCATACAGCTAAAAAAAATAAAGTGGTGATATTTAGGGAGTTATAGTCTGAATATTGAATTCTGCACATCTACTATTAACCAACATACATGGAATATAAGCAATGCTGTGCTCTAAGAATCAGGTTCAAGACTAATTTATGAACACAGGATCTTATGGGCCAGTGGAGAAGCAGGACATGCTGTGGAGATGATGTTCTTGGTATACAAATTATGGTATACAAGAGACGTATCTCCTTCTAGTCACACTGCAAACTCTCTTGGCCATTTATGTGGAGAAGGTTACTAAAGATAAGGAAGACACGCAATTAGATATAAAGAAGTTACGCTGCATGAGGAGGTGAGACTGTGCAACTAACTGGAGGGGCATGACTAGTGGTTAGAGCAGAGGACAAACAGTTGTGGACCTTAGAGTTTATTTCTCAAACTGCCAACGACTTGCTCTGTGACCAAGACCAAGTGATTTAATTTTGTCTCAGTATGCATATCTGTGAAATGGGGATAATGAGGTGTCTGTACTCTGTGCTGTTGTTGTGGAACTTTTAGCATTTTCATTCTAATATAACTGCACTCATTTTATTTAATGGAGGACTATGGGCTGGTTTAAACAGCCCCAATGATTTCAGTGGGAGAATAAGCAAGCTACTCATTCAGCTGAATGAAACCCGAGGAACTGGACAATAGAGAATCTAGACCTAATTTACCAGCTAAACGTAATTCTTCAGTCACATAATTCTCACAAACACCCTTAAAAGGCATGTAAGCAAACAACACCATCACTACTGTACAGATGGGTAGAGTGAGACAGAGACACAATTTGCTTCGTGTCAGTCAATCAGTCAGCGACAGAGCTGGGATCAGAACTCCATACTCTTTTCTTAATCCCAGGCCTTCTCCCAAATTAAATGTTGCAAAACTCTCACAAACTGGATTTGAAAGGTCTTGCACCTTGAATAGGGATCCTCTTGGAGGGGAAAAATAAACAGAGCAGATTGCAATCTTCATGAGTTGTAAATCCTTCAGTTAGACCATAAACTAAGATACCTGGCTGCAGAGCTAGGGTTCATAAACTGACCCTAAGCCATGTTACATTCCTCATGCGGACTAGAGAAAATGACTAAACAAATAGTAATGAGGTATTTTAGACTTCAGGTAATTTTGTAAGCAAGGGACTGATATTGCTTTCCACAACTCATGCTATTAATGTTAAGCCTCATAGAAACACAGCCAAAAAAGGATCCTGTCCTGATCTATACAGACCAAATCTTGGTGTCTTTTTGCAGTCTGGAATATTAAAAAAAAATAATAAAAGTATAGAAACAGTGCATTACGGAAATGCCCAACATCCCCAGAGTTTGGAATGAAATCAGTTTAAAAATTCTCAGTGATGGCCAGACAATATCTGAAATGGAAGACATTTATTACCAAAGTCTGGGTAATATATTCACCTCTAATATTGTACATCCCATCAGAAACATGAGCCCAAAATCATATAATATATCCTTCAAGCCACACAGCTACACCCAGTGAATTGTGACGGTCAAAAGCAAGAAAAGGTTAATGTCTAGTTCTAGATACCATGTGACATTTTCTTTCCTCAGACCCAAGGCTTATGATTCAAACCAGTTTATGCCATTCAGCTACGGCTAGTGAACGCAGGTATATTTGGTTAGCCCATGAAGACATTGTAGCGTTTTGCATAATTAGAAGTCAATCATTCCAGTTGTGCCAGAAAAGTGCAACAAAGGATATATTATTACCCCTTTACTGTAGTTCACTGGAAAGCCCTTCAGACTGGTTCTGGAAATTCATTTAGTAAGTTCATGCTCTAGATATATTTGCAAGAATCCCATTTATTAGCATTCATATATGTTGACTGTATCTTTGAAAATGTGCCCTGTTCAGCTGTGATCTTCTCATGCACTGGTTTTCCCAGTCAAACAAAACTGAAACCTAAAGAACACAACAACATGTTGCTTTCTTAACTCAGTATCTCCTAAACTACCCTTGAAAATGTTCTATTCAATAGATGAGGAAGGAGAGCTAATGCAAGTCCAGGTCTGTCATACAATCGATAGCTTATAACCTCTCAACTTTAGACACAGGTCTTCCTGGTTATCCACAGCAAGGTGAAATCCAGCTTGCATCCCACAAAGCAGCATAGCCTTAGAAACATGCGACCATTTAATGTATTTGATTGTACAGAGGTTATAATTGCAAAACCATTGTAGCCACTTCAAACTGGCATAATACCAGTGCAGGTAAGATCATTGGACATGCTGTGAGCTGGCTAGAAAGATTCAGGAGGTTTCTCAAGATGATAGCAAGGGCTCAGGCTCTTTAAATTACTTCCAGCTTTGGTTGACCAATGAGCTTAGATGTAAGGACGCCTTATAAGATGAACCAGTTCCAATTGTGGTTTTAAACCTGTAAACCCACATCTGAAGGAAAGCAGATTCCTGAATATTTCCTGTCTGCAGGGAACTGGCGGGGGCGATTAAAACAAAACGAGCACAGTAACACTGTATTAAAAATACATTTGCTGTTAGCATGGACTTTTCTTTTTCAGATACAGCTGGCTGTTGAGGAATTCTCTCTCTTTGTGACATGGTTTTCATTTGTTTTGCTGGCTTGTAATCTTTGACAGGTTACAAAAGCACTTCGCTAAAACACAGAGAGTCTGTCTACACAACATTTTGCATTGTCTTTAGTTTTAGTGATTTTCTCACTTTGATGAGTACTGAGATGGACTGTCCCTTAATTCTAGCCTGCCTTTGACAGTGATTTCACTCTCTAGCTTCGGTCATGACATTTAACTCCTCTGTCTCAATTGCTTTTTCTATAAATGGGGGATAATAGTACTTGCCTGACTACCTGAGAGGGGTGTTAAATGTGCTTGGAAGACAAAAATACTAGTATTTCTTTGATCCTGGGTGATTTAGTTGTCTTCCACACACTGTTACAAGTAGATTCCATCCAATACACAAATTGCACAACCCTGCAGGCATTTCAGTACGGGAGAGTGAAATTTAACCTGGCTAGCTGTACAACTCAGATCTCTAGCAGAAGTGCCAGTCACATTTCCTGCACTCACAGGTTCATCATCATGTGTCCTGAACCAGCAAAACTGTCTCCAACATACAAGCTATCACACAGGTACATGGTTTATAATGAACAAATAACTAAAAAGTAATAAAAGCACCATACAGAAGCTTTTCTTTGCTGGATGTGCTGTACAAAGTCTGATTCAAAATGTCTAAGAACAAGCAGCATAAGGCTTAGTTAAAAACAAGTCAGCTTGCCTGGTTTGTTCCCAGTGATAATTAGAGATGGGTTCAAACTGCAAAATTCACAGCTGACTCTCAGTTCAGGTTTCAGTCTCCACCCCTTGCTTTTAAGTCACAAATTCTGGAGTGTTTGGATAATAGAGGTTATAGTCTGGGCCCATTTCCAGTGATTAAACATTGCTTTATGGTTTTTCTCTATATATTATATCAGCTGGATCTCATTAATGTATTATATGCAAACACACCATTTTACCATGAGTAGATATTCGTTAATGTTAGATCACAAAGGAATACTTGGGAATTATGTATTACATCTACACAATTATCTATACCATAGGGAAGCAAAAATGGTTTGCCAGTTATTACAAAATATTGAAGTTCATTCCATCATCCCACAAAGAGGGAAGCAAGTACCACATTGTCAATACCCCACGACAGGAGACAAATGAGTAGTTCAAATGTGGAAATCTCTATAATTACCAGTCTTTGGGAAATCCATCTGCATGTAAAATAGTTCAGAAATTAAAACAACATTCAGACCCAAAACCTGCTTACCTTCCTCACCTCAACTGGATCAAGAATACTAGCATGCATAATGCACAGCCCTTAGCAAGAAGGGAAACCAAATAATGTTCACCTTTGTTCAGTTAATAAAACCGTATTTTGTGCTTCATCTTAAAGGATATCAAACTATATTTTAAACAGTCATTATCCTTTTGAGATATGCAAGCATTATAGCTATTTTACAGATGTGTTAACTGAGGCAGAGTGGTAAGAGATTTGCCTACATCACACAACGAATCAGTGTCAGAGACAGGAACAGCACCTAGGAGTCCTGGGAGCAAATCTTCAGCTGGTGAAAATTATTAATTGATGTCAGTGACAGTTCACACCAGCTGAACATCTGGTCCTTGGTTCCCAACAATTTTACTTTAACCATGAGATAACACCTTCTCCTTTATCCTTGAGGTTAGCTTAGTTGATGAAAATCTAGGTTTCCAGTTTTTCCAAAGAAATACGTGCAGCAGTAGTAGTATTTTACTTTTCACTTTTAGGACTATCTTCTGCCGAGCCATTTTGTCTTTGAAATTCCTTCACCAGATTGGCTAACACATCCTAATTACTATAGTATTCAGGTACTGAAACAAAAACATTAATCTCTCGCATCCCTGTTCAGAACAGGTTCCCATTTCACTCTCCATTGGAGTTGGTGTACCTGTAAAATGTATCATATCCATTTCTTTCATTTCACTACACTGTTTAACGCTGCCCAGCAAGACACAACAAAATTAAGTTCATCAGTCTGGAGGAGCAGCAACTGACAAGAACAAAAAGCAACAGTTCAATTTCACTACAAACATAAAAGTAAACATTATTCATACGTGTTGTACTCCAGAAATCCAGATGTGAAAGGCATATTGATCCAACATAAAATAAAAAACAAACCAGAAAGTGCAAAAAAGGAAGACATCAGAGCCTTTGGTTTCCAACTGTTATTTAAAGCATTTAAATAGCAGACGGCAAAACAAAGTTGATTGTCTAGTATATAGGCAACATTTTGGAAAACCAAGGAACGGGGCCCATAAAATAGAGTGCATGTATGCTGCAAAACCAACCTGAATTTCAATCCATATTGGGAATGGCACGAGCATCCCAAATAAAAGCCTGCATCCATAACACTTGCAGGCACATACTCATGCTGTTTAGATGGGATGAAATCAAACCACTGTGTAGGTAGCCAGATGAATAAATTAGCACTGATGGCCTTAAATTGGACAGAATGATGCATAGAACTTGAACTGTGGCCTCTGAAATTTCACCTGCAAAAAGTAGAAATAACCCACAAAGCATGGTGTGAAGGGAGACACATGCTATTGCTTGGGCACAAATTGGGAACAGTAGCTCTTCTATCTCCTCCTTAAAACCCACCTCTTCAACCAATCTATCCAATCTCCCTAATAAGCGCCATCCTCTCTCCCTGTGGCCTAGTCAATTGAGCTGTAGCCTGGGACTTGGGAAACCTGGGTCCCATCTGAAGTTCTGTCACTGACCTTCTGGGTGACCCTAGCCAAGTCGCTCTGCCCATCTTAGCTTCCCCGTCTGTAAAATGGGGGTATTTATTGACTCCCCTTCTAGTGGGCTTTGAGGTCTAATGATGAAAAGTTCTATATTAAAGTTAGTTGTTATTATTATTTAATTGCAAGCTTCTAGGGCAGAGGTGTCTTTATCCATGCTTGAAAAACACTTTCTAAACTAACCATGCAATACAGACGGCATCATTACTAACAATAATTAATGTTCACCCAAGAGAGTTCAGCTCAGATGCAATGTCTGATTTTCAGAAAGGTCCTATTTCTTTTACCAAGATCCCAGCTGAATTGACTCAAGGGCAAAGAAGCAAAAGTCATACTCAAATTCTCCAAATGAGAGTGTGCCTCAATTAAGATTAAAACCCATGATTCCCCCTTACTGTAATCTTTTCTTTTGACATTGTGGTTATCCCCAAAAGAGGAGTACAACACATGAGCACAACTTTGCTTATGTTGCGCCTTTGTCACTTTACGCAACAGACGTGAAATGAAGAAACAAAACTGGTACAACTAACACTGTTTACTCAATACACACAACATGCAATCCTAGCTATGTATACATACGGCTACTCTGTTGGGCTCTAACTACTTCTAAAACATAGAACTCTGTGAACACCAACACGAGAGCTCACCAGGTACTTAAAGAAAACAGCTACACAAGCTGTATGCACTACTTATATTGGGTCTACCCTGCACTTAAGATTTTTCAATTGTATTACCTCACCCAGAGGTGGAAATGGTAGCCTTTAAAAGCTGACTGAAAAATATTTGGGGGCAAGAAAGTTTATCTTAAATCATGATATCTGAAGCCTAAAAGTACATGAGCATTTTTTATATTTTATTGAGATCTGAAACAAGGCCTTCAGAGTTATAAGGCACTGCATAATTCCTGTATATCTGGGTCTCCCCAGCTCTTATCTAGTCCTCCAGGCAAGGGTACTTGCTGGAGAAATTGTACCAGGCCTACAGTCTATTGGACCAAAAGCCAGAAAGGAATATGCTTGATCATCTCTAGTACCAGATCTTCTGCTGAAAAGACCAGAAGAACTCATGAGATCTCACCCTTCTGACTCCACAAAGCTCCAGGATTCTTGACATGTTCAATGTATTATCCTGACATTTTCTGGACAAATTCTCATTGGGTGTACCTCACTGAAGTTTGTGGAGCTGCCCTAGCAGACAGGAAGGAGCCTTACGCCTACTGAAGGCCAGGTGTCAAACTCATTTGCTATTGTGGGCCATCTTTGACTTAAATGTACTTTGAGTGGGCCATACATACCATGAATTGAAATATTAGGGCATTCTCATGGCATCATGTAGCACTGTGTATGCAAAACTGCATACCATGACACCTTTTTCTCTCTCTCCGTTAGGAGGAGAGTGTGGTACTATGTAGCACAGTCACAGGCCAGGTGAAAGAGGTTCTTTGGCCCATGAGCCACATGTTTGACACCCCCGTAACTAGAATGATGACCATGGCCTAGAACAGAGACATACAAGCTTATTACACGGAAAATCTCAAGATGAAATTAGAATACTTTATCAGCCTAGATCCCTGGCTGAAACATCAGGCAAAAGACTCAACATCTACCTTCATATTTTAGATAGGACAGTTCCTGTATTTCTTTCTCCCCCCCCCCACCCCCTCAACTGCTGATATTATGCAGCAAAGTATTTAGGAACTGAAGACAGTTAGGTGTGGGAACTTCAAATTGCACCTGAAATCATCAACATCTTCTGCCAGAAGTCAGTGGGACTGCTCCTGGATGGACAGAATTGTTCCTGCTTTCATTTAGAGTCTGCCATACTAGAAAAAAGAAAAAGAGTTTTGCCACAGTTTGTGGGACAACTACAAGAAATTAGCTGGCAAATGCCCATCAATTAGTATGGGTTTTGTAGTTTTTTCCTCTATCATTGCCTTTGTACAGAAAGCCTTATGGTCATAGAAAGCAGAATGACACTCATCGATTTAACATTAAGCCTACAAAGACAGGGCTTACTTAATGGTAACTCTGTATTAGAACACACATTAAGGGAGATAAGACAAGTTGCTGAAATGCTTTAGAATTAACATGAGAAATATCCCAGAACAGGAATAGTTTTACCATTAAGAAAAGATCTCTTTTCAAGCTGTGTCTCATTATGGAGAAAAAATGTCTTTTTCAGACAGATTTAAAAGCAAAATACAGCCACTGCACAAATATTGCACATTCCTATTTTAATCATAGAGAGTAAAGCTGAACTCACCCATTATCTCTGGCTCAGCAATTCTATTCTCAGGAAAAGGAACCAACTGGGATTAGCAGAATTTTACACTGCTAGCCTCCTAACCTGAAGAGAGGTAAATGTCTAAACAACAAATTGTTTATGCCCAGTTTTGGCCTGACATACCTTAACAGTGTTAAAATGCTGTAATGATACTCCTCAAATCAAAAGAGACCAGCCTACAATGAAACCTCCAAACATTTATGGAGCTAACTGAAGTCAGGTTCTTAACCTGGGCCCACAGCTGGCAGTTAAGACAAATCTGTATGAATGCCTGACTTCATCATTTGGTGGGGTTCCCCCCCCCACCAAAGACTCACTGCTATTTGCTGAAAACTTTTTGGGGAAAATCTAGAACTGTCATTATTCATGCAAAACTTGCACTAAATCAATAGCAGCTGCTCTCTTCTTAGTTCTGCACTGGTAAACTAATAAATATAGATGATGCAGGTACATGAAAAGAGAAGTTATGCCCAATTTTTTAAAAGAATATGATCAGTTTATCCTTTCTCTGCATACTATAGGCAATGTCATATGACTTGAGACTTCACCAACATCCATAGTTATATACTGGGTGTGAACTGAACCCAAAATTTTCCAAACAGAAAAGAAAAAAATGTCATTTTCAAACATAAGATAACCAATTAAACTACAGCTTTCCTCACACACAGAGGATTTTTCTCAGTACAGTTATACCAGGATACCTCTCCTGGCAAAGCTCTCTAGCATGGATGTAGTAATAGCATTAGGAAAGTGCCCATACTAGAAATTTTATGCTGGCTTGATACAACATAAATTATGCTGGAATAAGAACAGTTATATCAATATTGGTGTGTCTATAGCAGGGCTTTTACTGACATAGCCAAAGCAGTCAAAACCATTGTAACACAATCTTAACAGCCACAGCTGTACCACTAAAACTTTCACATGTAAATCAGGGCCCATGACCAGTACTTGCACACATCCCTTTAAAATTTTAAAAGCCAACAGCAGCGAGACTCATCTTGGTACAAAGTAACTGCCTGGCCGGGAGAGGAAGGGCAGAGAACATATTGGTAGATGCTAGTATGACGACCACAGGTGATGATGACCCTGATGAAAATGAGACTGAGTGATAACAACTGACCCTCCAGCAGGAGATGTAAGTAACGCTAGTCACAGAACTTAATACTGCACCGTCTCTCTGCTGCTATATTTCATTTTTTTGTAGGACTGTTTACCTGCTTAGCGTATTTGTTAATAAAGGAACTTGTGATAAATCACAATTGTTTCCCATGTGCTTCTATGGCCTCTCATTCTAAAGATACTGATACTTAATAATCCTGATGCACTAGCCCGCAAGAGACTGAACCTTTGTTGACCTCTGTGGTCGAAAAGATTAGTCAATAATCATTACAGCAATCCATCACTAAGATTACAAGGGTTTGACGGATGGGGGCCATACTGGGTAACTGTACATGCTCCTTTTGTGCTGAATAGGAAAAAAAAAAAACACATCATGTTGTTGTTGTTTCCCACTGTAATTTTTGTTACAAGCCCAAAGACCTGAGTTCTTCCTAACTCCATGGCCAGCAATACTGAATATCTGTTAGTCAGCCAGACGCACCTTTTCAGACTGCCTGATTTGTAACAACACATGCTCTTCAATACACTCAAGCACAAAGAACGCACTGGTAAATTGCCTGACTTTTTGAAGATGTTTTGTCATTTGAGCAGGCCACCCTTCCAGCTTTCTTGACACTTCTCATGTGAGCCCAAGTCGTTTACTGTGCCTTTTAATCTAGCTTTGACACACACTCCAGGAATCAGGGGCAATGTTAGCCCATTAGGGACTTGAGTAGGAATAGCTTTCCCTTCCCTAACACATAATAAAAAGTGAATAGTGGGCCTCTTTGTGCAGCTCAGAACCTAAGCCATTGCTCATTCTGCTTATGTCTAGTGCCAGCTCTGTCACAAACAAGCACCACAATGTCCTAACTCACATGTTTTAAGGTCAGACAGGATCCTTATGATCATCTAAATAAATACTGCCTCTTTGAAAAATTAAGCAAGATTGTGTTCATTTGTTCTTTAGCCCCATAACCCCAATTAAACTAGATTTGGAGTCAACAGATTCAGAATCATCACTGGTAAGTCAGTTTTTGGGCGGGTCTTCTAAATCAATTTACGTACAAGCTCAGAAGGTACATCCATAAAATATAAGATACATAAAAGCTTCTTTCCTACATCTTTTAAGTGATTAAGAAGGTAATCTTAACACAGAAATGTGCCATCCATTTGTTTATGTTAATGTTAATACCTTACTAACTAATGATAAATGTATGATAATTTATTCTAAGTGAAATGAAGTGTGGCCTAAAGACAGACTCTGCAAATGAAAGTTTCTGCTCACACAGGTTTGGAGCAAGAACATTAATAACTACATTTCTTCACTGCAGTGAAAATGATTGCTTGAAAACAATATGCAAAGGGAAACCATGGTGGCAAAGAACACAAAGCCAGCATGAAGGTGTTGACCTACTGTGATGTCTCCAATGGCACATTTTCCAATATACTACGGCCTGGAGATGCAGTGTAGGAACAAAAATATTCTTCCTCCTCAAACAGATACAGTTTTCAACTTCCCTTTTAAAAGTCTTTGGTGCTGCAAGATCTCACATGGTGCACAAAGTTGTTTCTTTCCAATGCAAACGGAAGCAAAGGCTACTTGTGGAACGAAGGGAGATTCATAGCTAGATGAGTTCCTCCTCACCGAATAGTAGTAAGTCTCAAGAACGTTCTTTCATTTGCAAGGGGCTGCAAGGGCATAGAGTAGGCACATCAGGGGAGCCACTGGCAAAAAGACACCAATCTTCTCCTTGGGATGATTTCTTCCTCTTGATATTACTATTTGAATTAAGAAAATGCCTAGAAGACTCAATCAAGATGTGAACACATAGAGAATATCCTTGCCTCAGCTAAATTCAGACTGGGTGCCCTCCACTCCATTTTGTGTTCAGCAGCCTTTTTACTTTGCATGTAACATTCTGGATCTGTGCCATGGAGGTTGAAGCCCAAAATGTTTCTGTCACATAAATAATGGACAGTAGTCAGAGAAAGTCAAATATCCAGGTTTGAACAGCACTGTGTTTGGGACTCCCTTTTACAGTTCTGCTACAGGGATGTATGTGGGGAGAGATTCCATGGTCTCTGAATGTAACAGCATGGAGGGCTCTCAAAGAAGACAAACCAAACCGTGCCAGAGCCCCTTCCCTTTTTCACAAATGCCATAGGCAGGATTGCTACTTTAAGACATCTGGAAAACTGAACAAAAGGCAGATATTAATAAATTCCAGAACATCTCCTGCAACATGTAATCACTTGAGGCCAAGTTATGACACTCTGCTTCATGATGAAATAGCACCTTGCCCCTTGAGCAACTAAAGTCATTGAGATCATGCATGAAGTAAGGCGCTATTTCACGCAAGGATGTTGAAATCTGGCTATTGTGCTACATTCATGTGCAATTCCCATTGCAGGCTGAGTAGAGATCCGGAGATGTTGATAACTCTTACAAGGCTCAATTTAACAACAAAGGTATGATTCACTCCAATTTCATTTTTCATATTCCACTTGAGGTGTGTGAAACCATTGAAACAAAACACAGAACTTACACATGGATTTCATGCATTTGACAGATTTGGAAAGGTGGGGGTCATGGTAGGAAAGAAATAAAGTATTTTCCCCCTGGGAACAGCTTTATTTTTGAGTGACACAGGAAGAGCACACAATGAATGGAATTTGTGCTATTTCTGAGTGTTTGCACAAAATGTAAGGGCAAAAAAAAATATTCTATGTACAGTTTCATGAATTTTACATAGTTCTAGCTCCTGAGATTCAATCATTACAGGACATAAGTGAGCATCAGACCTTGAAATTCTCTGCTGAGCATGCAGACCTTGAAGTCTGGGGTTTTAGAAGCACAATATTCCTTTCAGACAAGTACAGATCTGGATAAACTCACATCTTCCTTGGTAGTTCAAATAATTTTGTACTCACTGAGCCACATAAAAATGTGCAGAATTGGAATTGCCTTGTCAGTCATTTGCAATGTATGATATGCCCCCATTTCTTTTATGAGCTGGCTTCCTCTGCCTTTATTAGTGCTCTTCTTTTGGAGAAAGGCTGTTATGCAAATCTTTGCTTAACTTCTGCAATAATCTGCTATAGGTAAGGTGAAAAGTAAGATCTGAATAGAGCTCAAGTACTGTTGACAGATAGCTATGGAGTCTCATTTCATGCCACTCTCTCTCTCTCTTTGTAAGGACAGAGTGTGGTCTCAGAGTGCACAGTCATAGGCTGAATGGAAGAGGTTCACAGGTCCACAAACTGCATTTTTTTTTTTAAACACACCTGCTTTAAGATACCAGAATGGCACAACCTTGACAAAAGAGAGTCCAGAACAGCCAATTCTTTTAGTACTTAAATGGAGAGATTACTTACCTTATACTAACCTCATCCCCAGACCTTTAGACTATCTCCTGCCAGGGTCCTTCAGAAACACACTCACAACTTCACACTATCCTTTCAATTAACGATTTTGTCTGGCACACAGAACTTTCTGCTTATTCTTTCGTGGTCCAATCCTGCTCCTTCTGAAGTCAGTGGCAGCACTCCCTTTGACTTTAAAGGGAGCAGGAGCAGACCTTGGGTGAGCAATAGGTCTCCGTTGTATTATAGATTCTGGTCCCTTTTTTGCCTTCCACCCCCTCCTCCAGAGAAAATACAAGTAGTAATCAGAATGCAAATTAAAGCGACAGTCCTTCTAACATCCACCATGAGATGTAAATCATTGACCTCTAGCTTTACTTCAGCTAGTGAGATGAGCTCTAGTGCAGCCTCATCAGGAAAAAGCTCCATTAATAACAAAATGTATAGAATTCTTTGCAAAGAATTGTCTTCTTACTGGGTGTAATTAATTCCTTGACCGCCATAGAAGGACGCTCTAAGTAAAAACACATCCTTAGACTGTAATGATTATGCTAATCCAGGAAAGAGAAAAGCTGTATTGTCAATTAATCAAAGTACTGAGCTGCTCAGCTCAACTTCTTGTTCTTGGACTAAATGATCTGTACAGAAAAAGACATGCACATATGCTGTTAAATACAGGAGGAAGCCACTGGGGTTTTTTCCTCCCTTTTTTCCCTTCATCTGAGGACAGGTCTATATTGCAATCACGATGTGTAATTGCAGCTTGGGTAGACAAACCCAAGTTAATCTAGCTAGCCCAGGTGCTGGAACAATGAAGCTGTCACAGAACAAGCTTCAAGATGGGCAAACCTCATCACTAATTACCCAGGTTTCCAGGTGGATTTTGTACAGACTACCCAGAAGTCCATGCTGCCATGGCCTCACTGCTCTGGTACCCAAGCTAGCTAAATCAAGGCTAGCTCAGGTTTGTCTATTCAAGATGTAATCACACCCCATGATTGCAGTAGACATAGCATGAATCAAATTTTACTAGTTGAGGGTACATCACATGAGACAGTTAAAGGAGTCCTAGACAAATGGCTAGACCATGTATTGTAAGAAAAACTCCTGCACTGGCAATAGATATAGTCCGCATGACTTACCTGGCCCTTCAGCTCTTAGCTGTATGAGAAAGTGCTGGGGAGTCCCACAAGAGCTCTTAATGTATAAGCAAATTTACAAAAGACTGACCATCTTCTTTCTAATCCCCTACAGCAGTGGTTTTTAAACCATGGGTCGGGATCCAGTACTGGACCACAGAGCCTCAGGTACTGGATCTTGGCGGCCCCTGCTGCCAACATCAAAAGACAGGAATAAATTGCTCACAGATGCAATTATTGGGTTGCAGGCATAAATTATATTTTTCAACTGGGTCTCAAGAAAAACAAAGGTTGAAAACCACTACTCTAGAGCATGTTTACATTAGAGCTGTGAAACTAATTGATTTTTTGGTTCCCTGACTGTTCTGAAAAAAATTCTTTTGGATCAATATGAACCAATTTTTTTGAATATTTGATGAAGTCAAAAATATGTTAATTTCTCACAAAACAAAATATTTTGGCTTTTTTAACATTTTGAACCAAAAAGACATTTTGAATTTAAAAAAAGAAACATTTGGGTTTTTCTGAATTTCTTGTTGCAGGTATTTTTTTTTAATCAAAACTTTTCAGTGAAATTGACAAATTCAGGAAACATTTTGATCAACCCACGTCTCTGGTTTTCAGTGAAAAAAACCGTTTCAAACAAAACTTTTTGCCCTGATCTAAATTAGACCCACTCATTCCCAAACATTCTCCTTCTATACTAAGGGTCTCAAACTCAAATCACCACAAGGGCCGCATGAGGACTAGTACGTTAGCCCGAAGGCTGCACTACTGAAACCTTTTCATACAACGATATTGCAAATAGCAGTAACAACAGTGTCATTGCAGGCCACAGGAAATAGCTTTAGGGGCCGCATGTGGCCACGGCCGTGTGTTTGAGACCCCCGTTCTATACCAAGATACACATTTACATCCTCATCTTCAGCCCCAAAGTCTAACATCCATTGTATTAGACTATCTGACCACCTCCATGTTCCCTGATACGAACAAGAAGAGCAAAGCTCTTCCCCACCAGCTGCTACGTGTGGTGCTTTTCCAAATAACAGAGCCAGATGTATAGCACAGAAACCCATTTTCCTTTCTCTTAGGCACAGACCAGCACCATTTCCTAAAGCACGATGTTTTAATCATGTGGCACCTAGCATACATGCCTGCCTTGCAAGGCTATGAGCAAAATTCTGGTTCAGAGTCACAAACATGCTAAAGCAACAAAAGACAAAGCCAAGAGGGAAGCCTGGAGGGTAACATGTTTTAATCATAGTTCTTCCAAATCCCATGGCATTAACTCAGGACCAGCCCCTCATAGCTCAGGGGATTCTGGGGCAGGACCCAGGAATTTCAGTGCAGCACACATCACCACTGCCATCAAATGGCCCATGCTCACCATTTAACTAAGGTGCATGGGTGGCTGAGTGCAGAACCCACACTGATCCCAGTGGAAGTTAAAATAATGCTGCTGGGAGCGTTGGGTGGGATGAGGGGCTAGTGTCTCCATCCTTTTGGTAACCATTATTTGGGAGCAATTCATCTAGCAAAGGGCTAGATTATGGGACAGCAAGAAGCTGCCTTATGTCTATGCATGAATTTCAGCTGCTTTGCTACACTTGGGGCTCTCAGTTTGTGCCAAGCTAGTGTGTCCTGAGTGCCATGGCAATGCAGAGCACTGCCTAAAGGGGCTCCTTCTAATGAGGCTGTAGCCTGGTACTTAGCACTGCAGCTGCGATTTTCACAGCACAGCAGCTGAAGTCAAAATGTAGAAACAGAGAGAGTGCAGTCATCTGCTTCCATGAGCTCCAGCTACTGCCAGGAATAAAGAGCAGCAGAGGCAGGAGACAGGCCCTCAAGACAAAGCAAAGATAAAGTGTTTAATTCTCCCCCTCTCCAAAAGAAAGCAGGGAATAAACACTAACACACACAGACAGGTGGAGGGCCAGAGGCTCAAGGCAGTGAGAGCACAGATAAGCTGTGACAAGAGCTACTACATCTGAGAGCTAGGGGATGGCCCAGAGGTTCAACGGGGATGATCACCTCTGTTCTATGACACTGAGCCACGATGGCCTCATTTCTTTTTAACAAGTCCCCTCACAGATCTCATGCATCCAAATAAAGCTGCAAGGCATTTCAACTCTCTGGGTACTAAAACGTATCACTGGCAAATCCTCAAAACCCACCATTTGGGCATACAAATGTAAAAATAAAAAAGGTCAGGGACGGAGGGTAGGAGGACTGGAAATAACTGACAACATAGGTGTTAGCCCTAAAGCAAAAATAGATAATAAGGTTTATTAAACACAATATTTTTCTCTTACTCAAACTAATTTCAAATTCCAAAACTTTCATGTTGCTTTAATATGGCACTTTTCAGAGTACTCAAATTCTCCTGTCAGTTGCTGCTGGAGAAGATGTCTATACACATATCCAGCTTCCTAGCTCTCTGTCTCAGTCTCAGATACCAACTGAGTAGTAGTTTGTGTAAAAACACAAACTGAGTTAAAACATGCTATGAATATGGACAGCCAGGAACTGCAAGATAAAATGGGACTTCTCCAGTACCCTCCAAGCTACAAGTATAAAGGGATATGGATGGCAGCAAACATTCAGAAACCACATAATACATGAATACATAATTCAGAATGTAGAAAAAAATCCAAAGTATCTTTAATTTATGTGACCCTAACAAGTTCTGCTCTATTCAACCAAGAGACAGACTCTGGGTGAAATTCATTCTGTAGTGACTAACTCAAAAGAGTCACACACCTTTGGCAGTTTTATCATCTCCCACTTTCCTAGGACTCCCGCACAAAAGTTGCTTTAGTTATTTACAGTATCGCCTGAACCCCTCTTCAGCTGATAACTGGATGAAGCTTCCCCAGCATCAGTGATCCTTCCTGCCTTCCTCTCCAAAAGCTTCCCAGTCTAGAAGCAAAAGAACGAACTCAACTCTCATGCACAAGATCAAGTTGACTTACTCATGGTGCATTTGACGTCTTCATATGAATGGCTCACTTTAGAGAATAGTTGACCAGAGAGAGAGAGAGAAATTGGATGCAAAAGGTGCAGTACTACTCTACTTTCTCCTGTTGGCCCTGTAATTGGATTCCATCACAATCCATTCAGGTTTCTCAAACAAAGGCAGTAATGTCATCTATAGTTTGCTATATAGCTTAAGAGCTAATTTCTCTTCCCTATGAACATGTGACTCTCTCATGATCTATTAGAATTAATAGCAAAGAAAAATGCCCTCCCAAAACGTTAAGAGGTGATTTACTCTCCCCAGAAGCTTCCTTTTTTCAAATGGGATCTTTATGTGCCATTTCCTAAAATATTATGACTAGAGACCAACAATTATTACATCTAACCTCCAGCAAACTCTAAAAGCAGCCAAGCAAAATTATCTTATAGCTGTGGCCATTAAGAAACTAATTAAAGGAACCATTAATAAATCTATCCTCATTGATTCCAACTTTTCCAAAGAAAAAAGAAAGCTAATGAAAGAAAAATCTAGTCACAGAGTGGAATTTGTTTGAAGGGCAGTCTGGTGCATAGCAGAAAAACGTATATTAGCTGTGCCCAATATTAATTCACATATGCACCAACTTGTCAACTTCAAGGGTATCTCAAAGTGCACTGAAGTAAGAAATGAAAGATTCAGTCCTGTTGTCCACTGTGCTTGATAGCACTTGTCATGGGAGAAAGGATAACTGAGGTAAGTAAGGCTTGCAGGCTCAAGATCCAACTTTGCTACACACTCTTATGAGCATGCATGAATAATCATATATCATTTCTAGAACTCATTGGAAACTGGAATTTTTCTATTCCATGCAAACTTCGGACAGTTCAAACTTTGTTTTCATTTCAAATGAAAACGTTATATATATTTCCAGTGAAACAAAATTCTGAAATATTTTGATTCAGAACCACCAAAATATTTTAGTTTCAGTAATGTCAAATCGTTTAGATTTGGTAAAATTAAAACACTGTTTCCATGATGTAGAAACAAATTTTATACCTAATGTATTGTCTTTAGGCTATAAACACAATATTAATATATCACATAGTACAAAAGTCAAAATGAAATCAAAACAAAATTGAACCAAACTTACCTAATATAAAAAGAAACACTTTGACATTAATGAAACAAAATATCCTGCTTAGCCCAGCAGACTCAATCCAATATTCTGTGAAGTTACCCAGAGTCTTTTCATTGAGTGGAAAGGTCATTACGTCAGACCCATATCAAGCGCTTGTGTGGCATTCTTTAAAAAAATCCTGGATAATACCATACGGGTTAGAGTTAAGGCTAAAGAATTCTTTAGAGATAAGTTTGTAATGGTTCACATATTTTCTCTATTTGTCTCCTCAGAAGCATGTGCATGGAAAGAGGATTCATTTTTGTTTTCTGTTCCTATTGCTTTTGGAAGTCATAAAAGTTCTGTTTGCGACATCACAACCATTTTCACACCAAATAATGTACTGACCTAAACAAAACCATGAGCCTTTAAGAGATATGACCTGAAAGGCTTTACAAAAGTAAAGATTCTCTGCTTTTTAAAAAATTTTTCAAGAATATCAAAAGAATGTCTGGCCTTTCCTATTGGAGAGTTCATTAGGTGTCTTAGAGGATGTACATTAAGTCTCACACCTTAGTTTAAGAGGCAAAACTTTAACAAAATGTTTCTTTTTCCAAAATATTTAATTAGCCATAGAAAAGAAATAGGTGTTAGGGGGAAAATACCACAATTATGGCTCAGGAATGGCATCTTCACTGTAGTGAAGTCAATGGGAATGTTGTGTTCACTTCAAAGACTAAATATCCATTCTCCATACTTCGACAGACTAACTTGCACACCCTTGGCTCTCGTGGAGTCATTGTTTCACTAATTCTTCAGTTACTGAAGAGTCTTTCAAGTTACCCATGACCTACATTTCCTATATAACTCAGAAGCAGGGGGAAAAAAACTCACAAATTTTATTTGGGGGAAAAAAATAAGTTTTTTTCTTTAATGCTTGCCTGTATTTTGCCACCGTCTTTTTGGAGCATGCTAAGAGCCTTTGCCTATTGTAGTTAGCTGCCACACGTTTGCAAATTTTATAAAATATCTATTGTAAAAGTATCTAATTTTCTGATGAAGAATTAATATGATTCTGAGCAAGATATTTTTAGACAATATATATGGGAGGGAACCCTCCTTGGTTTGCATGGGAAGATTCAATTTTTGCACATATACAAGTGCACACATGTGTACACACAAAAAAGAGGGAGAGAAAACAAATTTGGGCATTGTAAGGTAAAGGCTGTTTTGAGGCCACCTATAGAGAGTAGCTGGAAGAGATGTGGCTCTTAAAGAGAAGATCCTGCAAACAACCCTCATAATAAGAAATAAAAACAGAGAAAGAAATACAGAAAATGTTCTGTGAAAGCTGATTTGTCTCCAATTAGAATGATTTCTCCCATTTAAATGAAGGGGACAAATTTCACTCTCAGTTATAGTGAAGAAAGTCAAAGAAATTTCACCGCTATTTCTCGGCTTTTACATCAGTGTAACCAGAAGCAGAATTTAGCCAGGACTCTTCAAACTCAGATGACAAATACACTCCATGAGCGCTATCAACCCACCCAATAATCCCTTTATAAAGCCAATCCTATTCTAATCAATGAAGAACTATGGCAGTGGAGCTAAATGACAATTCATACAGTGTTAATAAGACTTTCTAAGTGCCAGGTTCATTAAATGCTCCTGTAGTCCCCTGGGGTACAAGAGATAAAAGCAGATTGTGGCACAGACTGGAACACTAAACCCCAACAACATTCAGTTTTGGACTTTGGAAAAATGAAAAGCGTATTCAGAAGTGTTTTTAAAACAAGGTTCTCATTCCCTCATTTACATTTTAACTTTAACTATCAATACAGTTGATCTGACCCTTCCCCATTTTATAGATGGCCTGTAACATCATATTAATTCTTGAACTATTTTGTCCTATTTGAAACATGTGAAATATTCATAAAATGGCCCCATGCCACCTGCAAATGAGAATGTCATGTAAGATTTACAGTTCAGAGAGGCCGACTACCAAAAGCGTTAAGAAAGGCTAATTTAATACATCTGTCATATACAATTACACAGTAAAATGTAATCCAAAACAATCTATTTTTTTTCTTCAGACTTAAGAGCCAATTGCCTCAACTCAAAATTAAACAGCTGTCTCACCAAACAAAGATATTAACCTCCAAGGTTTTTATGAACCACTAAAATTTGATCACCCTGTGCACTTCTCAGTTACAGTTGCTTTCTCCATTACATAAATTACTACAGTGGTGTCTAGAGCGTAAACCACTACAATGAATCAGTATTAAAGGCAGTGGGTGGGCTGTTATTAATACAGAGATGCAGATGTTCCACTTTTCTATCATGAATTACTCACAACGAAAACGTTGGGGGGGGGATTAAATACATATTATGCAGGAAATGGGCACAATACAAGAACCTGGACAGAACAGAACCACTGTGGTGAATTTAGTGATTTCATCTTAAATCAAGATTATAACCACAGCTATGAATGCAATCACTGCCCTCATTTATGGCTGGCTGACTCTGATGTACCTACATTCCTGTTACTCTTACAAACCTAACTCAAATGCACGTTAAGGCACAATGCGTGAAATCCTAGCTCTACAGAACTAACTGGGACTTTTCCCTTTGATTTCGGTGGGGATACGATAAACACCAAGGGTTATCTAGTCTCTTCTAACCACGGTTTACTGAAACATCTCAGCATTATCTCTTATTGAGAAGCCTGTGTGTTCTCAGCTCATACAGGCAAGGGATGAGTCAACTGAGCCCCAAACAGTGCTGACTCAGACAACTTTCCATTGTAGATGGCTACATTGTGCAAAGGACTGATGAGTCTTTGAGTGAGATGGGCAATACAGAATACAGTTTTCAGACAGCTTAGAAAGAATCTGAATCATGTTTTTCATGGGTTGTGCAACAGAATCACTGTCATTTAACAGTTTTAAATCTTATCCATCCCCACCGGACCACCTCAGAACCAAGCAAGAGACCTCCACTCTCTCAAACAAGCCTTCATTCAGGCTGCTGATATACCACGATCACTGTTCTTAAACTGAAATGTTTGCTCCACTCTGTATTTCACAATTTCCATTCAAACTGCACTGAAGCAAAAAGCATTGGAAATCCCACAATAATGGACCAGGTTCTGACACAAGCACTGCAGGATAGATACAGAACAACTTCACTGACGTGAGCAGAGCTACCCTGGATCTGCATTCACTGAAAAAACAGAAGTCAGTGTCTGTTTACTAATACTTCTCCTATTATACCTCCAGCCTGGTTTCCATACCAAAGAGTTTGAAAATGCTCTGAAAAGTATCTGGATTTCTAGAGACCGATTTGGAAGACATCAACCCTCCAGACATTTTAGTAAGACATCACTTTGTATCTTCAAAAGTGTTACTCATTAACCCTCACATCTTCTGAGTGGCTCCATCCAGCACAGTGCAAGCCTGGCATGTTGCATGTACAACAGAGAGGCAAAAACGTGATGAAGAAGGTTGCAAGTGTAAAGGAACTTGACAGTGTATCAATGAAAGTGCTCTCCCCAAGCCGTCATGTTACTCTGGCCTTGTAGCAGGAGTGAGGCCTAAGAGAGGAACACACAACTTTTGGGCATCCTGAAGACTGCACTCAAGCCTGTCTCCTCAAACCATGCCCTCCCTCTGCTATACCCTGCCCTTTTTCACCCAACACCTTGGTAAATGTATATAGGAGGATGGAGATATTTTACTGTGTCTCCATGGCACCCTCCAATCCCAAAGAATGAGGCTGAGATTTTGCTGGCTAAACTCCTACCTGGCATTGGTGTGGGATTTGGGAATGTGGAGATTGCTCAAGATATCAGACCTATAAAAATACGAATGATTAATAACACCTGAATCATTAATCCAGGTCAGCAAAACCGTGCATGTAGGTAGCAGTTAACAGTAACGGCAGCACATATATGGCTACAGAATAAGTTCCAACCCAAGCTTCCATCACCTAAACCAAAATCTGCTCTGAACTGTGCCCTTGGAATATAGATACCACAAGAACACTACAAATCAGAGGTCATGATAGGGGAAAGCACTGAATTCACTTCCACTTGCTTACTCTTAGGAAATAGGAAGCCACAAGGAATTTGGTTTACATAAGCAATGACCATAAAAAGGAAACTTTCCCTGGAGACTTTAACTAACATGTGCCCATCACCTTAGATGATATTTCCACTGATTAGCTGAGCTGTCCAAACCAATCGCAGTTTGACAATGAAATCATACATTCAACTTCTCATCGTCCCAGGAGTAATGCATTTAGATTTGCACCATGCTGCTTAAAGGACTTTGACATCAGAAATCACTCTGAGAAGTGGAAGGATGTTTCTATGGCCCAGATTCCTTTGTTATGGAGCTGATTTTGAATCACTGAGTCCAGTTCCCATTTCATTCACAGTGGTATAAATCCGGAGTAACTTGTGAAGTCAACCACACTGCCCTACACCAGCGTGAGAGAACTAGTGTTGCCTTTATTCCAGTAAATTAATGACTAGTTCCAGACATAGGAACATAGGACATATGACTCGAAGGGACCTCTTGGGTCATCAAGACTGGTCCCCTGCTATGGCAGGCAATGCCACCATATAATCCCATTCATAAACATATCAAGTTCTATCTTGAACCTAAATAAGCTGTTTTCCAGAGCACATAATTCCTTAAACCAGGCCTCAACAAATAAGTTTCTGGTCGCATGGTGACCAGTTTTAGTAGCCTTTTACCTAGCTCCACTGCAGAAATGTAATGGAGTAGTGCCGCCCTCTGGTGACCACAAGTAAAATAGATGGTACCTAACTGTGAGCAAATTTTGTCCACCCCTGCCTTAACCATTTTCATACTAGTCTTTTTTCCATCTCCAGTACTGGTAAAGTATATGAGAAAGTTTCTTTCACTCTGTAGCTTAAAAGAAAGTTGTTCATCACTTCCAACCACCTTGAGATTTTCCAAAATGCTGTGAAATTACACTACAGACTAGCAGGCTTTTTAAAGCTGATATCTGCACGATATGCAAAAGATGGTTTATGTTATGACAATTTGTCCCAACAACTAACTTATTAACACAGGATGATCAAGCCATGAAATGAAAAGCAGATTTCAAGCACATTAACCTATCTCCTCACATATACGATGCATAATGGGGATCCCAGCAGACTCACTATTAAACTTTAGGAAGGTTAGGTAACAGTGACTGATCCTTATGCAAATCAGAACCAAAGTTACTGAGCCTGATTCTGTGCTCTTTTACACTGGTTGATATCTGGAGTAACTCCAAAAAACTTACACCAGTGTAAATGAGAAGAGAATCTGTCCCCATTATCTCAAAAACATGATGCACACTGACTTCAATGGCCACTGGTCAGACACTCAGGGAGCAAACTGAGTGTAACCTACCTACTGAAAGGACAGAGCTGAAGCAATAAAAGGAACAACTATGACACCGTAACATGTAGCAGATCCTTAAAAATGTCAGCAACCACAGTGACTCTTGAAGAAACAGGTAAAATAGGAGAGATGCAATATCTTTGACTGCATCAAAATAGAAACGGCCCAAACATGAACTGTTCCACCAGAAAAAAAATTAGAGTGTGGACCTCCTGAAACCTTGTGCTTTGTAATTGGGCCATTTAATGTTTTCCCCTCATCCAGTTTTCCTAACTATAGTTATCAAAAGATTAGATTTCAAGGGTAAATTCCCCTGGGAAGAAAAACAAATCTCTTAAAATGTGTATAAAGACTTCTTATAGATTAAAAGTTGTAGAAATAATCAGTGGGTTGGAAATACTTCTTCCCTTCTCCACAATAGTGTCTAATTAGACTGAATGCCTTTTTATTTCATTCAGTGCAGAGAATTTCTGAAATCCCAGTTTAATCAAGCCCAAGTCCCGCTACTCCTCTGAGATCTTTCATCAAAACCACAAACTTCAGCCAAGGTTGTGTTAATTCTACTGTTTATTTTCTGACTCTTTTTTCTTTTATTAATTTCTCTTTTCTGCATTAACAACCACCAGGTTCCCATAGCATTTTAATGTCTCATAGACTTTTTATTACAACCCATTATTTCTGACATTTTATTTTAAACTCTCCTATTTGTCTAGAGCTGTCAAAGAAGTTCCAGGGTTTAGAATACACAGGCATTGGGAGGATTCTGTAAAAGGCCTGGAGGTGCTTCCAAAGTTGATTCATTTGCAACCCATACATAATCACAAAAGGTCTTTGCCTTTTCTGTTTAAGAAAGTTTTTGTTTAGGAAGGTTACAAAAAACTTGATAGTGATTAGACAACTGACATGCTGTGTGCACTGCATATCACTGCAACCATTTTCCTTGTGCTCCCTGTTGTCTGCTGCATTCATCTGCTGTCTCTCTTATACTTAGCCTGGAAGCCCTTTGAAGACCAGCTCTTTATTATGTTTGTACAGCACCAAGCATAAGGAAGTCCCACCTTGCAAGAGCTACCACAACACAGCCAATAATAGTGCAACACCCAGGACACGGACTACAATACATACATAACACAAGAGGAGGAATAGTCATAGCTAGAAAACCTGTTGTGATGATAATCCTGCATACAAACTGAATGCAAACACAAACCCGCTCCGAAACCCAATAGAAATTCATAGAGAATGAGAGCAGTCCAATAGCTATTTATAACCATCCTACAGACTTCCCTGACAGGGTTAGTGTTCTCTAGTCATGTCAACAGGATGATCCAACAAGCCCTAAAGAAAAACTTATTTTTCCTATCATGTCCCTCAGGATGGTTCTGTAACAACTGCACCTTGGTAGGGATTCTGGTGCACATCCCTCTCCTCATATGCACAGGGACCATGCTGTCCTGCAGAGCTCCAACAGTAGCCATAAGATGTTCCTGTATCAAAGAAAAATCAAGCCTACTTTCAAGGCTGGAGAGAGCACACTCTGGTGCAAGTAAAGAGAAGAAACAAAGATCTTCTATCTCCCCTTACTTGATGCTTTAACACAAACTGTATATGACACCTAAGGGAGAACAAACACTGCTCTCTGCTCAGTCTCACATGAGGGCTAGCTATTGCAACGGCCAGATCATGGCTCCACATCCTGTCCACGCCAGCTAAAATTGCTAGGCAGGGCATAGTGGAAAGTGCATACTGCAACTGCTGTAAGAATTTAACTTATTAAAACATTTGCCCGGGTCTCCTGCTATAATACAGGCTCCCTGCTAGCTCACCTCATTCCCTTGCTAGCTGAGAGCCCCAGAAGCCAGCCAGGTTCCTGAAAACTTTATAAACAAGGCCAAACTTCTGGCAACATTTCTGATTCTTTCCCACACCAATAACCTTTTCCAGCATAAGTTACTATTGATCCCTTGGGTCTAATGTACTGACCAGTCAGTCAATTTATGTCCTTCAACAGATTTATATTCTTCCAGAATTAACCTTTCAAAACAGGAGCTGCCCCCAATAAAAAGCCTCCTGTAACTTCTTGAGCTTAATTAGTGCATCCTGCCTCCCCATCACACACAAAATCACACACAGGAGTGAGCAACTGCAAAAGCTGCAGATTAGCAAATTCTGCAGTTTGTTCCATCCTGCAAAGAGGAGATACCAGGCTAAAAGCTGCCACACATGCTGTCCCAGCAATACCACTTCTACAGGCCTTTCTGCAGTCATGGAGAAGACGACAGAATTGAATCCTTAATGTACAATCCAAAGGCCAGCTATGATTTCATTTACACCCCTACAAAACCCAGTGCAGTACACAAACCACATCCAGGCCTAAAGTATGCAGGTTCCACCCCAGTAACACCAACAGAGATTCAGGTATTTATGCCATGGCTGAATTTGGCCTGATGAGGTGTAAGCGATCATAACCTAACCCAAAGGTGTTAACTAAACCATCCATCTCATGTTTGTAAAGTCTTCAAAACATGAGTCCTTTCTTGAAGATACACTCTAGTCAAATACAAATTACTGGGCTCCATATCTAGATGCATTTCTGTGTCCTGTACTCCTGTGTAACACAGACTCAGTGACCTAATAAATTCAATGAAATCAGGAGTCTGGTGCCCAGATCCAAGACCAGACCACATGGTCACAACAGCGTACCCATATGTTCATCTGGAGGAGAAATAACTGGTCCCTGAACACACACCCCTACAGACATATATAGGTGTAAGTAAACACATTTCCAGTGTCATCCCCCAAAATAGGTAGCTAAAGGAATCTTCTCTCAACATTTGCTGTTTCTTCAATTTTCTCAAAGCAAAAAAATTTTTTTTAAAATAAGAAGTAATAAAAAGAAGGGTTTTGTCATGCTAATTACGAATCCAGTTAGACAAGCTGCCTCCAAGGGAGAGCCAGCTTTTAGCACGTTAGCTCCTAGATACTCCAAGGGAAGTCACACGGGAAATAAAAATTGAATCATTCCCACCTTTTAAGCCACATCGTATTAGTTAATGTCTTTGCAAAACTTTACAATCCCTTCATCTACCTGAATCCTATGGGGATGTTTTAAAAAATTAGCTATCTATGAATTTCTAAGAACTTCAGCATAAATTGGCTTCCAAACACGGTTGATTTAATCTCCTCTTGGGCATGTGATTTGGGATTTGTGGATGCGGGAAGAGCCGTTGATGTGATATACCTTGATTTTAGCAAGGCTTTTGATACGGTTTCCCACAGCATTCTCATTGGCAAATTAAGGAAGTATGGGTTAGATGCGTGGACTGTAAGGTGGATAGAAAACTGGCTAGAACAACGGTTTCAGCGCGTAGGAATCAATGGCTCCATGTCAAGTTGGCAGGCAGTAACGAGTGGTGTGCCCCAGGGGTCAGTCCTGGGGCCAGTTCTGTTCAATGTTTTCATTAATGATCTGGATGATGGGATAGATTGCACACTTAGTAAGTTTGCAGATGATACCAAACTGGGGGGAACGGTAGACACCCTAGAGGGCAGAGACAGGATTCAGGGAGACCTAGACATACTGGAGCAGTGGGCCAAGAGGAATCTCATGAGGTTCAACAAGGATAAGTGTAAAATCCTGCACTTGGGACGAAAAAACCCCATGTACTGCTACAGGCTGGGGAGTGATCAGCTAAATAGCAGCACTGGAGAAAAGGACCTGGGAGTCATGGTGGATGGGAAGCTGGATATGAGTCAGCAGTGTGCTCTTGCTGCCAAAAAGGCCAATGGCATACTGGGCTGCATCAGAAGAAGTGTTGCCAGCAGATCAAGGGATGTGATCATTCCCCTCTATTCTGCACTAGTGAGGCCACATCTGGAATACTGTGTCCAGTTTTGGGCTCCCCACTACAAAAAGGACATGGACAAATTAGAGAGAGTCCAGAGGAGGGCAACCAAAATGATCAAAGGGCTGGAGCACAAGCCCTATGAAGAAAGACTGAAGGAACTAGGCTTATTTAGCCTGCAGAAGAGAAGACTGAGGGGGGATTTGATGGCAACCTTCAACTACTTGAAGGGTTGCTCCAAGGAGGAGGGAGCTCGACTGTTCTCGGTAGTAACAGAGGGCAGAACGAGAAGCAATGGTTTCAAGTTACAGCTGGGGCGGTCCAGGCTGGATATTAGGAAAAACTTCCTTACTAGGCGAGTGGTGAAGCATTGGAATAAGTTGCCTAGGGAGGTGGTGGAATCTCCATCTCTGGAGGTGTTCAAGTCCCAGCTGGACAAAACACTGACTGGGATGATCTAATGGGAGTGGTCCTGCTTTTTTTGGCAGGGGGTTGGACTAGATGACCTCGTGGGGTCCCTTCCAACCCTATGATTCTATGATTCTATGTAACAGAGGTGCATGGAAAACCAGACATCCAAATACAGAAACTGGGAATCCTATTAAGTGAACTGGGCATCTTGTGTCCAACCAGCTCTGAATCAAAATGACAAAAAATCATTTTAGGAAGCAGCTGCAGACTCTGCATTGCACACAAGACTTACCTCTCTGCCTGTATTCTGTGTTGATTAGAATATATCTGAACTATTTAATAGTATCAATCAGTTGCTTAACCATGGGGGTAGATCCTGAGTGAACTCTCCAGGGCCACTGAAAGCCCTCAGTACAATGAAACTGGCCGAGTTCTGATGAAGAAAATTTGCTCAGGATTCAGGGAGCCCCTGCAGCACATCTGCTTTCTGAGGACTCCCTGCACTCCAGCTAAGATAGCAGAAGAAAGGAAGGCTAAGCCAACATATCTTCCCTGGAGCATATTCTTGTCCACTCCACTATTAAATGACTAAGTGATTGGGTTTCCATCATGTCTCTTGGGAGATTATTCCATAGCTTTATAGATATCAGTGTTAAGAAATCTCTACCTTTATTTTAATACTGTCAGGTGCCTTTAAGCACCTGAAATTTCTTGTTAAGATGCTGGATGTGATGGTTGTGCCACTTTATGTTTTCCAAACACAGGCAGTTTTGTTTATTCCTCACTGTGTTTTATTTCCTCCCTCACAGCATCTCTGAAATCCTGAACCTTAAAGACCAACTAGGGAAAAAATGAAGAGGGTACTAAAAATGGATTGCAGTGCCTTCAAAACAATATGGACAAAATGAATATGCTATTTGCAGAGCTTTTGTACAGTAATACAGGTGATCTCAACGTCTAATGAAGCTGAGGCCTCAAAATTCCCCCTGTAAAGGATGTTAATAGCTTGCAACCAAAGTGGCAAATCACTATTTTTTTTCTTAATTGCGGGGGGGGGCTGTCTCCTGAACTACAGTTAATAAGACGACTTGAGTGTTCTAATAATGTTCCTAGTAGGCGGATTTGTCAGAGCCATCCCTTTTGCTTGTGAGCAGATGAAAGCTGAAACAACAAATACAGCCTGAGGAATGAGTCTCTCCGTAGCTCATGTATTGATTGTATAGGTACCATTGATTGGGGAGGTTCTGGAGATGGTGGGGGGAGTTGCCTGGCACAGCCTCTAGTCATAGCTCATTAGCCTCTGCATTATTGACTTGGAAAAAAAACACTACACTTCAAACGGGTGACAGGCTAATGGCTAATGCATTAGCCCCTCCATTCTTTATTGAATTCATGTTTTTAATGCATTGTTCCACCTTTCCAAAGCAAGGAAACATTTGCAGTGTCAATAACCCATCATGGTATGGTTTACCTCATGACTGAGGCCACAGCCATAAGGGGACACAGGTACTGGAGACCATCAAAAACCATGCAAATGCTAAACTACCAGGCTTGTGATGTTTCATGGGTATCCAATGTCTTTTTTAAAAAACACTTGTTGTGTTTGGCCAATCTTGAATTATTAATAGCAACTAATTCCTAATCCACATATGGGAAGATAATATTCAGCCCAATTCTGCCCAGATGTAAAATTAGTGAGGCTCTCCTGCCAAATAAAGTGTTGCTCAGGTGATAAAATCTGGTCATAAGGTATACAAAACACTCCATCTATTTTAATGAGGTTTTTTTTTTTGGCTAAGCGGTTACAAGAGAATTGGGTCTTTTAAGTTAACCAAGCAGAAAAAAGTGTGCCTGCTTCAAGTGTAAGGCATTTCAGAGAAAATCAGGAACGAAGCATGTAAGTTACAGTTACGTAACCTATGTATGAAATCCTGACCCTAGCGAAATCAATGGTAAAACTCCCATTGACTACAGTAGAGCCAAAATTTCATCCTATATATATTTTAGGGCTGTATACTAGAATCCATCGTCTTCATGCCATCAGAACACCTCCTGGGTCTATTGTGAGACCTCAAGTAGACTCCATCAAGTCTCCTACTTTAAGGTTATAGAGCAGTCTGCTGGGGGTTGTGGATTTTGAGGAAGGTGAGAAGAGTAATTGTAAATATTAATCTGGTTATGGTGGAAATTTGTTCTATGGTCAGACCCCTACTTTGACTAACAATGCCCTGGCTCCAGCTCTCTGTCCATATTTCTAATACACATTGTCCCAGACAGGCACAACCTGTCTTTATGGTTTAGAGATGGAATGTGGACTCTAATGCAGCTGGGACCTGATCTGTAAATAGCTCTGAATTTCAAGATCAGTGTCTTAAGCTGTCAGCAGAAGCTGACCCAGTGCCTTTTCAATAATAAAATAGAGAAATATCTAAAATCAAAAACAACATGATGCTATTTCCACTGGAAACAGAAGCATGATTTTAGCCACCTTACAAGGTTTCCATATGCTGCCCTCCTACACCGCCTACTGATTTTTGTCTCCTACATTTCTAGCCTCTGAAATATGGTTTGAAAGGTGAATTCTGAAGCTTGATTTGTTCCCTTACCAGACCATTGCATTTCCTGAAAGACCAGTCATAAGAGTCCATACACAGAATAAGACAATCAACAGAGAAGCCACAGCTCTATACTCTACCTTCAAATTCTGTGTTTAACTGAAGGGAGAAATGAAATATTGTCTTTTCATGATATGCTGGCCTTTATATAAACTCTGTTTACCTGCTCTGATGGAAAAGTCACCATCAGCAACGCAGAACTCAGAAGAGTGACTGACTATTTTTTTCAGTTTTCTACGAGCAAAGAAGGAGGGGGCACCAGCTCTGCTGAAGGGATGAGCCTTTGGCAATTCCTAAGCCCCCTCTCATTGTTAAAAGATGGACTTAATGATTCCTTGTGCAATCTTTTGTTATTTTGATCAGAGAGAAGTTTCTGGTGTCCTAAAGGCTGAAGTCTAGAGCTGAAATCACTAGAGGGTTGAAATCTTCTCTCAGAGGGGAATTCACTGAAAAGCTGACTATGGAGAGAGTCTCTCGCAAGTGGACAGCAGGTGCCAGCGGTGGTGCAAGCAGCCAGTGGACAGTGCCAGCAAGAGGTGTCCATGGCCAGTGGATACCACCAGCGGGAAGTGCACATGATCAGCAAATGAGGCAAGTGGGCAGCAGGTAGTGGGAGTGGATCCCGAGGTGGCAGAAGACAACTGGAGGGGACTGGCTGACCCCCCACACACTTGAAAGGTGGATGCTAAAACTATGATGGTCACTGTGTGGGTAACAGAGAAGTGAAGGACATGCTCTACGTACAATGGGGTGGGATTGAGTTCTGCTCATTGGTTTTTGTGGGAATTCTGCCCTGCCCTGTCTCCCTAAATCAGTGCTGGTTTTGATATTGCCTCTATATAGTCTCATGATATTACAATTAAAAATTTTATTTATGACCTCAGACTCATGCTTGAAAGAGCAGAAGCATTGCGACCTATGGCACCCAGGGAATAACGTGTCATTTCCCAGGAGGCTGGGTAGGGGCTTGAGCCAGCTAGTGTTGGTTTTGGAGCCCCTGGACATAAAACCCAGACCTTTGATCCTACCGTCTTGACCCGGCAGGAGCATTACACGTACCTGGGATCAACCTGCCTCATTCCCCACATCCACTATGTAACTCACTCCCAGTGAAGCCAACTAGTGCCAGATTTTCCAAAGAACTCAGAGTCATTAGTAGCTTTTTCCATAACACTAACATAACTATATGGTAACAGGCCCCATTGTACTAGGAGCTGTATAAAGAGTCCATGGAACAGATTTTCAAGCACTCAGCACCCATAGCCAGATCCACTCTCAAAGAAGTTCAGCACCCAGGATGTTTTGGGGTTCACCTATAAGCTTAAAGTTAATCTAGCAAGATGCAGTCTTTTGTTTAAGGCGATTTCTCCCATCCTCAGTATTTTTTTCCACTGTGGACTGGCCAGTGTGGTTAGGACCTATCACACAGATCAAATTGCTTCTTTGTCCCCTTACTGTGAAGAATAAAGATGGTGTTTCTCTGTCCCTTATATTGCTAAATAGTCTGTCCTAAAAGCTAGGAATTCTGGAGATTTAGTCCTGTGCCCCCTGGGCTGCAGGATTTTCTATCAAAAAAAACACCAAATCTGACATCAGAAATCACTAACAAATTTATTTATTGCATGAGTTTTGTGGGAGAAAATCTGACTTTTTCAGACGCTTTGAAGATGGGGGAAACTTCTGTATGCTGTTCCCGTGTTTGAATCTTTATAACAGTTTTGATTTGCTGTTGCAGTGTGACCTGTTCTCTGAATTTATTTCCTCCCATTCTGTAAGTTCCCCCATCTTCAAAGCATCAGACACAGTGGGATTTTCTCCCAAGAAAGCTCATACAATAAATAAATTTGTTAGTCTTTAAGTGCCACTGGACACCTTGTTTGTTTTACTAAACTAGACTAACATGACTGCCCCTTTGAATCTGTCTCTCAAATTCAGTCTCAGGATCACCCCCCTCACATGTATTTCACAGTGATATTGTTGACCAGTGTGGTGTTAGCTTGTACACATATTATTACAATAGTCTGCAAGGTATAAATAGGGGAGAAGGGGTTTCTTAAAAAAAAAAAATCACACACAACAGGTCCTACCATGACCCTAATGGGCAGATTTTCAAAAGAGCTCAGAACCCAATCTGATAAAACTGTTCCAAAAGTCTGGCCACCTAGTCTGGTGTCTAAAATGGGGGCTTAGTAGCTCTGAAAATGTAGCCCTGGGTATTTAGTAAGAGGAAAGAATCAAGAGCCCTCAAAACAGTATCCATGAATGCTAGTTTCTTAACATCCCTCTTGTCCCAAAAGCCAACCAGTATAAGAACGCTGGGGTGTCACATATTCTGTAAATGTTATATGTTTAACGTTTTATTTTCCTTTTGCAGCTGCAAGAGATTTCAGTACCAGAAAAGGCTATGGTAAAAAGGGCCTCTAGCAATTCTTTGGGGAGCTCCACAATGGCTGACACTTTCAATGCATTAGGTATCTTTCTGCCCACAGAGATCACATTTAGCCAGTAAACCTGCCCTTTCAATTCACTTGAAGCTGTTACTTCAATCTTTTCCATCTGTGCTCTCTGAACCTTTCATTTCCAATAGGCTCAGCCTAATTCAGAGCAGCCAGGGAGGTTGACAAGCTGTACCTTTCTTTCACATCCTTGGGGTTACATGCTGACATCTTTAAAAGAATTTAGAAATAAATCTAATACTGCTTCTTTCGCACAACAAAATTATTTATTTGAATTCCATCAAGAGAGCACACAGATATAAACAAGGGACAGCTCCATGGCTCAAAAGCACTTTAGAAAGCCATTTGCCCCTGTGCAGGTCTAACCATTGCATTGTAATAAAATAAAACACTATTGTAAATTGACACAAGTTGGGTTTAAAGCCTGGTGCCTTAAGAAGAAGTGAGACGGACTTAGTTTAAAGAAAAAAAAAGCAAGCTGCATCACGTGCAAATAGCAAGTGTTCCTAAATGCCTTGCCTCTTGACACACAAAGTTTTCACAGTGGGCACATGGGAGGGGTTCGCATTTCCCAGGTGACATCTATCCACTACCACAGAAAGACTGGAGACAGGATGCCTGAGTCAAATCTGATGAGATATTAAGGCCTTTATCAATTCAGTCACAGCACCAGTTTATGGAAGGAGAAAAAGCATGAAGTGGCTGAGAATTGTGCACTGCCTGGGCGATAGGCAGATGTGAGACTCCTCGTACAATAGTGTTCTGTGTTGCCTGGCACAAATCTGAGACACAGAACTGGCTCCCTGAAACTCTTGGGCATGGCCCTGAGCCACGGTTATAGAAGGCGATGTTCTGCTTTCTTTGGAAATAGTTTTAACAGTAGCTATCGGTGCAGTGGATAATGACCCCAGCCACATGACTGGGTCCAGGAAGTTAAGTCCAATTTCTTCCTAGCACACATGTATCTCAAACCTTCATTGCAATAGGGATATCCCCTATGCACTATAGCAAAACTGAGCTATCCATTAAGTTAATTTGGGGGCTAGAAGGAGAAAATAAACTTTCTCAATCAATACCTCTCAATTACAAACTCCCATCATATAGGCAAGTCTCATCTTAATAGAACATCTACTCCATTACTAAGTTCCAAAGGGGGCAGGCAGCCCTTTCCAATTCCAATACTGTAATTATCCCCTAATCACCAATGTGTCATCACATACATCAGAGGAAGTTCTATACATGGAAGAACAAAAAAAAAAAAAAATTTTTTTGCCATCTGTATGCTTTGTGTGTAAATACTAAGCTGGTGTTAGTTTTCAAACAATACTTCATAAGGCATATTTTGTACAAATATTATTGCTATAGGGTGTAAATACAGGGATACCTAAGGGACGTATGCATACACACACAAATACTGCAGTAGATCCAAAATGATGGCTTTCTCTCATCTGCCCCCCTAAAAAACCCACCAACTTTTTAGTGAAAAATTGAAAAACAGAACTTCTAGAGCAAAAAAACAAAATTTGTCACCACAAAACTGACAACTTTAAATGTGAAATGCTACCACGTGGCCACTCAGCACTCAGATGCACACCCAGCAAAATTGCATGAAGGCTCTTCCAAGCCACTCATGAACTGTAGATGGAGACACCAGCAAATTCCCCCAGCCTTGCACTCCAGAAATGCATGTCTTACATTGCTCAAGATCATCTTGATCAATGTAAGCTTACTAGGCTGTCATTTCCTCAAAGAGTAGTGGACAGGCCCCAGGACAAACCAAGCAAGTGCTTTTGATTCAAACAGTATGGAATAATAGATAAGAAGGCAAATTACCTTTGGGAATGAGTTAGCCATTCCAGCTCCCTGTTCAAACCTAGTCTGATGGTATTAAATTTGCACATGAATTCCAGTTCTGCAGTTTGACACTGAAGTCTGGTTTTAAAATGTTTATGCTGAAGCACTAACATGTGTTTTGCAAAAATATCCAGGAAGGTTTATGTGCTCCTCTATTGGTTTGTGAAATGTTACTATTGTTGATGTCTGATTTGTTTTCTCTTATTCTTTCTGTGCAGAGAGAGTCCAGTTTGGACAATGTATAAGGCAGAGGGGCACTGTGGGCACCCGATGGCATATATAACGTTGGAAGATGTGCAGCGAATGAGCTCCAGATGGAGTGGCTGATTTGGTTAGGTCCCATGATGGTGTCACTTAAGTAGATAAGCATGTAGAGTAAGCAATGGGGTTTGTTGCAAGGATAGGTTCCTGCCGTAGTCCTTCTGTTGTGTAGTTGCTGATGAGTGTTTATTTAAGGTTGGGGGGGGCTGTCTGTAAGCGAGGAGCTGCCTGCTTCCCAAGGCCTGAGAGAGTGAGTGGTCATCTTCCAGGGCAGGCTCTAGATCCTTGATGATATGCAGTAGAGGTTTGACTTAGGGGCTGTAGGTGATGATCAGTGCTATTCTGTTGTTTTCTTTGTTGGGCTTGCCATATAGTAGTAGACTTCAGGGTACCCACATAACTCTTTTTTTTTTTGGCTTCCCAGGTGGGTACTGTAGTTTTAAGAATGCTTGATAGAGATCCTGAAGGTGTTTATCTCTGTCTGAGGGATCAGAGCAAATGCAGTTGTATCTTGGGGCTTGGCTGCGGAGAATGGATCATGTGATGTATCCCAGATGAAAGCTGGAAGGATGTAGGTAACAACAGCGGTCAGCAGGTTCCCAGTATATGGTGACTTTTATGTGACCATCATTTTTATGTAGTGTAGCATCCAGGAAGTGGATCTCTCATGTGGACTGGTCCAGGCTGAGGTTGATGGAAAGGTGGCAATTGTTGAAATCTCAGTGGTATTTCTCAAGAGCTTCCCTCCTGTCATTAGATAGAACCTTCACATCCCTACTCTATCTTTCTGTTTCCATTTAAGCATTCACATTGCATTCTACCAAATTACTTTCCCCCTGTTTTTCTGGTGTGAATAGATTAGTTTTTTCTAAAGACATTCTTAATATAAGAAACTTCAACTCCTACTAGCCATTTAAAAAGATAAAAAGGAGCGAGATGGCCAGAAAACTAGAAGTTGGCTCAGAATTGCTAAGTCCATTTGCTAGTGCTCTCATTGAAAGATGTTCTTCTGGTCTTTTTTAAACATTTAGACTGCATGCTGATCTGAGTGAACTAGGGTTGGGGTTTTTTTTATGTGCCACTGTTTGTAACAAGCAAGTGACAAAGCAACCACTTTTATCCAGCTTTAGTAGAAAACTGATATTGAAACGTTAAGCATTCTGTTTAGATGTTATGTACTGAGATGTCTATGAAGCCGGAATACCACAAAAATGGATGGTTTAACCCAGGATCCTCTTATGACCACAAAGTTGGTCCTAGTCATCTTCATTCAGCAAGATGCCTAACTGGCTCAGAAACACTAACTGTAATTAAAAATATACACAGCAGTGAATTTTCAACTAGTCAATTCTCACTGAGTTGTATGGAGGCACTTCAAAATTACAGACTTAGCAACTTATTCAAAGAAGTGACAACCACATTCTACTGTATTGGTCCCAAATGCTGTATGAATATCATTGTACCCAGTCACATCTTGGAACATCACTATAGTATTTTTGTTGAGATTCTCGTTGCTTCATGATCTGCACAAGCTCCCAGTAAGTTTCCATGTAAAAGTCAAGCTGTTGATTTTACCCAAGTTGCTTTCTCTGGGCAGGTCTTAACTGATGGTGGCAAATTTGATGGCATCATTTTGAACTTCCTGATCGAATGCTTGGGTGTTTGAAGACCCACTCAGCTGATGAGGAAATTCAATCCCAGAACAACACCCCAGCAACTAGGTAGTGTTGAGTAGTTAGGAGGCCCTCTCCCTTCAACTCAGCACATTGGACAAGCCAGGAGGGAGGCATTCAACCTGAGGTATGTAAGTTGTTTTAAGTAACTTGCATATGTCCGTTGGACTGCCGCCGAAAAGGGCTGGCAGTGAAGACTTGCACTCAGTCTCTCCCTGTGATCTACTGATACAGTTGAGATGAGCAGAAGTGCTTGAACTAGAGCTCCCTCCATTGAAAGGGAGCTGCTAATAGTTTATTCCCTGTGAGAGGTCCTCCATTTTTTAACTCACTTCTCAGCTTGGTCCACACCAGCGAAGAAACGTTAATGTTCTGATAAACTGTAAAACTCATCTTACCTCCTTCTTTTATAAAGCAACCAAGAAGAATACAGTAAGCTGAGGTGAATCCCTCTTTGGGAATTCTCAAGTCTTATCTAGACATTTTGATCAATGGGAAAGAGGACAACAATGTCAGAGAAATTATAAGTAATAATGCTAATAATAATATCAGAAATATCTTCTAAGTATTCTGTTCTTACACTGGTTTACAGATTATATATATATAAGCAGATACATGGTTGGGATTGATAGAAGGGAAAGAATGACTATATGCCATTAGGAAGAAAACCAAACAAACATGCTTTCATGGTCATCATTGCAACGCAACTCCAATTTGCCACTATTCAATGAAGGACAAAAAATAAAAGGCAAGGAAAGAGGCAGCTGACTTCTGTATTTTTTTTAAACTTCTCTAACAGCAGAGATTTAGGCTGGCTGTCCAGAAACAATGGGAGTAATTTCAGGACAGAGGGGGAGAACTCACAATAGCAAAAATAATTGAAGGTTTAGACAGCACAGACTCTAGACATAAACCTCCTTTAGTACCTCATCCATTAGATACATGAAGCATAAATTTTTTAAAGCAGGACAGGCTCAGACTCAGTCACAACATCAGGCTATAGAGCAGTGGTTCTCAACCCTTTTGGCATGAGGGCCACAGATACCATTTTTACAACCCTGCAGGGCACCAGTCTCTGTTAGCAGGCAGTCCCTCCACTGCAGCCAGGCAAAAGGAGTTCAGGGAGGAGGCTGCCTCCTCACTGATCTCCCATCTTTCCAGCTGCAGGGAAACTGCATGAGTCCTGTATCCTTGCGTGCTCTGCTTGGGTCTCTAGGCCAGCAGTTTTCAACCTTTTGCGGGTCACAACAAGTTTGATGGTGTAGCACAACCCTACAGGATGTACCAGCCTACCCACCCCAAGCCAATTCCAGCCATTTCCCCAGCTCTCCATGGCATGTTTACCACTGTGTAGTGACACAATAATGTGTCCTAACACAATGGCTGAGAATCATTGCCCTAGGCAATGATTGCCTTTTGCAGCCAGGTGATCAGCGCTCCCCTCCCTCCATCTGACTCCATCAGGGACTCCTGGTACCTAGGTGGAGCACTTTGCTGTGCTCCCTGCTACAACCAAGGGGAGGCGACCACTGATCCCTGTCCCTTTGGCTGTAGCAAGGCACCTGAACCAGTCTTTTGGCTCCATGGAAATATGCTCTGCCTGGGTCCTTAGGCAGCAGCTCCTTTCTACAGCCAGCAGGAGAGGACCTGTGGGGCACTCTGAAAGACAGATGAACAGAACGGGTAACGTGTGCGAAACAGAACAGGTAATCATCACATGATCCTTCCCACATCACCCATTCTCAGCTTCTGGTATACAGAGGCTCCAAACGCATCAGACATGGTTTTGAACAGATATATTTGCTTTGAGTTTACTCTAATTTGCTTCTTAAGTTTCAATTGACTTCTGAATCACTAAAAAAAGATAATAGGTTTAATTCAAAGCTGGCAATGCCTACGAATTTCACTTCATTCCACCACAAAACTATAAGAGACCTAAAAGCTGGGTGCAGTTTTGCTGACATGGTTCACAGACCTGTGAGTAAGCTGGCCTTGTATGCATATTTGTGACAAAAGCTGGAAATAGGCAACGTGCACAGGATTTCAAGACTTCACCACGTAAATCGTTGGTGTTGATTGTTGCTTCTACAGAGAAGAAACATTTCCAAGGATCCCAGAAACAAAACTGTCAGATGACTTCTTCCATAAATATTGTCGATGAAACAGGCCCAACATTGGCTACCCTGGCTTCATGCCTATCCTGGCTTCACTGCTGTGTGACCCTGGGGAAACCATCAAAAGTATCTACTAATTTTGAGTGCTTCTTAGTGTCCAGCTCTAAGCAAAACCTGCCTCATGCAATAAGTATGTTAGTCTTTAAAAAGGGCCACAGGACACCTTGTTTGTTTTGCTGAACAAGACTAAAAACACAGCTACTCCTTTGGAACCTGCTTCTGAGAGGAGACCCAAAGAGCCTGGCTTGCTTAGCCTAACCAAAAGAAGGCTGCTGGAAGATACAATTCCTCTCTATGAACACATCAGAGAAATAAAGACCAGGGAAAGAGAAGAACTATTTAAATTCAGCACCTATGTGGACACAACAAATGGATATGAACTGGCCGTTAGGAAGTTGAGACTTAAAATTATGTGCAGGTTTCTAGCTATCAGAGGAGTAAAGTCCTGGAACAGCCTTCCAAGAGGAGCTGTGGGGACAAGGGGGGGAAAAAAAGCCTAGGTGGCTTCAAATCTGGGCTGGATAAATTTATGGAAGGGATAGTATGATGAGACAGCCTCATTTGGCAGTTGACTGATTTTTGACTACTTGTAGACATGCCAATGGCCTGAGATGGGACGTTTGATGGGGTGGGTTCTGAGTAATTACAGAGCATTCTTTCGTGCGTGTCTGATTGGTGAGTCTTCCCCATAATATCAGGGTTTAAATCATTGCCATGTTTGGCCTTGGGAAGGAATTTTACCTCAAGGCAGATTGGCAAAGGAGGTTTTTGCCTTCCTCTGTAGCACAATACACTGTTCTCTGTAGTTTCAAGTCTTTAAACCATGATTTGAGTATTTTAATAAGTCAGTCATAGTTTAGAGGTTTATTACCGAAGTGGGTGGGTGAGATTCTGTAGCTTGCGGTGCGCGGGAGGTCAGACTAAAAAATCATGTTGGTCCCTTCCGACCTTAGAGTCTATGAATCTGTGAGCTCAAAATGGCAGTATCTGGCCTTTCTTTTTTGGAAGACCACCTTAATGCCACTGCTGAAAGCCTTGGCTCTTGTGACCTATTGACACGTACAAGCCTTTAAAAAAACACATTCATTTGAAGGAGAGATAGGGAGCAAAGGAGTTCATAAAACTTCACTGTCTGCATAAAACTGTTCTCTCATGTAAAAAGGTCTGTTCCATTATGGAAACATTCAAAATGAAGTGGGTTTCTTTAATAGCTCAACAACACAGATCATCACAGGGGGGAAAAAAGACTTCTTACAACATACCTCTTTTTAAGCAACCCTTTATGTTTCCTTTCTCTGTTACTGTTTGGGTTACTATTTAGATGATTTCTTGATAATACACTGCTGGATGGGCTGTGAGCTAAGCCCTTAGAATCATTCAATCACTCTATTACACTTTATTACATCTTCATGTTGATCCTTTTTTCTCCCTTAGGTTCAGTGCTCACAGGCGTGTGTGTCGATAACGTGGTCCAGTGGTCAGTGTAGGAAGCCACAGTGTGGGATATTGCATTCTGATTTCTAGGACTGCACTGCCGCTGTTACTAACTTTTTGTAGTTCATAGTGTCTAGAAGAGTGGTTCTCAACTACTGTGTTGGGACACATTAATGCATCACCTCACAGCAGTAAGCATGTCATGGAGGGTGGGGAGATGGCTCCATTCAGCTTCGGGGAGTGGTATGGTATGTCCTGTCGGGTCTCATACACCGCCAAGGCTGTCACGACTCGCAAAAGATTGACAACTGCTGATTGAGAGGCCTCATCTGAGATCAGAGCATCACTGGACAAAGTACAGTATATACATAAAGGAAGAGATTGATGGTAAAGCTGTTTGGAACAGGCAGTAAGTGGACAAGGCAGACACACAGTGAGAAGGAAACAGGCACTGCCAAGACCAGAATCTCGATCTCCTGAGTCCCAGCGCTATGGCCCAATCAATTACACAGTCTCTTACTCTGCTATCTATTCTTGGTGAAATATATTATTACCCTCTACATGGTACATTAGCATGCATTTTATAAAGGCGATTAAGTAACACTCTCCCTATTTTACAGATAAGGAAACTGAGGTACAAAAAGGTGAAGTGATTCCAAAGGTCTTAGAGCAAGACAAGATCACAGCTGGGTATAGAGCCCAGGCATCTCTACACCCAATCCAAGGCACTCTCTAGTGGACCACATTTCCTCTCTTTTTTAACCTCACTGGGTTCAGCTCTCATACTGCCCCCATCAGTAAAATTGACATAATGATGATCTGCCTTACAGAAGAATGGCAATTAATTCATTTTTGCAAATATCTTTGTAAGCTTTGATAAAAGTAGCATATAGATCTGAAAATACTAATTTTAAAGATCCATTCTAAGCTATTTAATATATACTAAGAAGGGCTATTTTCCCCTCTAAATATCTAAAATACAATGTGCCTCCTATAAAACTGGGATGCATATATTTATGTATAGAGGTTTTTAATCTGGAGTAGACTCTGGGATATAGTACAACCTAGCTCAGTGGAAACCCATTAGATTACTTTAGTGGGCAGATGGTGTCAGAGATTCAGAAGTATATAACAGAATCCTACTGTGCCCTAATGTTCAGTATGCAAGAAATCAACTCGTGTCAGACGACTGCTCCAGGGGACACAGTGAAGTACAAAGGAGAGAGCAGGGAGAGTCAGGAGGCCTTACAAGTGCTTGCCCCAAGATATAGGCAGATTACCTAGAGTAACAGAACCCTAACTAGTATATGACTGAGCCAATGAGACAATGATGAAAAAAGAAGCGATCTGCATTTGTGCCCCAGGGGAACATCTCCGTGTGTGGGAGGGACATCTCTTTACACATATTAACACTCAGTGTGCCTCTGGGAGCTGGGGAAGTATACTTCACCTTTCTCAGTGACAGAAACTGCCCGTCCAAGAAACTACTACCACCTTTTCAAAAGCATCCATTATTTCTGGATGCCTGACATAAGAAAACCAGGACCTGGATTTTCAACAGTGGAGCTAATGTACACCCTAAATCACATATACCCTGAGTCCCTACGCTCTCCTTTTAGCCACAGAGCCATGATTCTCTCCAATATCTACCCATAATAAACAGCCCTGGATTAGAAATGTAGGCTGAGCCTACAGATAATGAGTCTAGTTAGTCCCAATCCACACGCATTTGTCTAGAACGTCTGCCCACTGATACAGCGTAAGTACCTTTTGAAACACTTCTGTTGCACATCTGGATGTCACTGTTCTCTACTGATGCTGGAATGTGTTATTCTAATGTCAACATATGAACCACATGCACTATGCAGGCTTAATCCTGCAGACAGGATGCTCCCAGGTAACCAGTAAGATGTTGCTAAAGGGTGGGACCTAAAACCCCATAAAACGAAAATGATCCTGGACACGCTATAAAACTGTAGATATCTTTTCTTCATCTCCATATTTACCACTCCCCTTTTCTCCTTACAGAGTCATGAAGCACTGTTGTAAGGTGGCCATTAGAAATGTGCACCACTGCTTTTGACTGGATAGAATTAGAATTGCTCACCTTTGTGTCATAGGCCCTTTATTGCTAACCCTGTTAGGCGATTCTTCAGTTCAAGAGGTAAGGGCCTGAATGTCTAAAGCAGGAGGCGGCTCTATTTCAGTTGTTGCTGTAAACGTCATTGTGGCCACAAGAGGCTAAATAGGGACGAGGATAATTCCCACAGATTTGTTACAAAAGAAAACTGCGTAACAGCTGTGCCTTTGCTTGCAAGTGGCTTAAAACACATGTCATGATGATATACTACAAATCTCCATTTACATTTTAAAAAAATGTTATGGAGATTTTTCCCAATCACATATCAGGGTAAAACCCTTCTATAACAAAAAGTGTTTGTGGCCAAAATATTGTGGCGAAAATAGCAAATTAAAAGCTCAGATCTGTACTTTCAAGTCAAATGGAAGTTCTGATGAAGGAGCACAGGAAGGCCCTGTGGTTTTTGACCACATTAACAAAGTAAGATTAACTGATCATCTCTCTCGATTCTGCATTTTAAATTGACAAGCTTGAGGGGAATCACCACAAATGGTTAGTTATACAAGGACTGAATTGCAGAAGTACACTTCTGGTTTTACCACACAGAGGGCACTGTTATGCGTGCACTATCACACGCACACACGTGAACGCAGTTGATTACAACCCTACTCAAAATATTTACATTTTCCACATGATTTTACAGTCATATTATCTCTGCTGCACACAACAGAAACTAACCAACCAATACGTTCTACCTAATTAAAGTAAACCAAGCAAGGCTCTTATTATAGCAAGACCAGAAATGCAAAACTTAAAAGGATAAATACAGAGATCTCATTTACAGGCTGCTGAGCTCTACAATACACCCAAATCACTGTCATTAGTCTGCAGCGAAGACAAATGGAATGACTGACCAAACCCAGCTGCGTATGGAGATCAGCATCCCCTACCAACCCATGACCTCTGATAATTGGGCTGGCTGAGAGCTTGTTGTTGTTTATTCTTGGATGATTACTATAGAAATTACCGGCTGTGCAATTTATTTCTGTTTAATTATAGCTTGGGATTATTCCTGTGTATTTTCCTTTTATAAATGACTACTGTACTTACAGCAGTGGGTAGGAGCTTTACAAATCTAAATAAAAAGAGAAATAGGAATATTAAGCACCACACAGAGTAGCCTGTTGATTCAAAGGATATGTTTGGCATACAATGGGCAGGAGGCCTCATTCGGGTGATTATCTGGACTTCTGCTTTGTTTCTCAGCCAGTGGCCTGCACACTCCCTGCCCAACTGTCTCCCTACCTGGACAGCATGTGGATCAAAAGGCATACATTACCGCCTCCTAAGGCAGCCAAACAGGACACTTTCTTGCACTTCTTTCTAGCATGCATTGTGGCTATACAGACTAAGTGCTAGTTTTCTTTTCATGTCTCTGCTTGCTCCTCTATCATTGTCGCTGTGCTGAGCACCCAGCTTGATGCAAAACTGGTTTGGTACTTTGCTCTTCTTGCAGTGCCTGTAGCACCACGCAACTTTTCACTGCCAATTCACATCTGAGAGTCCAGGTGGGCCAGTTCTAAATACAACTCCCTCGTTGTGTTTGAAAGACTGTAATGCAGCAAACAGACAGCTCAATGGATCACTGAAGAAGTGATATTCAGTATGATACTATATAATCACCAAGCCTTCCCCTTCTGTTGCAGCACAGCAAAGAGGAGCTTGGTAGGAGTCATCTCCATCAAACTACTCTTATATGGCCTGTATACAAAGTGACATGACGGGTTTCGGTTCAGTCCCCGTATACCCACATCACTGGAAACCCTATGAAAATTGGCACCTAGTGACTGACACCTTTATTGGAAGTCTCATTCAGGATGCCAAGAAATGAGGATCTGAGTCAAAACCTGACGGACTGTTGGCATCAACTTCAATGAGCTTTGGCTCAGGCTCACTGCAGGTATGGAGATTAAGCTAGCCTCTTAACTCTTAGAGCTGGTGGGAAGGATGAAGAAAGATGAACTACCAACCCATCAACTTTCAGGGGCTGTCAGACTAGCACCTCTTACCGGAATTAAATTCACTTAAAGGACAAAAAATAGAAATGAACCCTCATTCGACTGCTTATCTGCTTTTCATAGAGGAAAAAATAGGTTGTCTTCCTATATATGTAATTTTTACCTCTGCTCATGATAATTAGCGGTAGTTAAGTGTCACCAAACTACTTAAAATCCACTTAATTTTGAATAACTATTAATAATGCAGCAAGAGCTATTATGCAGAATGATGGAAAAATCAAGTAATTTAATGTAACACTTCATAAGCTAAACCTGTGATGAATCTCAGCTGCCTCTTCAGCCTCTCTGCAATCAATCTGTCTGCAGTCGTGTTTATGTATCCTAGGACCAAGTGATAGACTGCCACCAGACTTGGCATCCACGACAACCCCAGAAGGTTGATTTAATGTGAATGCAGCACAAAAAAAGAATTAGATTATCTTTTGATTCTCTCTTTTATTAAATGAAAATGAACTTTATTGAATAAAGCCGCTTTTATTAATATCCAAAACACTTGTTGGTGTCATAGAGCCTGCTGGTCCTGTGGAACTAATAAAAGAAAAAGCCAAGGTAAAAATGAGAACATTACAGGGAAATATTAGAAACCAAATTGTATTAAGTGAGCATTGTGGCTGGCAAATAAAACAGAAGAATCTCTGTAGAACTATTTAGTTTCATCTGAATTTATTACTTTTGTTCTTTTCATGCTCAGATTAAAAGAAGCAGGACAGGATTTCTCCTTAACGCACATCACGTCAGGGGGCAAAGTCATTAGCAATGACCAAGGCATTCACCTTACTGCTCTGACCCTGACATAACATCCCACAAGACCATGCTTTAGCTGCAGCTGGAAAAGTCAGAGACTGCCTGTTTCACCGAACCAGCCTGAACCTCAGGCTGGGGCAAGTTGCTGTTACTTTGGGGGTACAGGGAGCTTAACCGTATTTGATTTCTGACTACAGCCAATAGTACATAAGAAAAACTCATTGCTGAGTGCATCTCTAGGTTGCTTCTGCTGAGTCATTCCACCAGCTCTTGCTCTCAGCACACACACACACACACACACACACACACACACACACACACACACACACACA
>ML682041.1:10049823-10063890 GCA_007922195.1 Podocnemis expansa
ACACACACACACACACACACACACACACACACACACACACACACACAAGTGAAAGGGGAGGATTGTTTTCAGCATATGGTAATTTAGCCATAAATACCAATTTAAAGTTATGCAGCTAAGTCAACAGACCATTTTCTGACAATCAACACCCCAAAGTGTTATTACTGTTATGACACTCGCATTAAAAATATTTTTTTCTTTCTCAGAACAAACAAGCTTCTGTTAACAAAACAAATCACAAATTGTGAAATGTTGAGAAGACCAACCAACTGTGAAATTTAACCCTGCTGTCCTGTCTGGAGAAACCAGAAAGAGTTAAAAGACATGAAAATGTTATTTTTAAATCAAACTCAAGTCTTTAATTACAACCACAACTAGCAAATACTGAACGATGACCCTTACCCATCAAATAAATCCTGCTGTATTTCAAAGAAATGATCCAAAAGGAGTTGGAGTGAAACACACCAGAATGCACTTTGTCTTTTCATTTTCCATGTTCTTATCCACAGTAAGTTCCCCATTCTCAGAGCTCCCATTGACATCTCTTGAAAATATGCACATGGAAGTCCTTCAGAAATAGCTCACAGCTTAGTGGAAGATGGGAATATAAAAGAAACATAAGCAAAGCGCACAACTTGTATTCTTTGTGCACTCATTACTCCCACTGAAACCAAGCGACACAGCAGTGAGAGCCAAGGCACATACCTTCCTTACAACTATGACTCAGTGCTCATGCAGAGTCTAACTGCAGTAACCGGGTATTTCTTATGGGTAATGGGCTATATTCTGGTATCAGGGTAACCCCATAGAAGTCAATAGAGTTGAGCAGTTGTAATCCAGGATAAAGTTTGGTCCTACATGTAGTCCTCCAAAAAGGGAAAGGGAACCCCCTTCTGTGATGTATCTGAACTATTGTGAGGAGTCCAAGAAATACACAACATTCAAAGCACACCATTAACAACAAAACAAAACTGTGGAGCATTTGTTATGTCCCAAGATCCATCTGCTTCCATCAGATGGTTAGAACTGAAACAGTCAGGTCCAATCAAATGGTATTGTTGTTTCCCGGGAGATCACTACTAGTGGAATTGCCATAGCTCAAATCTGTGAAGAACATCCTTAGGAAAGTGATCCCATCTACCCCGCCTGCCGCTGAAGGCTGGATTTAGGGGCAGGGGACCACCCGGGGTGCTGGGGTTAGGGGAAACCAACAGTGGGGTGCTGTTTTTGTCATTAAAAATAAATGTTTGCAAATTCATTTTTCACTAACCTTCCAGAACATTCTGGACCTTTGCAGAACCTTGTTTTCCTCAAGCCCCTGACAATGTGCTCAGCCATGCCCTGGTGGGCATCCCGGGGCGGCACGTTGCCAGTCAATCAATGAGATACAAGAACAAATGGAAGAACTGAAGTGAGGTCCCAGCTGCAACATTGTGAAGCTTCTACTACTGTATAATTGTGAAAATGTACTTGTGCTTTATGACTTGAAGAGTGTAAGCGAGGGCTAAGAAGGGACATATTCAATGAGCCAAAAGATGTGTATTGAACCCCCTACCTACCCAATAACAACATGGAATGGGGGGGGGTGTTTAAAGTGAAGGATCTCCAACACTTGACAGAAGGGTTTTATCAGCCAAACATGCAACACGTATAATGCTGCTCAGTTCAGTGCTTCTTGGGTGATGTTCAACTCATTGAAGGACTGCACCCTAAAGAGGTATTTGGTATCAGTGTAGATATCAAAGCTTGATCCTAAGCCCATTGAAACCAACCAGAATTGTCCTTTAAACAAGAAGATCTTTAGCATTAAAAACCACAGACAATGTTCAGTCTGTTTATTTTTGAACAAAACATTTTACTACTGAAACTCTCTGCAGAAGTTTTCTATAGTTGGGGGCCGGATTCTGCTCCCATTGATCTCAATGCCAAAAATAACTGACGGAGCAGGACTTGGGATTTTAGCATTAACTAGCACTGGACAGCCAGACACTGTAATATTTAAATACACAGATCACATCACCGTTCACAAGTAATTCTGCTGAGAATGCTGAAATCCTTACAGAAAACATTACAACATTTCTCCTATTGGGCTCGACCTAATGTCCCACTTTACAGGATAAAAGCAAAACAAAACCACAAATAGTGCTTTTCAAATGTTGGGAATGTGTAGTAAGGAGCTGTGTTGCCATGGTTCAAAGTAATCAGCAGCAGACCCATACACAATAGGCAACTGATTGCTACTGCATGGTTATGCTATTGCACAGTTAAAAAAAAGAGAGAGAGACTCCTCCTCTTACTAAAACTTTGCCATAATGTCATAAATGAAATAGCATTTATATTAGTAACAACAGGAAATCAAAGAATTATGTCCTCTAGCTATGCTCAAAGATCTCCCTTCTGTTGGGGAGAAGACCCTTATGCAGTGTCTAGCTCATAGGTAAGTCTCTAGCAACCAATGGTCTTTCTATTTGTTCCAAGGCACAATAATAAAATCTGAACCCATTACCAGCTTTGAGAATAGCCATGTACCTGGAATACTTTTTAAAAATCACAACACAGTACAGAGACAAAGCAACGGCATGTTAACAACTCTAACACACAAAATAACGGATACCAGTGACTTTAGAAGAGCTATTAATGGGATTGTGTGTATGTAATACAGAATGTACTAGGCAATGGGATTTCACAGTTTGCATGGGAAACGTCAGTTTGTAGTTTCTGTATTAGTATATTTTTACAAAAATAATAAGGAGGAGGCACAAGCAGCTTACTAAGTCCAATATTCAGCCCTGATTTATCTTTCAAATGGATGTGGAGCCCACCATTTAAAAATAAAATGTCAGTTGTACATTATAATTTCTGATCCAACCAGCAAGTCATCAATTTCAAGCAAATAAATTCTGTAGTCCTCAAATACGGTTTCTATTTCAAGTTTGCAGTAAATTTCAATCAATTGCTAACCCTCTGTTCAGTGTTAAGATCCAAATTGAAACACACAAAAACAGGAAAGGAGAAAGTTAGTATTCTCACTGCAGTGTTTACCAATTCAAAATACAGATATTACTTGTAGTAACATACATATTTAGGAGCCTCACTAGTGATGAAAAGGTACAGATTTGTAATGTGCATGAATTAATCTTACAGCAAAAAACAATCTGTTTCCTGATTTTAGTGTGTTTTCATTTGCAACTTTACGGTTGTATTCATATAGAGTTTTGCATTTACTTTACTTTGGGCTGGTTTGGGAGTTCTTAAATTTGCTTCAAAAGACAGAAGTGGAAAAAGGAAAATCCCTACCCCAGGAAGCATAGAAATACATACACATGACCTCCTTGATAGTTCTATTGATATCATTTATTTTGCATTTTAGAGTTAACAACATGCTTTAGAATTTACAGAACTGTGCTCTTCACCCAATTTTGTCTTCCAGTCAAGAGGTTTTTAAACTCATCCAATCTTTAGATACACTAAAATATGAACTCTGGAACTACACAACTGCACTATAAAAGTGCTGTAATTTTGAAGTACCATTGTCAATTATGTAAAAAACCCCACCCCTTTAAAAAAATACTTCCCCACACATACACAAAACTCATTTCAAAATATTTTTTCAAAGAAATTAGATATATAAATCAATCTCATGTGGCCACTGTTACTCACTGAGGACTAGCAGCCTGTAGATTCTACAGCTGTAACATTCAAGCCAGTTTTTGAGCTATTCAGACAAAATAAGCCCTGAATACATTCCTAGCAGAGAAATATTTTTTTCCCCTACTCTGGCAACTCAAGAGTGCACTCGAAGATTTTCTTCAAGCACTTAAAAAAATAAATTGACCTGTGGGCTGAGCCCAACCAGCAGAAGTTTAAGAACAAAAGGAGAGTTTTGGATTGAAGTAAAGGCGTGTAGGTGGAGGGTGATGAATCTTGGCCTCATAAACCCTTTTGAAACTTTATTCCAGGGCAACAGAAAGAGATGTTACTCGCTCTAGAGTCTGGCTGTTGTGACATCCTTATTTCAAAGTCAGATGAGCATGCTGAAAGTCTAAAACCCACAGACAGGAGAATTCAGCATAATAAACATCTCCTGGAAATGTTAACCAATCTCTTTCTCTACTGCAAAAATGGTGCCTTAGTACCATAAAAGGCTATCAACCTCCCGACAGTGGCTTTCACCCTAGGAAAAACCCAGCTACGTAAAAACCTTTGTGGTCCACATCCACAAAAACCATGCACAGTGGGTTCGGCACAACCTTGCTGGAAAAGGCTGGGAATTTCTTGCAGACTGGCTTGGAGGGGATTTCTCCCCACCACCTCTTTCTGCCTTTGCCAAACCCTCCCGCCTGAAGTCGTGCAAAAGAAGGCACCACGGGAGGCTGGCTGGAGGGAAAGGAGAAAAGAAATCGCTCCTTACCTTTGCAAAAAACTGCTGCCAGGGCGAAGAGGAGCAGCCACATCCTGCCCAGCCCGGGTGCGCGGGGAGCTCAGGGCTCCGGCTCGTGGGAAAAAGCGACCAGCTGGAGCCCAGCTGAGCCGGAGCGTTTCCTTTCTGCACTTTCCTTGCGCCCCTCTTTGCCCCCAGCCCTGCAATGAAGAAGACACAAAAACTCCGGCGAGTCAGGCTCCCCCATCGCCTGCGCGGCTCCAAAGCAAAGCAGCAGCCTGGGCAGAGCTGGAGGCTGGGACAAGGAGCAAGGGGTGGGTAAATCGCCTCCCTCCAAGTACCAGGCTGGATGGGGATGCAGGCAGGCTGTGGCTCAGGAGGGATGGAGGGAGGGGATGCCTAGGTGCAGGCGAATGGTTGGCCGGGACTGACACCGCACCCACAGCCTCCCACTGAGCTGAGGCTCAAAGCTGCCTCCAGCTTGGGAGGAGGAGGAGGAGGGCAAGGATGGGCTGTGACCCCCTGTTAGACCTGAACAGGGGGAGCCCAGGGTCCAGTTGCAGTGAGGACCCCCAAGTGTCCTCATGGACCTGGCTGGAGAATTCACACCATCTCAGAGCAAGGGGGATTCCCTCCCCACAAAGCTCAGGCAAGCCATCAGTGTTAGTCTTTTAAGTTTCCAAAGGGGTAGCTGTGTTAGTGTAGTCCAGCAATACAAAAAAGAAGGATTTGTGTGCCCCTTAGCAACTAAGGGATTTATTTTTCACATGAGCTTTCCTGGGAGAAAATCCCACTCCATCAGTTGCTTTGATGATGGGGGAGTTCCCCCATCTTCAAAGCAGCTGATGGAGTGGGATTTTCTCCCAGGAAAGCTCATGTGAAAAAAAAGTCTGTTAGTGGTTAAGGGCTACACACCTCCTAGTCTTTTAAGTGCCAGCAGCTGTGGGAAGCAAACACAGTGGTGGAAGGGGACCTGGAGACTTATAGGCTGCAGCTGAAGTTGATTTCCACTTAGGGAGCTGCTGGCCCCCAGCACCCAGTCTTGCTGCCTCCTTTGGTCCCATCCTAACATACTAAGCCCACTGTAGTTTCTCAAACGAGGGGGTTTCATGCAATAATAAAAAAAAGGAACAATACAGAAATAAAGGCCAAGAGCCCTGCCTGCAAGAAGTGTGTCAGACTCACCCCTCCATGTGCAGAGGGCAGGGGCTGGGTGGAGTTAGCTGAGTCTGGCCCCAAACAGCCATGCACAAACAACTGCAGAACAAGTGAGTGAAGCTCAGCCAGGTGGACACCCCCACTTCCAAGTCCCCAGCAGACACTAAACCAGGACCCTCCTCAGGCTTGGGAATGACTGGCACCATGCGTAGTAGGTCTCATCCACTTCAGGAAACAGAGGTAAATTGCTATCACACCCCCTGCAATCTTAAAACTTTAGCATAAAGAGAAAAAGGAAAAGTTGGCTAGAATTTGGCACGAGCCTATGTAAAACTTTGCTCTTTCAATGCCTAACACATCTAGCTGCTCCATTTGTACCAAAAAAATCCTAAACTCTGGTATAGCCTGTTGCAGCAGCACCACAAAATATCTTCAGATTTGGCACTTGGATCCTATCATGTTTTGACTACTCTCACCTGAGTTCTGTTAAGTAGAGACATGTGTTCAGCCCTCTGACTTCACCCTAAAAAAATCCAGACTCTGCCACCCTATCAGGAAAGCCAGCACTTCAACTGATAACATAATATTTTGGTTCCTGACTCAGCAATTGTATTTTCAGGATGGAACATAGGTGTTGCTTCTTCTACTACAAAATTATTTATTTATGGTTGTTTGTTTGATTCTTTGAGTGTGCTTTAGTACCTGAGCACATAAAGGTCTAGATTTTTAAGGTACAGTAGCAAGAGCTAAACATAAAGGCAGTAGAATGAATGTGGGCACAAACCAGATCAATTTTTTTCCAACATTATTGTACTAGAATGCATTGGAGTCTGATTTTGTTTTTGTTTTTTTGTTTTTTTTTTTTAATGTGCAACAGAAGTGGCTAGACTTGGTCATCAGTTAAGCAGTGGAACTAGAGGGCTGAGGCCAGGATCCTAGTTTTGGGTTGATATGTTTCAATCTGCCTTGAGAAACAGAAACCATAAGGAAAACAAGATACAGCAAGAACATAAAAGCAAGGAGTCCTGTGACACTTAAAAGTCTAACAGATTTATTTCTTGCATGAGCTTTCATGGGAGAAAATCCCATTTCATCAGACGCTTTGAAGATCTTTTAAGTACCACAGGACTCCTTGTTTTTTATTTTTATTTTTATTTTATTTATTTATTTATTTATTTATTTTTGCTGAGTTAGACTAACACAGCTGCTCCATTGGAATTTAGCAGGAATATAATCTTTTGGAAAAGAGAGAGAGAAACTGTGATGGACTTGGAAACTAGTTTATATACTCCCTCAGCAAATATTTATAGAGATTTTATAGAGCTCTTTTGCCTCCAGTTGAGAGAGAGAGAGAGAATGGCAGCAGAACATCCACAATAGACTAGTATTAAAGAAACAAGTGGGGAGAAGATGTAGATTTAATGCTACATTATTTTTACAACTTTTCCCCCTTTTAAAAAAAAAACTAGGGGCATATTCACCCCTGATATAACTTCTGAAGTCAAAATTAATTACATCAGGGTTGTCCCCAGATATACCAAGTGGGTTCAATACAGCTGAAGTAGATAAAATGAGGAGAAGAATTTGGTCCTGCTTGATTTTCTAACTCTCACATCCCACAGTAGTCTTATAGATATGAAGTTTAAATAAAGCACAGAGTGAAGAAGAAATAGAACAGGAGGATTCAGATAATTCCTGTTTAAAATATACCAAAACACTAACAAAAATTGCTGAATTTTTGAGCTCTTCTTTTGGTTAATTTCCACCTAGAATCTAAAAGGGAAAGAACCTGCCTGTCAGTTGTAGGTGTCAAGCTCAATTTATCAGCCACTGTAGAACTGTCCTCTATAATGCTATCCTCTTCCCAAATAAATTTCAACTGATTCCTTGCTGTAGGTCTACACTTAGATGTTTTTTAACAGTTTTTATTCTCCCCTCCTCCCATATGTGTTTGAAAAATTTATTGGCCCTCTGCTCCTTCAATAACTCCCTCTGACTGTTTCATTTGATTTTTCCAGTGTCGAGGTAGAATCAGGGGAACTTGCTCAGCCTGTGACTTTTTTTTTTTTGTACATGTTTGAGGTGATTCTACTATCTACATAGTAACTTACCAGTTTCAGCTAAGGGTTTGGTCTAGAGCAATGGTTTTCAAACCATGGGTCAGGACCCAGTACAGGGTCACAGAACCTCAGGTACTGGATTGTGGTGTCCCCTGCTGCCAGCACCAAAAGACTGGAATGAATTGCTCAAAGATGTAATTGTTGAGTTGTAGGCATAAATGATTTTTTTCCCCGCTGGGTCCCAAGAAGAAAAGTTTGAAAACCACTGGTCTAGAGGACGAAATAAAAATCATTTTCCACTTGGGTTCTATTATTTTTCCTGAATGTTTTAAAAATAACAAATGATGAAAGGTTGCACATTAAAAACACTATTCACAACAGCACATTGCAAACATTTAACTTCATGATGCATACAACTGTGACTTTCTGCGTCCGCCCCAGCTTTTCACTGTGCTGCAGAGGTCCCCATGAGCTAGCTCCAGCTCTCTTTCCATCTCATAGATGCCCTCCCCAGGTTTTTTGTGGTTACCTCATAAAGGATGTGGAGGCATAAGTGTATTAAACCCACTTCACAGATAAGCAAACTGAGTCTGCCTGCCTTACAGACACAACTATTCACAGTCTGCAGTGGGGACTGGAGTTTTTGGCATGTAAAAACTGCATGAAAGGGCCATAGCAAGCTTCCCAAGGCTACATAGCAGGGTTGGGAGTCTAGATTCTAGTTATCTGCAATGACCATTTGACAAGACCTCATTAAAAATACAACCTCTATTCCCTGCAACTAATGCTGTGCTAAGAGACAAGAGCCCTTGCCGGAAGCTGCCCTTGGAGAATCGCATCCATTCATACTAGAAGAACTAGTTAGTAATGAGAAAACATCTTCCTATTTTATAAGCAATATGTTATTTTGGCAAGTACATCTAATCTTCTCCGGGTAATTAACACAACTAATTATGGAGGAAGCACTGCCTCCAGGAAAACATGCCTGAGCATGGACAGACCTGCCAGGCCTGCATCGCCACAACCTATGGCTTTTGTAAAGCTTCAAAGCTGAATAATCTGCTTCCAACAAATTAACAAAGAGAAATCTTCTTTACTCTGAGACTTCTTGTTTCATTTTCAGTGTGATATATCAGCTGGTAAATCTAATCTGCTTTAGGTAATTAACACTGCTAATTGTCCACACTTTGGTGGTTTGGTTTTTCTAGACGCAGCAGTTCTCGCTCAGTGATGGACTTGATTTGGGAAATGTCCACCTGGCATAGAAGGATAGAAATAGCCTGAACCACAGGACTGGCAAAAAGGCTTTGTATGTTCTTTTTCTTCACTAACATCCCACCCTGCTCCCAGCAGTGGAATACTTTCCCCACAAGTGTAGTGGGGATTTTACAAGTGGGGTTAAATACATGCACTGTAGGTCAACAATAGGAAACTGACTTTTGGGAGCCATATTTAGTCCTGCTCTTGCAATCTACAGATGTGTGAGAGAGAGAGCTTAGCTAAAAGACCCCTTTTTAACTCAATAATGATAGCTCTCCTCTCCAAAAAAACAAAACTAGAAATCTTCATCCATTCCACTAAATCCCTCTAGTGAAACCCTGGGCCAGCTGAAGTCAGTGAGGGTTTTATCATGCACTTCAGTGAGGCCAGGATTTCATCTCTGCTGTTGCCATGTTGCTGGAAGTCTGTCTATTGTCTCTTCATGGGGCCTTGAATGGATAATCTGGCCTTTCTTACTATATTACCACAGGCCTCCCACAAAGCAAGGAGACCTGTCTTTCCTCGATTCGTAAGTTTTAAGGCCAGAAGGAGCCACTGTGATCATTCCTCTGACCCCCTAGCGAGTCGGTATACAAGGCGCTATGTCGTGAATACTGGTGACAAAGCAGAAAGAGCCTTCAAGGGCAAAAAGCACATCATTGAGCACGTTGTACTGGGCTTCCCACAATGGTTGAGAAATTCCAAGGCCAGAAGGGACCGCTGGCAGCAGGTATGCTGCGACTGCTGCCCAGCACACTGATCAAAACTGTTTGGCTGTTACTTTGTGCTCCCATCATTTGTTTATGGTCGCTACTTCTTGGTTCTCATTTCATACTTCGATTATCAGGCTGGCACTACCTTTTTGTACGCACAATGCCTGACACAGAAGGCCCTGATCCAGGACTAGAAGGTACTGTAATATAAAGAAGAATGTCGACAGCAGGAGGGAGTAGAAAAACAGATAGAGAAAGGAGCAGCATAGACGTAAGAAAAGTAGGAGTTGCTTTATCTTTATTTTGTATTAAGGTCTAAATCCTATCAAAGTCAGAAAGAGTTTAACCATTGGCTTTCATGAGAGAAGGAACAAGCACTGAATCTTTGTTCATTTATTTTAAATATGAGTCTGTTGTACCTGTTTGCCTTTACCATATTTATTTTCCTTTTCATATATCTTGTTTTGCTTTGTTCCACTTCTCTTCTATAAGAAAAAGTAGATGTGGTTCAAATTGTAGGCCAGACTAGACTAAAAATCTATTTGACAGCTTGTAATTCTCCTGTCAGTGGTAATACCCATTGGAATGCCTATCTCTTTAATGATCAAAAGCTAACCCTTTAGTGGTGAATAGGATTCCTATCAGGCTACTTTAGGTTGCCGGGCTTGCTGTCAGTTCACAATAGCTGGAGAAGAAGAGGATGACAGTAAAGGGTTTTTACCCTAGTCTCCTTGTTCCCAAGAGAGATTAATAGAAACAGAGCACTTAGTTCTGAAAGTTTCAGTGTAGTAGTCAAAGACTTTTATCATAATACCACTTGGACTGTTTTCGTCCATAAGAGCATCATTCCAATAGGCACAAGATATCCAAACAGGCATTTGTTCTGAATTAAACACACACTGAAGCATTGATCTGTTTTTTCTAATAGCAGAACTGTAAGACATGCAATGCAAGGGAATGCATCTTCAGCATGCACTAAGTGCTTTGGTTTGTATAGACCAAATCTTTGAGATCCAGAGCCTGAACAGAGTGGAAGATGTGAGTATGCAGAGCTTTATAGGATGGACCCTAAATTAGTTAGCTAAACCGGGCATGGAAAAAAATTCAGCCTAAACGGCTAAAAGTTTGGCAAGTTCTACGCACTGAAAACAAAGTCTTATAATAGAAATTGTTGAGCAACCTCACTTATATGTGGTGCTACCAACTCCAACTATAATAAAATTAACTAAAACAAGAAGAGCATACATCTTCAGAAAATGAATGGCCACAAATGAAATTCTGTGGCCCTGACTAAGGTGAACTCTAGCCACTATGGGCAAGAAGTTTTACAACTAGCATTTGCCAAGTTAAACAACTGGAATAAATGTATGTATATAATGTTTTAACATATATTGATGTCCTATATGAAACTTGATCACATTCTGAATGATGTAGTTTTGAAACTGCACAGAGCGGGTTGTGAGAGCAGGTAGCATGACATAACAGAGATAGCACTTGAAAATTTGAAGTGGTAATGTGAGCAGTTCAATGTTGTACATTTTCATCCTAAAAAAGAAGTGAGTGGAAACTTATTGAAAATGTTCTATAGTGGCTGTGGAATTTACTTTGCCCATAAGTACCCGGTGTATTCTTTCCATGGTACTTAAATACTTCTATATCTAATAAAACGGAAAGTTCTCATTTTTGTTGTATTATTGACTCTTACTAAATTCAGGCATTTTTTCCTCATGTTACAAGAGATGGGACCCAAATCACAATCCTTAACACCCCAAACTTTTGGGAAGAGAAAAACAAACTTCCAAGCTCCACAAACTTTTGGGGAATTTCTAATCTGAACCAGAATCTGAATCCAAATTTTATGGACAGCTCTTATCTTTATAATGGGCTGAAGCAAATCTCTCCAGCACTCACCCTAGCAGTGAGGTATTCAAAAAAAATTCTAGGCCTGGTTTCCTTCTGTGCTCTTGAGCCCATCCTGAGTCTCTTTCACACCAGTCTGAGAATTGGGGATATTTCCACTCATAGGTTTATTTTTTTGAGCCATGAACATTCATCATTTAGGTCTTCTGGTGTACCTGTCACATCTCTAACTGGAGGGGTAGGAGTGGAAGAATACTGAGAAATACAATGATTTTTATAATGGATGAAAGTGACTTCTTCTAAGCTTAACACACTGATTTTATTTTTAAATTGGAAATGTCAGTGGGTTATGAAACAATAAATTGATTCAAATATTATCAAAAATTCTGACAGTAGGGGCTCAATCCTCTACTGCTTTAAATCTGCCATTTATGATTGGTTTTAAAAACAAACAAAAAAACCAACCTTGGGCACAGGATGCATTAACTGTAATGCAGTAAACATTATGTCTGGCACTAATTAGTTACAGTACTGGACCCTAGCTTAGCATAAAATACACAATAAAATACAGATCAATGAGAATTTTAGGTGGGGTGGGGAGAAAAGGGAAAGTCTGAGAAGAATGGCAGTTTTGAGGAGGATATGTTGGTTCATAAACATAGCTTTGTAAACACAAATGGTGTCTACTTGTGTGCACACATTAGGTAGGCCCTAAAACAGTTGTGTGCTTTGCAGCACAAATATTATTAAATTGTAATGCAACAGACTGTTACCATGACAAAAGCAACCAAATTTTTCATGTGGCTGTTAACAGTGGAGTTTTACTGACCCCTAGTGCTATGTTATTCCACAAAGCTCAGTAAAACACGGGTAGCTTTGCAGGTGTCCTTCAAAGATTAAACAAAAGTCAGCGCCTACCTGCCACTTGCACTTTGTTGGCTAGAAGAGAGAGGAGAACTCCCAGCCATGGAACGGTAGCAAGAACAGAGGGAATTTACTCATAAACAAGCTCTTTGCCAGCCTTTCAGCAATTATAAGGAAAACCACATTAAAAAGCTCAAGTCAAGTCATCTTAATTGTTCTCATGAGAATTGCTGTTCTCAGAAGGTACCAAAAATTCACAGCTTCAGAGACTGAAGTCTTCATATATCTGCTGAACGGGAAGAAAGTGGACTCGTGTAATGCAGCTATAAACTTCTCACGTTTGGGGTTAGTCCCCCAGCCTTCTTGCCCCTGGGCTTCTCTGTGAATACAACTACAATTTCTTTTATGGGAGCACCTAGAAACTTCAAATAAAGATCAAAGCCTCATTGGGCTGGGTGCTACTAGGAAATAATGGAGAAGATAGTCTGCCCCACAGATCTTGCAATCTAAATGTTCAGTTCTGCAAAGTTCCAAGCACTCTGGCCCTAATCCAGAAAATAATTTAGTATTCATTCCTGAAAGATGCTTAAAATGCCAGACAGAAAACAACAGGGCTCAACAAAATGGCCAAATAACAGGTGAATTTGGAAGATAAGGTAGCAGTAAAGCAAACCAAATTTATCATAGAAGCAGAAGTTTCAGCTCCCATTTTACAGACAAAAAGTAGGTGTTTGTAGGTGTGGAGCCTAGGAACTCACTTTTGTGAGACACCCCACAACCCCCAGACTGAGAACTAACAACCATGAGGTGGAGCCGGAGGAACAGAGCATGCGTGCGTACACAGGCCCAGGACGAAGCCAGCAGAGAGTCAGTGGACAGGACTGGGCCCTACATTTGAAGCTTCATTTGTGTTGCTTTTTATTATCATGATCTAAATTTCTGAAGAATGTATGTTGTCCCTTAGGAGTGTGTTTACCTTGTGAATTTCTATTGGACCCATCACCACAACAGCTATGTGCCATGGGATTTTATGAGTACCAATTTTGATCTTATTAACTGGCATAAGACTCTTTTTCCACTGGTTCAGAACATCGTGAGAGCATATTGAGAGTGCGAGAAAAGAAGCCTGGCAAAGAGGAACACAGCCTTTTACCCGTTGGTTTGAATCCAGTCCAGCTCAGTGACTGTTTCTCTTTGGCGACCTAAGTGAAATCAATTTGCTCAATCCACTCAGAAGTGGCACTGCCACTGGGAGCAACAGAAGAGAAGACAAAGACTGAGCAGGCATGAGACTGAACTCAACATTTGTTCCTCCAGGTTGAGAATCAATAGAGGAAGCTTTTGCCTCTGCCTCTTCTAAACATTTTCTGTGGATCAATTGAAAACTTCAGCTTCTCTGTGCTATCTTGCATAAGCTCCAAAGCTCCTCATCCATGTGTGGGAGTGGGGGAATTGAAGGAGAAATAGAGGTACATGGCAGCTTTCAGAGGCAGGATAGTGCAGTTCTAAGCCACGATAGTCTATATATACCAACCCGTTACGCTTTACTTTTGCAGGACTACTACAGATGCCTGTGGGGGCCAAAATCCTGGCCCTATTAAAGTCAGTGTCCAAACTTCCACTGTCAGTTTCCAAAGGGATAGCCGTGTTAGTCTAGTCCAGTGAAAAAACAACAAGCAGTTGTGTGGCACTTTAAGACTAACAGATTTATTTTTTGCATGAGCTTTCGTGGGAGAAGATCCCACTTCCTCAGCATCTGAGGAAGTGGGAT